>JBBDGP010002109.1:1192500-1588452 GCA_037952835.1 Lithobates septentrionalis
TCTTTTCCCCCATAGAAATGCACAATAACGTGCGGTTTACAAATCTTGTTAGCATTTTCGGTCGTTTTGTTGCTCATTTTTGAGCGTTTTTCTGCTCAAATGCAATAATAAAACAAACATGTAAATGAATAATGATAAATAAATAAATAATAATAAAATAAAAGACAAAGAACAAAATAATAATAATAGAAAAATAAAAACATTAACCCCTAACCCTAAAATAAAATGAATAAGCCCCAAGGAACTAGTTCAGATGAGATTGTTGAGAAGCTTATAGATGTAAACGGTAATAGGGGAGGCACCTGGATGGACATCAGAATACATGCTGGGGCAAGGACAGGGACTTAGGAAATGCTGATTAGATGGTAGGGGCTGGCAGTGTAACAAAAAACGAAAAACCCAACAGGATATGCAGGATGGACCACTAGTAGAAGCTAAGTATATACACTGTAAGATGTAACCAAGAATTGTTTGTTGGACAATTCAATGACCAAACTAAGTATACTGTGATTCATGTATGATTAAATTGTTTGTTTCTTGAGCAACAAAAACGTTTTGATTAAAAAACCCTTAAATAAATAAATAAAAAAATGAAAGAATATTATTATTAATAATAATAATAATAATAATAAATAAAGTAAATTAATAAATTAACCCCTAATGCCCTGTACACACGGTCGGATTTTCCGACGGAAAATGTGTGATAGGACCTTGTTGTCGGAAATTCCGACCGTGTGTGGGCTCCACCACACATTTTCCATCGGAATTTCCGACACACAAAGTTTGAGAGCTTGCCATCAAATTTTCCGACAACAAAATCCGTTGTCGGAAATTCCGATCGTGTGTACACAAATTCGATGCACAAAGTGCCACGCATGCTCAGAATAAATTAAGAGATGAAAGCTATTGGCCACTGCTCCATTTATAGTCCTGACGTACGTGTCTTACGTCACCGCGTTCAGAACGATCGGATTTTCCGACAACTTTGTGTGACCGTGTGTATGCAAGACAAGTTTGAGCCAACATCCATCGGAAAAAATCCATGGATTTTGTTGTCGGAATGTCCGATCAATGTCCGATCGTGTGTACGGGGCATAAGTCTAACCCCTACCCCAACCCTAACCCCCTAAACCTAACAAAAAATAAATAAAAAAATAAGTACATAATTGATAAAAGTGGATGAAAAAGCTGAAAAACATAACAACAAATGATGAAACAGATGATAATTTTCTCTATTGGCTAATAAAAAAAATGCCAAAAACTCTGTACAAAAGGCCAAAAAATAATGCTCAAAAACGCGACACTCGGGTGTGAATGCAACCTTAGAGCATAAATTAGGGGTTTTAATTCCTCCAAAAGTTTTGGCAAAAATCAGAACATTTTTGTAAAATTTCACCATTTTGAAGAAATACGTTGGTGTTAATGGGGAAAGCAAAATGAGTGTGATTTCTTGAGGTTTTTGAGGATGCAGCAAGCAGTTCCTGAGTGTTATGGAAGCTCCTTTGAACAACCCTGGATCTTTTCTTGTGCCAAAAAAATACAGGAAAAAAAAAATACATAAAAATCAGACAGCAAATAAACAGTAAAAGAAAACTTTTAAAGCCACAGCCCACAAATAACCACAGCCCACAAACATGCCTATTCCTATCATGGGATAGGCAACAGCCATAGGATCTTTTTGGAGAAAGGGGAATAAATGAGGTTGGCAAATTCTATACATTTGCCAACCTCATGTGTTCCCCTTTCTCCAAAAAGATCCTTTGGCTATGGCTGTTGTCCTGGGACACAACTTTGGGGCTTGTGCATATGGAGGAATGTTACTTCATCTATACTTTAATTCAATACTTGCCTCTCTCTGTAACACCAGTATCCTGGTGGGTGTGCCGCGCCTCGCCCCTGGTGCCCCTACTGGATTGCTCCTAATACAGTGGTCAAAAACATTGATTTTTTTTGGTCATCAGCTGTCACTCATAAAGAAATTGGAAGTCCTTCAATGAGGGACAATAGTGTAGAGTCTACTGCAATTGCTATTGTATAACTCTACGCGTTTCAACTGTGATATGCAAACAAACAATTCTAGTGCAAACAAACAATTTTAAACTATGTGTGCATATTTCAAAGTGGTGTGTAATAAGACATGGGGTGTACCACCAATTTCTTTTATGGAGTACGTCCTTTTTATGTAATTTATAAATAAAGTATTTCTATATTTTTTAATAACTGTAAGTATTGAGACACTCTTTAGTACCTTGAAAATCCCATTTTGTTGAGTGTGGAATTAAATTATGTAAGAGGGATGTGGGTACCTATACACGGCTTATTTAGTAACGTGTGTCCATATAGGTTTTTGTAAGGAATGCACACAAAAAAAAAAGAACAATAAATATAATAAATTAAACTACCAAAAAATACATAAAAAATGCACTCACTAAATAAAGTACCTTAATTTTCAAGCAAATTTTGGTTAAAATGTATTTCTACATTTGCAGCCTTGATAACACCTAGTTTATATTTGTCACATGCTCTCATTTAAATAGCAACTTAAAAAAAAATATTGCTCATCTTTTTATTTGCTTAAAACTCACACCTAGCTTTCCCCTTCTAATGTATGTAGTGTTAAGTAGTGTGCTGGGGAAATATTTTTTCCATAATTAACCCTGTCTGTACCGTGCTGGCAGATCTCATTATCACTTTGAAACTAGATGCACTTACTGTCTGTCCTAACAAAGGGTCAGAGGTGGTACAAGACTTGGGTGGTACATTATATGTAATGCACTTTAACCACTTTGCGCCCACGCTATAGTCGAAAGATGGCTGCAGCGCAGGCTTAAAATGCCGGGAGGGTGTCCATGTACATCCTCCCGCTGTCGAGTCGCCCGCGCGCAGTGTGCTCCGATCGCTGAGTCCTTGGGAATCGGCTGTTTACAGAGCAGGGTAAAGGGCCAATCACACTGGGCCCTTTACCACGTGATCAGCTGTCAGCTAATGACAGCTGATCACAGAAGAAAACAGAAGCCGGTTACAGGCTTTTTTTTTCTTTACGCTGACAGCATGTAGAAAAGAAGCAAGCCGATAACCAGCTCCTGTTAGAGGGACATCGGTCCCCTTAGTGATTACTAGTGCTGCAAATCAGTGCCCTCCAGTGCTGCTAATCAGTGCCTACTAGTGCCAATGATCAGTGCCCATCAGTACAGCCAAACAGTGCCCACCAGTGCCATCTATCAGTGCCCAGCCACCTACCAGTGCTCATCAGTGCTGCCAATCAATGCCCATCAGTGCCTCATCATCAGTGCCTTCTGATCAGTGCCCACCAGTGCCACTTATCAGTGCCCATTAGGTGCCGTCTATCAGTGCCACCCATCAGTGCCTCCTGATCAGTGCCCACCAGGGCCGCCTCATCAGTGCCCATCGGTGCCACCACATCAGTGCCCATTAGTGCCACCTCATCAGTGCCTCCTGATCAGTGCCCACCAGGGCCGCCTCATCAGTGCCCATTAATGCTGCCTCATGAGTGCCCATCGGTGCCACCTCATCAGTGCCCATCAGTGAAGGAGAAAAATTACCCGTTGCAAAATTTTATAACAAAATATGAAAAACTTTTTTTTTTTCAAAAATATCTGTTTTTTTGTTTGTTTGTTAAGCAAAAAATAGAAAAGCCCAATGGTGATTAAATACCACCAAAATAAAGCTCTATTTGTGTGAAATAAATAATACAAATTTCAGATAAGTACAGTTTTGCATGACCGGGCAATTGTCATTCAAAGTGTGAGAGGGCTGAAAGCTGAAAATTGGCCTGAGCAGGAGGGGCGGTAAAAGTGCCCGGTATTAAAGTGGTTAAAAAAAACTGTCCCTCAGTCTGATCCCCGATGGCACACTGGAAGCTACTCTGAACACATTCAAGCTGCTTATGGAGTCCTCTGTTTTAACCTGGTCCAAGTAATTAAATAGAATTATTTTTATTTCTGCTATGTGAATGGGAACACATAACAAACATTGGTGGGAATTGTCTAAATTTGACCGCAGAAATAAAAATACACTTTGCAGCTAAAATAGCATTATTGAGAATTTCAGCTTTTGGTAAAAGTTCAGAAATCGCTAAATTGGTAATTTTGCAGCAAAATATATTTTGTCAAACATCATTTAGCTTATCCCCGGGTCATATTGTCCCTCTTTTGGAACAAAGTCCCTCTGACCCTCTTTTCTTCTGAGGTCGTTCCTCTTTTTTGGTCTGATTTATAGCCCTCCATAAAAAAAATAAAAATAAAAATGTGCTATTCGACTACCAAGAGCCTAATGCCGCGTACACACGACCGGACTTTAGGGCATACTTGGTTCTGTGGACCGGAGTCCGTCGGACAATTCGATCGTGTGTGGGCTCCAGTGGACTTTTTCCCCCCAAAAGTTCGACGGACCTAGAAATGAAACATGTTTCAAATCTTTTCGACGGGGTCGAGTCCGGTCCGGTCTGCATGCTAGTCCGACGGACAAAAACCGACGCTAGGGCAGCTATTGGCTACTGGCTATCAACTTCCTTGTTTTAAGCCGGTCGTACGTCATCACATACGAATCCGTCGGACTTTGGTTGATCGTGTGTAGGCAAGTCCGTTCGTTCGGAAAGTCCGTCGAACCGAGTATGCTGTAAAGTCCGGTCATGTGTACGCGGCGTTACACTGCAATAAACTTTTCATTCACCCTATAAATGATTGCTTTTGCTATTTTAAACAGCTGGGAGGAAAAGTCAGGAAAAGTGAAACAAGCACTGAAGATTTAACCAATCGTTTTTTGTGTATTAATTCTTCATATTTGATGTTGCTGGGGGTGTGGTGGTGGGGGGGAGTTTGTCTTTTGCCTGCATACTTTATGCTAAAAAGTATGTTTTAGGCATTCAATATGCTACACAGTGGAGCCTTGGTTTACGAGTAACGCGGTTAACTAGCGTTTTGAAAGACGAGCAACTTTTTAAAAAATATTCTGACTCGGTTTGCGAGTGTTGTCTCGCAACACGAGCAGAATTCAAGCTAATGGGGTGCGCAGTACCGCATTTGGCCAGAGGTGCGGGGGCGCCGGGGACACTCGGAATGGTTTAGAGCCATTCGGAAATACTCAGAACCACTCGGAAATACTCGGAAACACTCGGAAATACTCGGAAACACTCGGAAATACTCTGTTTCCGAGCCTTTCCGAAGCTTTCCGAGTTCAGCCGAGCTGTCCCTGAGTATTTCCGAGGCTCTCTGGCGCCCCCCCCCCCCCATCGCAGGCCACATGCGGTAATGCATGCAATAGAAGTCAATGCTGAACTAATTATCTTCGCTTCCATTGACTTCTATGGGGAAACTCGCTTTGATATGTGAGTGCTTTGGATTACAAGCATTCTCCTGGAACGGATTGTGCTCATAATCCAAGGTTCCACTGTATATCGATCAGTCATAAAATTATGGCCACCCACCTAATATAGAGTAGGTCCCCCTTTTGCCACCAAAACCGCCCTGGCCCCGTTGAGGGATGGACTCCACTAAGCAAAGCATCACACTGGACCACTTTGGGTCAGTCCTGACCACCACTGCAGACCGGGAACATCCCACAAGAGCTTCAGTATTAGAGTTGCTCTGACCCAGTCATTCAGCCATTACAGTTTGGCCCTTGTCAAAGTTGCTCTAATCTTTCAACACATCAAATTCAGGGACAACATGTTCACTTGCTGCCTTATATATCCCACCCTACTTTCAGGTGCATTATTACAAGATAATCAATGTTATTTACTTTACCTGTCAGACTGGGTTCAGGCACGTGTGGCCACGGTTTCAGTCTCAGTAGTTTTTTTTTTTCTTAAATATTTTTTTCTAAATTAATTATATATATATATATATATATATATATATATATATATATATATATATATATATATATTTTTTTATTTTTTTTTTTTAATTAATAGTTACCATTCTTTCTTCATTTTTTACCATATTTTTTACATTCATTTGTTATTATTATATTTTTTTACAGGTTTTTTTTAGGAGCCCCATTGGGGTGCTTTGGTGAAATATCAGGAGTGTAAACAGACCCAGTCTTCCTAATTCAACTACTATTCAAGCGAAAACACCTATTTACTATGTAGATGTATTATATACAGCATATAGTGTATATTATTATATTATGTACTGTATATACTGTACATGTGTATGACAGTTTATTGATATTAATTATTTATTTTTACTCTGCATCCCAAAGTTTGTTTGTTTTTTTTGTTTACCGTTACTAGGTGCTTGCAAATTTGCTTGGAATCTAGGAGCCAGCTAAAAAAGTTAGGAGCCAGGTTTTTTTTTTTTTTTTTTTAAACGACCGACAAAGCTTTATTTTCAATATAAAAATGAACCAATCTTAAATTTAAACAGAGACGACTAGAACTAATGTGACTGCTTTTATTTTCTGCCATGCAGGGACACAAGACCACCATATTCCCGCTAAGGATCCAATCAGGTCCGCCTGAAAAACTGACAGGCGAACCTGATCAGACAGCCCGTGTGAAAGGGGCCAAGCAGGGAGATGACAAATAATAAATTCATTTTAATTAACCACTTCCTTCCCGCAGGACGACTATATACGTCCTGTCTTTGAAGAGAAATACCATTGTTATCGTAGCAGCTAGCTACCATAACCCCAGTATTCTCTTCAAGAGCCGGCGGTTCTCTTTCAGATAAAAGTGATCTCTGCAGCAGATTCGCAGCGAGATCACTTTTATCGGCGGCAGGAGAGGGGCCCCCCTACCGCCGCGCTCCGGTGCCCTTCACCGCTTACCGTGGCAGTCGGTAACGGCGGAGGCGATCCGGATCTGCCCCTGGCCTGACATGGAGACGAGTGAGAGGAAGATGGCCCCCCCGCCCATCTCCAAGTCATTGCAGGGCGGAAGCGACGTCAAATCGTCACTTCCACCCATAGCTCTTAAAGGGACATTTTATTATTTTTTTTTTCAAATGACAATTTTTTTTTTTAATGCATTTTAGTGTAAATATGAGATCTGAGGTCTTTTTGACCCCCCGAATCTCACATTTAAGAGGTCCTGTCATGCTTTTTTTCTATTACAAGGGATTTTTACATTCCTTGTAATAGGAATAAAAGTGACTTTTTTTTTTTTTAAAAGAACAGTGAAAAAATAAAAGTTAAAATAAATAAGAATTTTTTTTTTTTTTAAATGTGCCCCATCCCTTGTAATAGAAATAAAAGTGACACATTTTTTTTTTTAAAACAGTGTAAAAATAAAAAGTAAAATATATAAGAAAAAAAATAATTTTTTTAAACACGCCCTGTCCTGCCAAGCTCGCTTGCAGAAGCGAACGCATATGTGAGTAGCGCCCGCATATGAAAGCGGTGTTCAAACCACACGTGAGGTATCGCCACGATCGGTAAAGCGAGAGAAATAATTCTAGCCCTAGACCTCCTCTGTAACTCAAAACATGTAACCTGTAGAATTTTTTAAACGTCGCCTATGGAGATTTTAAAGGGTAAAAGTTTGTCGCCATTCCACGAGCGGACGAAATTTTGAAGCGTGACATGGTGGGAATCAATTTACTCAGAGTAACATTATCTTTCACAATATAAAAAAAAATGGGCTAACTTTACTGTTTTCTTATTTTTTAATTAAAAAAAAGTATTTTTTCCCAAAAAAGTGCGCTTGTAAGTCCGCTGCGCAAATAAGGTGTGACAGAAAGTATTGCAATGACCGCCATTTTATTCTCTAGGGTGTTAGAATAAAAAATATATATAATGTTTGGGGGTTCTAAGTAAAGGGAAGGAGATGAACAGGCAGTGAAAACAGGTAGGGAAAGCTCCATTAGCATTGATGGATGTCTTGTCATACCAACGGCCACCACCAGAGGGCGCCTGATTGCAGAAGGAACCATAGGACTGCAGTAGGCCGCAAAGCCGCGGCCTCAATTACCGGCGCGGCCCATTGCAATCGCGCCGGGAGGGGGGGGGTGTCGAACGGACACAGGATACCCCAGCTGTGCGGCCCCAGGCGCCAGGTCGCTAATTCTAGTCGCAAATGCGACCTGGCGCCCGGGGTTTGTCGAACCCTGCAGTACAGATTTACTATTTATATTATAAGGGGCCCTTGTTTCATGTATTGTTTAGTGTGTTCTAAGGCTAAAAGAGCCAGGCACACCATCGCTATACATAACTGTATACGTTGATGTACAAGGTCCATAAAGACATGGATGAGCACGTTTGGGGTGGAGGAACTTGACTGGCCTGCACAGAGTCCTGACCTCAACCCGATAGAACACCTTTGGGATGAATTAGAGCGGAGACTGCGAGCCAGGCCTTCTCGTCCAACATCAGTGCCTGACCTCACAAATGCACTTCTGGAAGAATGGTCAAACATTCCCATAGACACACTCCTAAACCTTGTGGACTGCTTTCCCAGAAGAGTTGAAGCTGTTATAGCTGCAAAGGGTGGGCCAACTCAATATTGAACCTTACAGACTTAAGCCTCGTACACACGATCGGATTTTCCAATGGGAATTGTGTGATGACAGGATGTTGGCGGAAAATCTGACCTTTTGTACACTCCATCGGACAATTGTTGGGCAACTTTCTGGGGACAAATGTTGGATGGCAGGTTTATAAATTTTCCGCGGACACCGGTCTGTTGTGGGATTTTCCGGGCGTGTGTACACAAGTCCGTCGGACAAAAGTCCAAAGTACAAACACGCATGCTCAGAAGCAAGGACGAGCCGGAAGCGGTCGGTCTTGTAAACTAGCGCTCGTAATAGAGAATTAACATTCATGACGCGGAAAATTATGAAATCTCGAAATACAATTCTCTTCTTCTTTAATGGGATAATAATGAAGCTGCTTTGCTGGTGATACTGATGGAGTTCTGCCCAACGTATTTTAAAAGGCTTTTATTTTCTGGTAAGTTTTATTGCAGAAGTACAATGAAGAACAATGTCAAAGGCCCCTAGATTGCCCACGCAGGGGCTGGAACTGGCACATAAGAAAAGGCTTTTATTTTCTAGTGATATCAAGAATAATATTATTATGCTTGTTTTTTTGGGGGGGGGGGCAAGTTACCACAACACCATTATCCTGTAGATTTTAAGATCAAAGATACAACTATGTTGGTGTCCCTTGTTAATTTTACATTGTATTTTTTTAAATGTAACTGCCGACTCCCAAACTGTCATTTAAAGTAAAACACATCGCCAAGTATTATTCTACACAGTGTTTTTATTGTACATTAAAAAAAGAAAACAAATAAAATTAGACATGCTATCTGCCAATATAACTTAACCAAAAAGTGCATTCTATGCATCCAAAAATATAGAAAATTTACCAAATCAAGTCATTATTCAACAAAAAATAAAATAAAAGCCTTGTGCATGTGTCCTGCTTCTTAATATAGGGGGTCACCAATGCCAAGAGTTGGTGAAAGCAGGGGGTCCGTCATCCGGAGATAATTCCAAAAATCATTCGGATTATTCTCCTGGAGCTCCCACAGCAAAGGCATATGACATTATTGGTCACGATTAATAAAACAACCAATTTTTGGTCCAAGAAATCCTCCTCCTCCTGTTCCTGGACTGGACTTGGGTCAAAGCAATAACTCCAAGGCCAATAATAAATAACACATTATCTCCTCCGATTCCGCAACATGTCTGGTTGACGAACGGCCGTTCAGAAGTGAACTAAAAAGCGCAAAATGAAAAGCGCGAATCAACACTCACCAATTTTCTACTAACACAAAATTAACAGAAGGAGCCCAAAGGGTGGCGCCTGACAATTGAACTTCCTCTTTATCGGCTCATAGTACGTCTAGTACGCCACTACGTTCGTGTATGTTGGCCGACAATTGTGTGCCGTTTGTATGCGGGACAAGTTTTTGGCCAACGCCCGTCGGGCAAAAGTCTGTGGCTTTGTCTGCGGAAAATCGGATCGTGTGTGCGAGGCTTAAGACTGGGATGCCATTAAAGTTCATGTGTGTGTAAAGGCAGGCGTCACAATACTTTTGACAATATAGTGTATCTTTGTCTGCTGTAGCATTAACAGTACCCTTCACTGGAAACACATAAACGCAATAATTAGCAGGGCTGGGTGCATACCTTTGGACCATATAGTTTGCATAAAATTATGTTTTTTAATCTGGTTGGAATTTAACTGTATAATACGCAAATAAATATGTTTTATTTCATTTCAATATGCTGCTGATTTTTGTTGAAAGTGTTTGATTTATGACTCCCTCAACTCACCAGTGGTCACAAGTGCTGTCCAAGTGAACAGCATTGCAAATAAACCAATGAAAAGGTTTGCTGGCTAATTTTCCGTGGTGGGGTGAGCAGTTTGACAGTTTTGAAGTGTCTTGGAGTGGAGCTGCTGCTTCTTGACTCAAAGTGCTGGATAAGGTAGATTGGGCATCAAATACGGATGCTTCTGGCATTTTGCCTAAAATCAAGTGTGGAATCTGTTCTTATCAGTGTCTAGTAGGGGTGCTCCACTGTCATTAAGGCCTTCAGGCTGGGATAGATAACTGTAAAGTATCCTTGTTGGTATTATGGGGTCCTGACGAATTTTCCTGGGAAGGAATCCAAATTGAGTGTAAGGTGGGGTTTGGTAGTACTTCCCTAGTCTAATGGATACTGAGGGGCAGAGGCGTTGCTAGGGCCACAAAAGATCTGGGGCTAGAGCCCATACCAGCGAAGTAAAGAAAGTCATACACTTGGGCGGGCATACACATATATATACAGTAATATACGTGTGTGTATATATATCCCCAGAGAGCCCCACTTACATCAGGGTCCCCAGAGAGCCCCCCTTACATCAGGGTACCCAGAGAGTCTCCTCCTTACATCAGAGTCCCCAGAGAGCCTCCCCCTTGCATCAGGGTTCCCAGAGAGCCCCCCTTACATTAGGGTCCCCAGAGAGCACCCCCTTAAATCAGGGTCCCCAGAGAGCCTCCCCCTTGCATCAGGGTTCCCAGAGAGCCCCCCTTACATTAAGGTCCCCAGAGAGCCTCCCCCTTAAATCAGGGTCCCCAGAGAGCCTCCCTCTTAAATCAGGGTCCCCAGAGAGCCTCCCCCTTGCATCAGGGTTCCCAGAGAGCCCCCCTTACATTAAGGTCACCAGAGAGCCTCCCCCTTAAATCAGGGTCCCCAGAGAGCCTCCCTCTTAGATCAGGGTCCCCAGAGAGCCTCCCCCTTAAAATCAGGGTCCACAGAGAGCCTCCCCCTTGCATCAGGGTCCCCAGAGAGCCCCTCACTTACATCAGGGTCCGGGAAAATGGCCGCCCATTAGCGCCCATTATAACACTATTTAAAGACAAAATTATAGCCTGTACTTATCCTCTGATGAAGTCACGTGCGGTGTGACGTCACGCGTAAGGACGGGACAGGCTCTACACGCTGTGTCAGTAATACGAGCTCGCTGCTCGTCGGAGATAGGCACACCTTTGCTGTTTTTTATGTGAGTACCGTGTTTTACCTAATAAAGCTACTGGTTTTTAGCAATATTACACTATTGGGGCTCCCCGTGTTTTTTATCCCCCCCCCTATTTATCGAGGGAACCACCCCCTGGATTTGGGACCGAGAGGATAGGGCTCTACACCCTAGGAGGAACCCCCTACAAAAGATCCTTGGTCATACGCGCCTGCTCCATTGCTTCAAGGAGGACCCTGTGCAAAGACCCCTGGTTATATGCGTTTGCCCTATTGCCTTAAGGTAAGGGGCCATCTCTCACAGGAGTGTTTGTACACGAAGCTGAGCACCGGGCTATTTAAGTCAAAACACCACGGAGCGACCGTTGCATGTCAGGACGCTATCACCTTTATTTTAAACAATTAAGGACTTTGTTCTACTATCACTTTTGGTTCATGCCCAATCTTTCAATCACATTATCTAGCACCATTGCTTGCGATAGTTTTGAATTACCTGCGAACATTTGCACTGGCTTACAATTTATATTTTTCATATATACTTTTTGTTTCACTTTGCACTTGTCACTTTATGTGCTATTATTGTCTGCCACTCTATGTTGAGTCACTTAGTGTTTTACGTTAGGCGACACCATTGATCTCTGCACATGTTTTTAGTTATAGATGGAGTTTTTATTTAATGACACTATTCATGGTGAATGATCTTTTAGCTATATATTCACACATTGTTTTATTTCTACTGGTTGTAGCATTGCCATTATATTTTGATGAGTGTGATGTCTTAAGGAGGATTGCCAACACTTTATGATATCTATATCACTTTTTAGTTATTCACCATCACTTTCAGTCCCTTAACAGGGGCGTCTTTGGATTAGCGCAGCACTATTTAATACTCTTAAGTACTTCCCTAGTCTAATGGATACTGAGGGGCAGAGGCGTTGCTAGGGCCACAAAAGATCTGGGGCTAGAGCCCATACCAGCGAAGTAAAGAAAGTCATACACTTGGGCGGGCATACACATATATATACAGTAATATACGTGTGTGTATATATATCCCCAGAGAGCCCCACTTACATCAGGGTCCCCAGAGAGCCCCCCTTACATCAGGGTACCCAGAGAGTCTCCTCCTTACATCAGAGTCCCCAGAGAGCCTCCCCCTTGCATCAGGGTTCCCAGAGAGCCCCCCTTACATTAGGGTCCCCAGAGAGCACCCCCTTAAATTAGGGTCCCCAGAGAGCCTCCCCCTTGCATCAGGGTTCCCAGAGAGCCCCCCTTACATTAAGGTCCCCAGAGAGCCTCCCCCTTAAATCAGGGTCCCCAGAGAGCCTCTCTCTTAAATCAGGGTCCCCAGAGAGCCTCCCCCTTGCATCAGGGTTCCCAGAGAGCCCCCCTTACATTAAGGTCACCAGAGAGCCTCCCCCTTAAATCAGGGTCCCCAGAGAGCCTCCCTCTTAGATCAGGGTCCCCAGAGAGCCTCCCCCTTAAAATCAGGGTCCACAGAGAGCCTCCCCCTTGCATCAGGGTCCCCAGAGAGCCCCTCACTTACATCAGGGTCCCCAGAGAGCCCCTAACTTACATCAGGGTCCCCAGAAAACCTCCCCTCCCCTTGGGGACCCCTGCAGAGACTCGGGGCTATGGGCCCCAGATTCGGGGCTATAGCCCCAAAAGCCACCCCCTAGCAACGCCACTGCTGAGGGGCCTGGTGTCACCTGGTTTGAACTGTGCTACCTCGCCTGGCTGAGGACTGGGAAGGCAGAGAACCTAGGATGTCAAGTTCCCCCTGGGAGTGGCGGCCCAGGGATGCCGGAGTAACCCTATGGTTTTGGGATCTCACTTTGTGAAACAGCACTAGGCCATGGCACCTCTTGCCTTTTTCTGAACCTTGCCTCGTGGACTAAGCCTTTGGGCTGAGACTGGAGCATTTATTGTTACCAGGTTGCAAGGTCTATCTATTGCACCTGCACTGGCACCTTTTTATTTCTTCTTATTTTCTCTCAATGCGTGTTACCTGCACGTATGTACATGTACCGGTATGTGTATTTTTCCATTTGGATTGTAGGAGAGGATGTGCGGCCCTAAAGTTCCTTCCTCCCCTGTCCTGGAGGGCCTTTCCTTGGGAAATTGCCCACCTAGCACTCGTTGGTTGGCTTTGACTGATCATGAGGAGTGGGGGTCCAAAAGGCCTTTTGGCTAAGTGGATTTAAGTGTGCTTTGCCTCTGTCAAAAGAAGTCTGGCACCACATGGGGTAAGGAAAGGGTTCTTCCTCCTGGGGAGGGGACCGTATGACACACCCTATTTGCACTTTTTTGTGTGTTCACACTTTTTTGGTCCATTTTTGCTGTTTTGTTTTTGTACACCACATCACAAGTTTAGAAAAAAAAATAAATGGATGCATTTGGGAATGGGACTGCTCGAGGCATGTTCAACTTTGAGGAGACTTGGGGTAAAACCAGAAGCTGTTGGTGGGATATTTTACAGTTGGCCTGGGAACACCTTGGAATCCACCAGTAAGAGATGAAATCCACTGATGTATGAAACAAAGTCTATGTCTATGCCTCCTCAGCAGCCCCAGAGGTATCAAGCAACTTGACATTGACGCTGAACAATTTGGTAATGATTTTTACATATTGAAGGACCTGTTGGGTGCTTCGGAAAGCTACGAAACTGTTAAGTAGGATTCCATGCAAAGGCAATTATAAAATTTTTATAAGACACAAATCACGTCCGTCATGCTTGGCTTCCTTCTCACCTGCCATTTATTCATGATATTTTATCAAGATTGATATCAGTTACATTAAAAGGATAAACTGTTCTTGGGCAGTGACGAGGATTGGTGTTTAATATTTAGCGGATTTAGAAATAATACACATTAAAGTGTACATTTTTAATATATCTGCAGGAGATGCAACGAGGCACAGGAAAAGAGTTGGAGTTCAAAATGTACTCTCATTGTCTCCAGCTGAACCGCTGGCAACTGGTGACTGAGAACTTGTTGACTGCCAAGGAAGTATATGGTCCTAGTTAAAGTGGAACTGAACTAAAAAAAAAAAACAAGGGATCATCTAGAAATGCTAATTGTGCCAGAGCAGCACCCTGACAGATTTATGCCCCGTACACACGGTCGGACTTTGTTCGGACATTCCGACAACAAAATCCTAGGATTTTTTTCAGACGGATGTTGGCTCAAACTTGTGTTGCATACACACGGTCACACAAAGTTGTCGGAAAATCCGATCGTTCTGAACGCGGTGACGTAAAACATGTACGTCGGGACTATAAACGGGGCAGTGGCCAATAGCTTTCATCTCTTTATTTATTCTGAGCATGCGTGGCACTTTGTCCGTCGGATTTGTGTACACACGATCGGAATTTCCGACAACGGATTTTGTTGTCGGAAAATTTTATAGCCTGCTCTCAAACTTTGTGTGTCGGAAAATCCGATGGAAAATGTGTGATGGAGCCCACACACGGTCGGAATTTCCGACAACAAGGTCCTATCACACATTTTCCGGTCGGAAAATCCGACCGTGTGTACGGGGCATAAGTGTTTGTCTTGCATTCCTCCTAAAAAATGTCATTTCACTCCCATTGCTTTGAGCCTCATAGCTGTATATCTGCAATCCGAGATCGAAGGCACTGCTGCTTCTGACTGCTTGTCACACCTGATTTAGAGGTTTGGTGATGTCACTATTGTGCTGCTGACTGTTCTCCTTACAGGAGAGGATCTCCCTGCTGCATTCATTCTATGGTTCTGCTAATTGTCTTCTCCTGCTGCTTCTGGAATATTATTCTACCAGTCACCAAACCACCAATATAAAACAAAAAAGTGTAGCGCTAAGTAAGTCACATGTATAAACATATGAAAATAGGTAAAAGTGTACCCAATAAATACACACCAACAAATGAATAAAAAAACATGTGAATAATAGTAAATAAAATAAAAAGTTCCAAATATGAATAGAATCAAAAGTCCCAAAAAAGCTTTTAAATGTGTAGATCTTGACAGAAGTAAACATGAAGTGAAAAAGCACCACCACCGGTGAAATGGAGGCTTACCAGAGCGTTTGAACCCAGTGAAACGTACATTCAATGGGTCAAACAGGCTTATGTGATGATAACGACCACTGGCAAAGCTTGATCCTCTGGAGATTGTATCCAAACAACACGACTAACAATGGAGTGGTGGGGCTCATAAACACATCTCGTGTTGCACGGATATCCGATAGAGTTGGATAGAAAAGGAGAACAAAAAAGGGCACGCCATCTTGCCCCGAAACTGGAAGTGGGGTCAAACACATCTGGGAGTCGATTCTCAGCCATGGGGTCACATTATCTTTATATTTCTTGACGGCTCCAATGGAATGGTTCCCCAGACGATGTCCAAGGAGACGTAACGCGTCGGGAAGATTCCATTGCCGCCATTTTATATACCAAAGCGCTGTTTTATCTACTCAAATGTGAGTTTTTCCACTTTTCAATAAATTGTTTTATTATTTACGGAATTACGCTATGGGCCCTTTTTTGTTCTCCTTTTCTATCCACCTCTATCGGATATCCGTGCAACACGGGATGTGTTTATGAGCCCCACCACTCCATTGTTGGTCGTGTTGTTTGGGTACAATCTCCAGAGGATCAAGCTTTGCCAGTGGTCGTTATCATTGCATAAGCCTGTTTGACCCATTTAACGTACGCTTCACTGGGTTCAAACGCTCTGGTAAGCCTCCATTTCACTGGTGGTGGTGCTTTTTCAATTCATGTTTACTTCTATCAAGATCTACACATTTTAAAGCTTTTTTCAGACTTTTGATTCTATTCATATTTGAAACTTTTTATTTTATTTACTATTATTCACATAGTTTTTTATTCATTTGTTGGTGTGTATTTATTGGGTACACTTTTACCTATTTTCATATGTTTATACATGTGACTTACTTGCATAGCGCTACACTTTTTTGTTTTATATTTCTTTGCATACACTTATTGCTGTGTTAGCTGCTTTTCTGTGTTCGAGGCAGCGCAGAATTATTTTGTTCATTATTTTGGATCAAACCACCAATCATCGGGGACAACTCTGACATGGGGAAGCAAAGCCCTGCCTTTATCAAGATGTATGTGCAGCGCTACCCCCCCAATGGCCACTGATTTGTGTCAAAGGTTCTCTTCCCGCTAGTGCAGCAGTAGCCAGGCAGCCTTTGGTTGCCTTTTCAAAAGTTTATTTCAAGTTATATTTGATGAGGTTCTGGGAGCTGTGGGACACTCCAGAACACTTATGCCCTGTACACACGGTTGGATTTTCCGATGGAAAATGTGTGATAGGACCTTGTTGTCGGAAATTCCGACCGTGTGTGGGCTCCATCACACATTTTCCATTGGATTTTCTGACACACAAAGTTTGAGAGCAGGCTATAAAATTTTCCGACAACAAAATCTGTTGTCGGAATTTCCGATCGTGTGTACACAAATCCGACGCACAAAGTGCCACGCATGCTCAGAATAAATAAAGAGATGAAAGCTATTGGCTACTGCCCCGTTTATAGTCCCGACATACGTGTTTTACGTCACCGCGTTCAGAATGATCGGATTTTCCGACAACTTTGTGTGACCGTGTGTATGCAAGACAAGTTTGAGCCAACATCCGTCTGAAAAAATCCTAGGATTTTGTTGTCGGAATGTCAGATCAATGTCCGACCGTGTGTATGGGGCATAACAGGAACATTGAGGACAATCTCCCCTTGTAGCAGCTTCTTGACCTAGTTCCCTCAGTAGTAAGACATAAAGTGGACAGCACTGGGGCACTTGATCCAGGCCAGCCAAGCCTTATACTCTGTGCAGCACTGGTGAACAAAAGCAACAACCACTGAGATCCTTCTCCCTTAGGTCTGTACACCATGTCCCCCAAGGCTTGAAATATGTCCTTCAGACTCCAGCAGGCAGAACTCCTCTGTGAAGCATTCAGGACAGATCCTCAGTGGCACCCATCTTTGGCTCCTAAAAGGCACAGCTGGGACCTCGATGAGCAGGCTGGACCTTCCGTAAGATGGCCAAGAAGTGCAGGCAGCCCTTCTGACTGGGATCTTCTCCTCCAGGGAAAAGAAGAACCCCTTTTCTCTGTGTTTCCAAACTATTTATGCACTCTCCAACCACCATCTGGGCACACCACCCCATGTATTGGCTTTAGCTGCATAAATATTTAAGCTGCCTGTTTGACTCTCCCACCCACTAGATTCTGGAAATCTCTAGAAAACTCAGGGAAACAATCAGACCTGCAGCCTGTAGAACCCAGAGAAGCCCAAAGCATTCACACATGGCTCAGGAGATTACAGGAGAGCCAAAGCACAAAATTTGCCTTACCAGACCTACCATGTTTCCCCATAAATAAGCCCGGGTCTTACATTAATTTTGGCAACCAAAAACACAGTAGGGCTTATTTTCGGGGTAGGGCTTACCATTTTATGTGCTGTCCTCTCTCCCTCCCTGCCTGTCAGTGTGAACATAGTAAAATTGGTTGCAAAATGCTAGAATCCTCACAAGGGTGTGTGTTTCTGTAATCTAATTGTGTTAAATACCTTCTCATAGTGCCGCTGGGCGCTTCAGTGACCCACCTGAGCAGTCTCCCTGCTCCGAGCACTGCTGAGGGAGGGGTGGCTTGAGATCCCTGATGACAACTGGCAGAAGAGGAGAGCAGTGAGGGATCACCTGAGCACCACTCGGTGCTTCCATGGCCCGCCTGTGTGGTCTCTCCCACTCCAAACACTGCAGAGGGAGGGGGGCCCGAGATCCCCCGCTGATGGCTGGCCGAAGAGGAGAGCAGTGGGGGACCAGCTGAGCGGCACTTCCATGGCCGGCCGAAGCTCTCTTCTCCGCTCTGAGCACTGCAGAGGGGGGTGGGAAAATGCCCCACTGACAGCTGGGGGGAGGGGAGGAGAGCAGCGGGAGATTATCTGAGTGCCAAGCACCGCTATAACGCAGGTATTTCACTCAATTAGATTACAGAAACACACACCTTTTACATGATATAATACTGTAATAGAGAGGATTCTAGCAGTTTACAACCACTTTAGACTAGGGCTTATTTTCTGGGTAGGGCTTATATTGTAGCCCTCCCCAAAAATCACAGTAGGTCTTATTTTTGGGGTAGGTCTTACTTTTGGGGAAACCTCCTAGAAGCATAACTAGGAGGGTGCTACATATGTAAACAAATGGTTAGGCTTATCTTTAGAGCCCTTTCACACCGGGCCGCCCATAGCGTCGACAGTAAAACGCCGCTATTTATAGTGGCGTTTTACCGTTGGATTAGCGGCGCATTTCGGCTGCTAGCGGGGCGCTTTTACCCCCGCTAGCAGCCGAGAAAGGGTTAAAACCGCCCGCAATGCGCCGCAATAGCGGCGTTTTGCCGGCGGTATCCCAGCGCTGCCCCATTGATTTCAATGGGGAGCAGCGGTGGAGGAGCGGTAAACACACCGCTCCTTCACCGCTCCAAAGAAGCTGCTGGCAGGACTTTTTTTCCCGTTCTGCCAGCGCAGCGCTCCGGTGTGAAAGCCCTCGGGCTTTCACACTGGAGACAATGCTGTAGCTGTTTGAGGGCGGATTGCAGGCGCTATTTTTAACGCTATAGCGCCTGCAAAACGCCCTCGGTGTGAAAGGGGTCTTAGTGTTAGCTGTAGGATTATTGTTAGCTCCAGGTCCAGGATAGTTGAAAGGTGCTTAATGCCACGTACACACGACCGGACTTTACGGCATACTTGGCCCGGCGGACCAGAGTCCGTTGGAGAATTCTAACGTGTGTGGGCTCCAGCGGACTTTTTTTCCCCAAAAGTTCGACAGACCTAGAAATGAAACATGTTTCAAATCTTTCCGACGGAGTCGAGTCCGGTCGAAAAGCCCGCTCGTCTGTATGCTAGTCCGACGGACAAAAAACGACGCTAGGGCAGCTATTGGCTACTGGCTATGAACTTCCTTGTTTTAGTCCGGTCGTACGTCATCACGTATGAATCCGTCGGACTTTGGTTGATCGTGTGTAGGCAAGTCCGTTCATTCGGAAAGTCCATCGTAAAGTCCGTCGAAAAGTCCGCCGGACAAAGTCTGCCGTAAAGTCCGCTTGTGTGTACGCGGCATTAGAAACCCTCAGGAACCCATTGCACCGTTATAAACCACAAAAAACACCTTAGATTTCACTTTCCCCATGAACTCTTCCCCAATTTTGGCAAAATTACAGTAAAATGGTCCCAAAGTAGGAACTTCCAATTTCGCTTATCCCTATTAGCAAAATATTCCCACAAACTGTCAGTCTATCACGTAAGTACTGACACCAACTGAGCTGGCACATAGCCGTGCCCATTTCTGAGTTACGATTCTCATTTATGGTCTCTGAAGCCACCTTCACATACTGTAGATCAGCCATTTGTGTATATGAAATATTAGGGGGAGGGGCATGCAGGTGCTGTCATGCCATTCTAGGGGCTGTTTACCATCTGTTGGCTGTTTACCATCTCATTCACTACGGTTTCATTGATTACATGTTTGCTTTCAGATGAATTGAGCTTGGAGACTGAAGAACAATGAAAACCACTTTTGAAGCTTCCAGTCTATGTTTCTGTGTTAGGAACACATTCTTAATCAAGTAGGTCATGGAAATTGCTACAGACCTGAACCCCAACTCAAACCCTCCAGCTCAGTTCAACATGGTCTATGGCCATTCCTAATGCAGCAAATTAAAGACAATTGACCACATCTGACATTTGTGGCGGCAAAAGGCAAATGTACTGCCAACAAGCCGACATAACAAAGTCTTGATGGTTTCCTTATGTTGTCCTCTTTCCATTTGCTGAAATACAACGAGCCAAGAAAAGAGATACACTAATTACATTTTATTTACAAGTTTGGCAACTCATGTTTTGTATTTATTGCTGTAAGTTTCACTTCTTAGAGTCGTTAAAAAGTAAGCCCAGTGGGTCAAAAATCCCACCACAGAAAAAGCAGTCATATTAACCAGTTCCGGATCGCCCCATAGCAAATTTTCTGCTACAGGGCAGCCCTCAGAATCCCGTATATATACAGTGAAGGGAAAAAAGTAGTTGATCCCCTGCTGATTTTGTATGTTTGCCCACTGACAAAGAAATGATCAGTCTATAATTTTAAATTATTAAAATTAAAATTATTAAATTAAAATTATTAAATAATTTCAAAAATATCCAGAAAAACGCATTTCAAAAAAGTTTTAAATTGATTTGCATTTTTAATGAGTGAAATAAGTATTTGATCCCCTATCAATCAGCAAGATTTCTGGCTCCCATGTGTCTTCTATACAGATAACGGCCTGAGATTAGGAGCACTCTCTTAAATCCCATAGGAGGAGGATGTCGTCTATATATTTTTTTTCCTTTTTTTTTCCACCCCATTTTTTCCTTCTCCCCCCCCCCCTTTTTTTTTGCTATATGTATTCCTGTTTATTTTTTATTTTTACTTTTTGTTTTTATTTTTATTTTTCATTTTTTATCTTTTATTTTTTATTTTTATTTTATTTTTATTCATTTTTATTTTTATTTTCATTTTTTCATTTTCAATTATAAATTACTTTTTTTGGTAAATTCTTGTTTTTTATGATCTATATTTTGTGCCTGTATATCGTTTTATTGCCACAAGGGGCCGCCACTCCTTAATATCTTTACGCACTTATAATCCCATTTTCCCATGTTAACAATTTTTTGTTTCTTTTATTAAAAAATGTTTTTATATATTATTTGAAATATTTGCAGATTCTAAATTTTTATTTGGAATATTGTGAGGGCTTTGTGAGCTCTTTCTAAATACCATTCGTATGTTGGTTGCGTTCCAGTTTCGGAGAACTGTTTACTCCCCTTGACCTGAACGCATAATTCAGATAAAGATTTTTCTTTTACAGTATTTTTCTACACACATTTTTTCATTTTTTTCTGGTTTTTATTTAATGAACCTGAGTGTCATAACTATAGTTTTAGGTTCATAAAAGTTTCTTCTTTTTTTTGTGTTTCTTTTTCTCCCTTGCTTACAGTCCTGGTGCGATGTCTCTTATTGGACGGGAGTTCGTTACTTCCGTCTGGTGGATGACATGCAGACCTTCTGGAGGGTGGTTCATAGGTCGGGAGATCGTCACTTCCGCCCTGTGGTTTACATGCAATTGGCTATAGTGCGGTTCATGGGCTGGGAGTCGATTACTTCCGCCCGTTGGAACGCATGTAATATATCCGGCCTGGCACTCGAGCCCACTCTCTATATAACTTAGCGTCACACGTTGTAGCCATGCCCCTGATGATGCACGTTTGTGACGAAACGTCGGGCGAATGAGGGACGAGTGACGTATTGTTTGTAGAGGAGTGGCCGCTGTCTTGATGGTAGGAAGCGATGGGCGCTTTCCTTTTTGGCTCATGCTCGTTTTTTAATGGTGAAATGTGAGTTTCAATTTTTCTTTTTTGCAATAAATAGTCGAAATTTTGGATGTCTGCGCAATGAGTCTGTTCTTTCATCCTCTTCTATATGCCTGTTGAGTTGTTCCTGTGGCGTTCATCTCCCAGCTGAGATTGTTATACAACAGCTATCTGTCTCTGGTGGATCTATGAGAGAGGATTCTATTGGTGGACCATTCGAATAATACAAGTTATGAATTTGTCTGCATTTGCTCAATGTGTATGTCCTATACACTGACGGTAAGAGTCAGTTGTGCTGGGTGTAGGTGAAGGTTCTCCTGTCTTCTACCGTTCCTTTGGATTTCTCATGATGGACTGCAATTTTTTGCGTCATTGATTATGTTTATATGCTTTTTATCAATATTTTTTTATCATTATTTATTAGCGCTACACCTTTACCCACACTTATTTAGATGGGTATCCAGCTTTTTTTTAGTGATTTGTTTGACAAACTTCAGAATTTCATAATATTGAACCACCTTTCAACCTGCAGATGACATCTTTCTTAGCGTTCCCAGATGTTTTGGTGATCCAATTGACTTGTACCAAGAGAAAAGCAATTCTCCAATTGACTTGTACCAAGAGAAAAGCAATTCTAATGCCCCGTACACACGGTCAGACTTTTCATCTACAAAAGTCCGACGGACGCTGACGGACCAAAGCCGGCTGACAATCCGATCGTGTGTGGGCTTCCCCAGACTTTCGGCGGACTTTTCCAGCCGCAAATCTGACGGACTTTAGATTTGAAACATGCTTCAAATCTTTACGTCGTAACTACGCCGGACCCAGAAATCCGCTCGTCTGTATGCTAGTCCGACGGACAAAAACCCACGTTAGGGCAGCTATTGGCTACTGGCTATCAACTTCCTTATTTCAGTCCGGTGTACGTCATCACGTATGAATCCGTCGGACTTTTGTGTGATCGTATGTAGGCAAGTCCGTTCGTTAGAAAGTCTGCCGCAAGTCTGCCAAAAATCCGTCGAAAGTCTGTCGGACGGGCTGTCGGACTTTTGTAGCCGAAAAGTCCAACCGTGTGTACGCGGCATAACACCAACATATCTGTTCATAGATATATTGTCATTTACTGATCATTATCCAAAAAACGATACGTATATCGGCCTTGCTGTTAGCTAAGGAAGGGATCTCCAGGCTCAGGTGCTGCCCACTAGTGAACACCCAACCAGGGACTGAACTCACTCCATCTACAAAGGAAAAATCAATGTTTGTGTGTAACTTCCTTTTAAAGTAAAGCTTTGGCCAAGCAAATTAATGTTTACATATTATTATAAAGCCCTAAATGAGCTGTGACACAAGCTATTACAGACCTCTCTAGCTTTCGGCACTTAGGAGAATTTCATCCTCAAAATGCACAATAGAAGCAGTGGTGTCATTCAAGTCTAGTCTCAGCACTTTGCTCTCTACCCTTCTCTGGGTGGGTTTACAGTACATTACATAGTGGAAGGCTGGAAGACTGAAACATTTCTGATGGGAGGTGGGAGCAGGGTGAGCTGTGCTGCTGACTCCCTGCTGGGAGAGGAAGCAGGGGGAGCTGTGCTGCTGACTCCCTGCTGGGAGAGGAAGCAGGGTGAGCTGTGCTGCTGACTCCCTGCTGGGAGAGGAAGCAGGGGGAGCTGAGCTGCTGAGTCATTGCTGAAAGGAGATTAGGGAGAGCAGAGCTGCTGAGTTCCTGCTGGTAGAGGGAGCAAGGTGAGCTGAGCTACTAAGTCAATGCTGGGAGAGGGAGCAAAGTGAGCTGAGCTTAGGGTTGCCACCTGTTCGGGATTCACCCGGACAGTTCGGGTTTGGAAACATGCGTCCGGGTTTCAGACTGCCTGAGACCCGGACACATTATTCAGACTGGACTAAGTCTCCCCCCTCCCCCCTTCTCTGTCCTACCTCTAAGTTAGTATGCTAAGGTAAATCAGGGTTCTCATAGCACTCATTACATCAGAGCTCCCCTTTACACCAGAGGCCACAGTGCTCCCCTTTACATCAGAGTCCTCTTCGTACACCAGAGCATCCCTTATGTTAGAGTCCCCTGAGTTCTCCCTTACATCAGAGTCTGCAGAGTCCCCCCTTACAGTGAAAAGGAACTCTGCGAATTCAGATGTAAAAGGGGAGATCTGCAGATTCAGATGTAAAAGGGGCACTCTGTGGACTCTGATGTAAAAGGGGAACTCTGTGGACTCGGATGTAAAGGGGGACTCTTGTGATTAACTTCATATGATTAGAAATATTATTTAAACAGCCCACACATCCTCCAGAGCATCTAGGCTTGCAGAAGTGAACTATAAACTTTTAACAAGGTGGCATTACACGCCAGTTATCTTACAGAAGTTTTTCCCACAGACCTCCCCATTGTGTTGGAGGGGATGTGGAAAAAGGGTGACTCACGCCCATATTTGGTGGTTCTGTCCCTTGATTCGCCCATTTTGGCTGAACATTTTACACTGGATTAAAGAGATACAGGGGTGGGAGGTTCCCAATGACCCATGGTATGTCTTGTTCCATTGCTCAGGTAAACCAATCAGACCATATAAAAGATCAATCACTCCACACTTACTTAATGCTGCAAAGGCACTCATTCCTCTATATTGGAAAAAAACTTCCATTCCAACATTGCGTAAATGGATAATGAAAGTGGATCATGTTTACTATATGGAAGACATAACCTTTACTTTAAAAAACAAATCGGACCTTGCTAAAAAAATATGGTCCTGTTGGTTTGCCTTCAAATATACTACCGCATATGCTGATATTATGTCTCATCCTGAGTGAGGTATTTATAGATCTTGGTATCAATGCTTCTGGCACTATGGACCTAGACAGACTCACACCCCTCCCCTCCTTCCCTCATTTACCCCATCCCCCCCCTTCCCCAGCCCACCTCCTCACCTCTCCTTCCTCCTCTTTACTTCTTCCTTTTTGTTCTTTTTTCTTCTCCCTTTCTTTCTCTTTTCTCTTTATTTTATTGTGACGTTATATGAAGAAGTATGCTATTACTTGTCACTATACATGTGTTCTTCGAGCTACTCTTATATGTGAAATGGCTGTTATTTGACATATTGAGCAAAGTATGTTTTTTATATTCTGTCTATTTCTTTCAATAAAAACTAATTAAACAAAAAGAAATATCATTTAAACATCTATGCATTGTTTATCTATGCATACTATGAAAAAAAAAAAATAGCTGCGTGACGCCGAAGTCTTCGGGTTTGACTTGATGAAAAGGTGGCAACCCTAGCTGAGCTGCCAAGTCAATGCTGGGAGAGGGAGCAAGGTGAGCTGAGCTGCTGAATCACTACTAAGAGGGGTAGCAAGGGGAGCTAAGCTATTGAAATAAAAGTTATTCTGTTGTAGATCTTGAAGATGAATTACCCCACAGTGGCTGCAACTACAGAAGTCAGTAAGAGCTTGTTTTAAAGCTCAAATATGTGAATATTTGAATGTCCATGGTCTGACCACAGTTCTACCTTAAGTCTGGTAAAGTGACTGAAGTCATTGCTATATAGCAGTAAGGTGTGTTATCATAGTATAGAAATAAACACAGGCAGCCCTGCAACTTTGCAGCAGTTTAATTTCCTATGATCTATTATTATTATAGATTATTTCCATAGCAATAAGATATTATACTAGAAGTGAATACATGTTAATTTTTTCTCAACTTTTACAAGAAATAAAAATATGATCTTAAAAGTTATATTGAGACATACTGTAGATGTCAGCCCTCATTATGTGTCTCTCTTATAAATAAATGTAATTTGTTTCATCCCTTTATGGGAAAAGTCAGAAAATGGCAAAGAGACAATTAAAACAGAGCTCCGGCCAAATAGCTAAATCCGCAGACAAGATGCATCGATGCGAGCCGGTTTACCTGCCAAATATTTGTATTTTGTTCAGCATCTCTTGCGATTTACACATCCCCTGCCATACTACTTTTAATAAATTTGAATGCAGTCATAGTTGGACTAAAGGATGGAATATTATAATATATCTGGTGCTCCACTTTAAACAACTTTCTTAGGGATCAGATGAATCAATTCAAGGGGGTTTCTTAGGAATCGGATGAATCAATTCAAGGGGATTTCTTAGGGATCAGATAAAATCAATTCAAAAGCAGATCGACCCCCTAGTAGGGATAACAGAGTATCAGACATTCTGTTTCACTAAAAGGACGGACCCCATTATTCTCTCTGCTTAGTGAATCAAATGTCCAAGGGCTGCTTACCACCTCACTATTTTTTATTTTTTGCAAAGCGTACAATAAACAGGAGGACCATGTTCCAATGGAACTCAGGGTTCCAACCTAGGTGACTTTTGGGCCCTAGTTGAACTCAGGGTCCTAAAACCTGGATCATCTATGGGCCCTAATGGAACTCAGGGTCCCAACCCCCCCATGACCTTGGGCCCTGGTTGAACTCAGGGTCATAACCCTGTGGACAACCTCTGGGCCCTGGTGGAGCTCAAGTTCCCAACCCCCTGGATGACATCTGGGCTTTGAGGGAACATAGGGTGCCAAATCCCTGGATGACCTTTGAGCGGTGGTGAAATTTAGGTCCTAACCCCCTGAATGACTTCTGGGCCCGGTGGAATCTTCCGCAAATGCTTGAGGAGTAAGAATCACTGCCTGTGATGTAATTGATCCGACAAGAAAGTAATGTACACAGAGGGGATAGACATTTCAGCTTCATAACCCCTTGTAGCGTTAAAAGCGATAAGGCAAATAAATTAAACCAGAGATCACCCAGAAGTTAGGAAACCTTATTGTAAGCTGGAAAGCTTTTGGTTGGACAAACAACATTGTTTGCAAAGTGTACAATGACACCAAAACAGGAGGACCATGTCCCAACATAACTCAGGGTCCCAACCACCTAGATAACCTCTGGGCCCTGGTGGAAGTCAGTCTCCCAACCCCCTATAGGACCTCTGGAGTCTGGGGAAACTCAGTGTCCCAACACCTTGGATGACCTCTGGACCCTGGGAGAACACAGGATCCCAACCCTCTGGATGACCTCTGGACCCTGGGGACCTCTGGACCCTGGGGTTTGTGGGATAAGAATCACTGCCTGTGATCTAATTGACAGATACTAAATAAATTGTAGCGCTAAAACACACATGTGCAATATGAACAGAGTGTCTCTGTAAACATAAACATAGTGTCCCAATAGTGACGTGTTGTCAAAGCAAAAATAGTCCACAGTGAATGAGTGTAATCAGTGTGACGGTTCTTTCTGCTTCCCAACTGTCAGCTCAGATGTCATCAAACTTAACGAATAGATGGGATACGCTTACCGGAAATGTTGGATTCTACTGCCATGCGCATAGAATCAATCGGGCTTTGTGCCACCAAGGGCAGATATGTGGAGTGATGGAGGCAAGGTAGAGCCTCTGCAGGGCCAAGATGTCACCTCTAGATCCACAGGAACAAGGCAGGATTGGTTCCAAAGTAGAAGTTGTTTCTCAGTTCCCGGAAGTATGTGGAAAGAAAGAGGGATGCTTCCACATAGTGTAACTCAGGGTATTTTATTACTAAAAAACCACAATACATAAAAAGTGATCACGAATAAAAAGTCAGTGTACAGGGTATATAAAAGCCGCCCTACGCGTTTCGATCCAACGACCTTCAACAGGGGCATGTAGGACCCTCTTGACACTGCCCAAATTTATAAAATAATGTGTACAATCAAAGATAATGCAAGACCAATAGGCTGTGAACATATGAACAACAATGAATCTTATCGGACAAGGAGAGCGTCCTCCATTGGAGTATGACGCACCCTCTCCTCATTTGACAGGTAGTATGCACAGAGCATAGGAATTTTAACTTCACAACCCCTTGCAATGTTAAAAGTGGTAAGCCCTTTGAATCAAACCAGAGATCACCTAGGGATTGGGAAAGCTGGATCCTTTTTAGATGCCTCATAGTAAGCTGGTAAGCTTCCTTTTGAACTTCTTAACAAGTCTGAGTAGCCAGCAAGGTATACTGACACTTTGCTGTGATCCACGGCTTGAAATGGACCAGCCAGATCTACCACATATGGAACTACTCATGCCTACCGTAGCTAGAAGAACATTGTGGTTATTTACAGAGACACATTGAATCCGTCAAAGAGTAGCACACATTTGGCTGTTTGCCAGCAGTTGAATATCCAATTTTGGAGTCATACAATGCGCCAGCTGAGTCCCATACTATTCAGTATTTTTTTTTCAGTATAGCTACACCATTATATTACCTTACGTGCACAGCGTGGATTCCAGGATTTATTAGTTTACCAAGGCTCACTATGTTTCTTGTGTGCATTCAAATAATTGACCTGTCTGTTCCGTGCCCTGAGTATTCTATGTGTAATAGCTTTGTGTAAACTCTCTGCTGTGCCACACACTACAATTACAATTTGCACCAAAAATTTAATTCTTTGAGGCATATCACGAGGGCTGTACCAAAAGTAATGAAAAAGTGGGCATAACGTTTGTATTACCTTACATAGGTCATTCAAATTTCATATGTTGGTTAAGTAAAGCCGGCCATAGACGGTTTGAATCTTGGCCGGTTCAGCAGGGACCAGCTGAGATTCGAACTGTGTATGGGCAGGCTGGTTGCACCCAAGATGATCGATCAATCAACTTGGGTACAACCAACCTGTCGGATTTTTCATGCGATTATTGGCAGTAGGTATAGCCGCTAGCCATAATCACTGTGCGTTCGCCTGGCCAAAGATGGTTTCCCCGCCCCCCACAAAGACACAATAGTTCCGTGGGAGGGATTCCCCCATCAACACTGACTGTGTCGATGGGGGAATCAAACGATTTTCTTTCCTGCAATCTATGGCTGGGTTAACTCTTCCCCTATAGTAACTCTTCTTCTTTTTCATTGCAGGTAAATAATGGATTCCAAGCAGACGCAATGTGCTGCCTTTAAATTTATGACAAAAGAGGGGGTCCAGGCTGTCCGACATCCACAGAAGGCTACCAAATGTTTACAGAGATGACGCCATTGACAAGAGCAATGTCCTATTGATGGCCCCTGTCAATGGTGTCATCTCTGTAAACATTCTGTAGCCTTCTGTGGATGTCGCACAGCCTGCACCCCTCCTTCATCAACATCTCATGGGGTTGATTTACTAAAGGCAAATAGACTGTGCACTCTGCAAGTGCAGTTACTCCAGAGCTTAGTAAATGAGGTAAAGCTTCACTTTGCAAAGAATACCCAATCACATGCAAGGGAAATAAAAAAAAAAAACAGCATTTTTACTTGCACATGATTGGATGATGGAAGTCAGCAAAGTTACATTTACTAAGCTCTGGAGCAACTGCACTTTGCAAAGTGCCCAGTCTATTTGCCTTTAGTAAATCAACCCCATTGACAACATGTTGCCTCTGCTTGGAATCCATAAGAGAAGACGTAAGCCTCGTACACGAGATCGGATATTTCGACGAGAAATGTTCGATGACAGGCTGTTGGTGGAAAATCCGACCGTATCGTATGCTCCATTGGACAATTGTTGTCGGATTTTCCGTCGATAAATGTTGGATGGCAGGTTTTTAAATTTTCCGCGGACAACGGTCTGTTGTCGGATTTTCTGAGCGTGTGTACACAAGTCCGTCGGACCAAAGTACAAACACGCATGCTCGGAAGCAAGGATGAGCCCGGAAGCGGTCGGTCTTGTAAACTAGCGTTCGTAATGGAGAATTAACATTCGTGACGCGGCAAATTATGAAATATCGAAATGCAGCGCACAATTCTCTTCTTCTTTAATGGGATAATAATGAAGCTGCTTTGCTGGTGATACTGAAGGAGTTATTGCCAAACTAATTTTCAAAGGCTTTTTTTTTTCTAGTGATATCAAGAATAATATTATTAGGATTTTTTTTGGGCAAGTTACCACAAAACCATTATCCCGTAGCTTTTAGGATTAAAGATACAACTATATTGGTGCCCCTTGTTATTTTTACATTGTATTTTTTTTAAATGTAACTGCCTACTCCCGAACTGTCATTTGAAGTAAAACACATAGCCAAGTATTTTTTATTGTGCATTAAAAAAATAAAACAAATAAAATTAGACATGCTATCTGCCAATAGAACTTAACCAAAAAGTGCATTCTATGCATCCAAAAATATAGAAAATATACCAAATTAAATCATTATTATTCAACCAAAAAATAATGTCAAAGCAATAACTCCAAGGCCAATAATGAATAACACGTTATCTCCTCCGATTCCGCAACATGTCTGGTTGACAAACGGCCGTTCAGAAATGAACTGAAAAGTTCAGAATGAAAAGTGCGAAATGAAAAGTGCAAAATAAAAAGCGCGAAATGAAAAGTGCGAAATGAAAAGTGCGAAATGAAAAGTGCGAAATGAAAAGCGCAAATCAACACTCACCAAACTTCTACTAACACGAAATTAGCAGAAGGAGCCCAAAGGGTGGCGCTAAAGAGCTGAAAAAACACGTAGTACGTCTAGTACGTCACTACGTTCATAATTGTTGGCCAACAATTGTGTGGCCGCGTGTATGCAAGACAAGTTTGGGCCAAACGTCCTTCGGACAAAAGTCCACGGTTTTGTTGGCCAACAATCCGATCGTGTGTGCGAGGCTTTACTCTAGAGGAAGAGTTACTGTACCAACATGTGAAACAACCTATGTAAGGTAATTCATTAAAAAGTTATGCCCGTGTTTGCATTGGTTTTGATACAACCCTTGTAATATGCCTCAAAACATTGAATTTTTGATGCACATGGCAATTGTAGTTTGTGACACAGCAGAGAGTTTACACAAAGCTATCGCAAGAAAACCTTTACATTAAAGGACGGATCGTTAGAAAAATACCAACAGAGACAACATGTTGAGTAGAAAAATAATGACCACAACAAGACAGCGACAGAAAGGTTGGACAGATGAACTTTTGGCAGCTGATTCTGTGATTTATTTCTCCATATGTTTTCCTCTCAATGGAAAGGCGACTTAAAACCTAAAGTATGCATCAGATACTGTCATCAGTGTTCATTTAAAAAAGAAATCAGTGTAATTTTAAAAACAATTATACATTTTGTTTTCTAATTTGTGCTGTTTAAAGGGACTGTAAAGGTTCACATTTTTTTAAAATAAAAATAACAAACATGTTATGCTTACCTGCTCTGTGCAAGGGTTTTGCACAAAGCAGACCCGATCCTCTTCTTCTCGTGTGCCCCGTCGACGCTTCTGGCTCCTCCCCTTCATCGGGTGCCCCCACGGAGAGCCGCTTTCAATGAGGGCACACGTGTGGGAGCTTTCCCAAGTCCCACTGCTGCGTCCATTGACACAGACAGCGGGACTCGGCCCCACCCCAGCGCTTCTGTGTCACTGGATTTGATTGACAGCAGCGGGAGCCAATGGCTCCCGCTGCTGTCAATCTACCCAGTGAGGACAGAGACAGTGACTGGAGCCGCTGGGCTCGTGCTGGATGTTCTGTTACCAAGACAAAAAGTAGAGGGGAGATGGGGCATCCTTGGCGGGTAACGTTAGAGATGTGAAACGGAGTAGATGAAGTGCCATTGACTAAAACGGAAGCTGAGGGTCGGAAGTACAATTGCATAACCTTGGACACAAAAGCGGGACCAAGGCCTATCTGTTCTAGGGAAAGGCGTAAGAATTGCCAATTGACCCGGTCAAACGCCTTTTCTGCGTCAAAAGACAAAAGGCATGCCTTCAGGTTATGTTCCTGAATGTAGGAAATAAGGTGGATAGTTTTAGTGGTGTTGTCCCTGGCCACCTGGCCAGGGACGAACCCCACCTGGTCCCCTGTGAATAACCGTGGGTAGTAGAGGGGAGAAGCGGTTCGCTAGGACTTTTGCAAAAATCTTAACATCCAGGCTAAGAAGAGAAATCGGTTGATAACTACTGCATTGAGAGGGGTCTTTGCCTGGTTTGGGTATGACGGAAATGTTGGCGGATAGGAGGTCTTTAGAGGGGAGAGGGGAGTCGTCTATGTGATTGAACGCTGTGACTAATAGTGGGGCAAGGGACTGGGCGAATGATTTGTAGAACCTAGGGGAGGACCCGTCCGGACCTGGGCATTTACCCGATTTCAGTCCCTTGATAGCAGACAAAAAATCAGATACTGTTAAAGGGTTGTCTAGGTCTGCGGACTCAATGGGGTCTATTTGTGGTACAGCTGTTTCTGAGATGTAGCCTCGCATGTTGGAAAGGTGTGGGTCTCCCTCAGGTATTTGTCTAGTCCGTTCTTTTCTTCTAATTTTAATAAGTGGCCAAGTGTCTTGTTAAACTCCCTTCCGCAAAAAAGTTTTATCCCTATTGTGGGGTCACCAGTACGGTATTTGTAAATTGAAATCATATCCCCTCTCAAACGTCTCTTCTCCAGAGAGAATAAGTTCAGTGCTCGCAACCTTTCCTCATAACTAATATCCTCCAGATCCTTTATTAGCTTTGTTGCCCTTCTTTGTACTCCCTCCATTTCCAGTACATCCTTCCTGAGGACTGGTGCCCAGAACTGGACAGCATACTCTAGGTGCGGCCGGACCAGAGTCTTGTAGAGCGGGAGTTTTAGCTCTGGAATTTTATACTTTTCTACATTGAACCTCCTTTGCCATGTAGATGCCCACTCCATTAATTTGTTCAGATCTTTTTGCAAGGTTTCCACATCCTGCGGAGAAGTTATTGTCCTGCTTAGCTTAGTATCGTCCGCAAATACAGAGATTGAACTATTTACCCCATCCTCCAGGTCTTTTATGAACAAATTAAACAGCATTGGTCCCAGCACAGAACCCTGGGGGACCCCACTACCCACCCCTGACCATTCCGAGTGCTCCCCATTTATCACAACCCTCTGAACTCGCCCTTGTAGCCAGTTTTCAATCCATGTACTCACCCTATGGTCAATGCCAACGGACCGTATTTTGTACAGTAAACGTTTATGGGGAACTGTGTCAAATGATTTTGCAAAATCCAGATACACAACGTCTACGGGGCTTCCTTTATCTAGATGGCAACTCACCTCCTCATAGAAGGTTAATAGATTGGTTTGGCAAGAATGATTCTTCATAAATCCATGCTAATTACTGCTAATGATACCGTTCTCATTACTAAAATCTTATATATAGTCCCTTATCACCCCCTCCAAGAGTTTACATACTATTGATGTTAGGCTAACTGGTCTTTAATTCCAAGGGATGTATTTTGGGCCCTTTTTAAATATTGATGCTACATTGGCTTTTCTCCAATCAGCTGGTACCATTCCAATAAGTAGACTGTCAGTAAAAATTAGGAACTATGGTCTGGCAATTTATTTATTTTTTAAATCGAAAGGTTTTTATTGCTCAAGAAGCAAACATTAGAATCATACATGAATCGCAGTACACTTTGTTTTGTCATTAAATAATCCATCACACAACCATTGGTTACATCTTACAGTCTACATACAACTGTTAATTAGCATACCCTGTTGGATTTTTCATCTGGTAGTGCATTTCAAACCCCTGCCAGTATGTCGACATCTCCAGCATCCCCGTCCCTGCCCTGACATGCATTCTAATATCCACCCAGGTGTGTCCCCAGGTACCTTTTACATCTATAAACCTCTCAGCAGTCTCATCTGTAACAGTTCCTTGGGGCTTATACCTGGCGTATCAAGCCATGCATCCCATAATCTGTCAAATTTCCCAAGATTTCCCCTATGCTGATATATGTATTTTTCCATGATAAGAGTGTTACCCATGTGTTGAATCCATGTTTTAACCGTCGGTGGCGTGGCAGATTTCCAGCTCATAAGAATTGTTTTCCAAAGCTTGAAAGAGTGCTCTGGCGAAAGCCATCCTTGTCACCTCCTCCAGGATTACCCCTTCCAGTACCCCCAAAAGACAGCCTAGTGGATCAAGAGGGACATTCGAAATACCTGATTAAGTGTAGCTAGAACCCCCGTTTAATATCTATAGAGTTTGGGGCAACGCCAGGGAGATAAATCAGGTCACCAGGCACCGCTTTACATTTGCCACACAGCGGGTCTGGTATTCTCCCCCTCCTCATAGAAGGCCTGTTTGGTAAAAATTCATTTATGCTCTGAGGCGGAGGATCTCAAACAGTCAAGGGAATCCTGTCCAGATATCCATACCTCCCTCGCAGAGTCGGAGGGATCCATGACATAGGAGAACTCAAGCTGTCGCACCTTGTCTTCAACCTGCTCCAGGAGGGCTGAGGAATTATGTTTTATGGCCGCAATTTCTGCTATGAATGTACCCCTAAGGCATGCCTTAAAGGCATCCCATTTCCGGGTAGCATCTGTGTGTAATCGGTTATTATAAAAGTATTGTTCTATTTGTTTCACCAACCGCTCATGGGAAGTGAACCGTTTTAGCTAAAAGGCGCTAAATTTCCAAGGGGCTCTAGGTAGGGGGGTAGCTGGATGGGTGGTTAAGTGTGCTGCCAGTGGGGAGTGGTCTGATACTCCCCTGGGAAAGTACTCCACTTTGGTGACAATGTTAAGGATATGTCCCTTGCAGTTTTTTGCATATAATTTTGCGTATAATAGAGCATGTCTCTGGGCCGCTCCTTCCCCTGCTGCTTCTGTGTCTTATGGGATTTACCGTCTGCCTCCTGTGACTTGTCGGCTCCTCGCGCCATTCTCTGTGGCTGAGGAGATCCAGCGCCATCTTGGGCCTCCATGGCCGCCACGTTTTCGTGTCATCATGGGCACCGAAAAGTGTTGTGTACTCTCCTGTGGCTCCTCGGGTGGTACAATCTGGGTCAGTGTCGGATCGATAGCGGGAAGAGGATCGGTGCAAGATCTACAGCGGGAGCTCCGTGCCGTGCGACCGTTCACATGCCCATTCAGACCACGCCCCCCAATGATCTGGCAATTACTTGACTGAGTTCCCTAAGTACCCTCGGGTGCAAGCCATCTGGTCCCGGTCATTTATTAATGTTAAGTTTCCCAAGTCTAATTTTAATTCTGTCCTCTGTTAACCCATGGCAAACTGCTCTCTGAGGATCTGAAAAAAAGAATTGTTGCTCTACCTAAAGATGGCCTAGGCTATAAGAAGAGGGTTTAACAGGACAGGTTCCACTCAGAACAGGCCTCGCCATGGTCGACCAAAGAAGGTGAGTGCATGTGCACTTGGAAATAGACGTATGAATTCTACCAGCATTGCTGCAGAGGTTGAAGGGGTCAGCCTGTCAGTGCTCAGACCATACGCCGCACACTGCATCAAATTAGGCTACAGCACATTAAGGGTACATGTCAACATGTACTGTGACATACTGAAGCAGAGCATGATCCCCTCTCTTCAGAGACTGGGCAGCAGGGCAGTATTTCAACACACCCCCAAGACAACCTTCACGACCTTGCTAAAGAAGTTGAGGGTAAAGGTGGTGGACTGGCCAAGCATGTCTCCAGACCTAAACCCTATTGAGCATCTGAGGGGTATCCTCAAACGGAAGGTGGAGAAGCGCAAGGTCTCTAACATCTACCAGCTCCGTGATGTTGTCATGGAGGAGTGGAAGAGTACTCCAGTGGCAACCTGTGAAGCTCTGGTGACCTCCATGCCCAAGAGGGTTATGGCAGTGTTGGAAAATAATGGTGGCCACACAAAATATTGACACTTTGGGCCCAATTTGAACATTTTCACTTAGGGGTGTACTCACTTTTGTTGCCAGCGGTTTAGACATTAATGGCTGTGTGTTGAGTTATTTTGAGGGGACAGCAAATTTACACTGTTATACAAGCTGTACACTCACTACTTTACATTGTAGCAAAGTGTCATTTCTTCAGTGTTGTCACATGAAAAGAAAGAATAAAATATTTACAAAATGTGACGGTGTACTCACTTTTGTGAGATACTGTATATTTCTTTTTTTACACAGGTTAATCAGCATAGGTGTTAGAAGGGGAAAAAGGGATTTTTCTAAGACTAGGGGCTCCACCCACAAAGCCCTCCAGCCCTACTGAGGAAGTCCCGACTATTGGACGTAATGTACGTATAGGACGAGGAACCCCGTACATGACATCATCCTGCGGCCATCTCTGCACAAAGCTGTCTCATTAGTGATTTCCAAAGACGAGCATTGGTAGGCGCTGGTAGGCTGCATTGATGGGCGCTGGTAGGCTTCATTTGATGGGCACTGATGAGGCTGGATTTGATGGGCGCTGATGAGGCTACATTTGATGGACGCTGGTGAGGCTGGATTTGATGGGCGCTGATGAGGCTACATTTGATGGGCGCTGGTGAGGCTGCATTTGATGGGCGCTGGTGAGGCTGTATTTGATGGGCGCTGATGAGGCTGTATTTGATGGGCGCTGGTGAGGCTGCATTTGATGGGCGCTGGTGAGGCTGCATTTGATGGGCGCTGGTGGGCTGCATTTTAGGGGGCGCTTCATTTAAAAGGTGGGGTTTAGTCACGGCAAAGGTGGTGGAGTCAGGGGTGGGGCCAGGGGGGGCGGCAAAATGAGGTCTCGCCTAGGGTGTCAAAAATTGATCCACCAGTCCTGCCGTACATGTATTGCTGTGATTGGAGATCCATTCAGCCATTCATCCACTTACATGATTGAGAAGCAGTGAGGACTCGGAAGGAGTAGCTGTTTTTGCTTCATCCTCAGAGAGGGAAAACTGCATGATATGACCTACTGGTAAAGCAGGTGACGTGTCAGTGAGGTGAAAGGCCATTCTGCATGGGTGGTGGATTCACTTTGCTTTATGCATGTCATAGAGTTGCGCTACACTATTTTTGGGTAAAAGCTCCACCCACAAAGCAGTATCTACCGCTTTAAAGTGGTTGTAAAATCAGAAGGTTTTTTATCTTAAAGCGGAGTTCCAGCCTGGGTCAAAAAAAAAGAAAAGTCAGCAGCTACAAATGCTGTAGTTGCTGACTTTTAATATATAGACACTTACCTGTCCAGGGAGCCCGCAATGTCAGCACCCCAAGCCGATCCATCGGCTTCAGGTGCAGGCTTCGGCATTACAAATAAGGGAAACTGGCAGTGAAGCTTTCAGGTCTTGTCCCACCCTGTCAGAGCTGGGCTCAGTCCTTCCTTCTCTGAGCTGGCCACTCAGCTGTCGGCTAATTTCCAGCTCCCATCTCTCTCCACAGTTACCCAGCTCTTGTTGATTCTGCTCATCGGTCCTGCCTACTTAAAGTCATCCAGCTCACTTGATCTCTGCCTTCGCCTTTGTCGATATCACAGAGATCGCCTGCATTCCTGTTGAAGACTTGCTCGGCTGACGTTGCTTCTGTCTTCTGATCCTGCTTGCTGTACTACTATGTTTATCTCTGGCTCTCTGACATTTGCTTTGCTGACTACCCGATCCGGTTACTGAACTCTGGCTTGTTTTGACTACTCTTACTCTGTTTACCTTATTATTATTATTATTAATAAACAAGTGTGACTTAACTACTTCTGTCTCGGTCTGATTCATGGTTCCTGATACACCCCCAGCCTGTGATTGGACAGTGAAAGGAGAAGCAGCAGACTAAAAGATTCATCAGGTTTGTCACTGCAGGCTTCACAGCTGATTGACTATTGCGCATGCGCAAGTCGCGCGGCACTTTCTGAATGGTCCCATTGTCTTCTGGGACCCACACAGGTCCCAGAAGGCAACGGGGGGAAGGAGGAGGGCCGGATGCAATTGGGGAAGTGATGTACTGCGCCATTGCGACCTAGGACGGAAGTCCCAAAGAAAAAATGCAAAAAAGGTACCAAAATGACGAAAAAAAAAAATAAAATACAAAAACAAGGGGGGTGGGTGGTCAATTGTTTGTTTGTTTTTTTGTCATTTTTACAGCTAGGAATTGCAGGAAAATGTAAGGGAGAAAGGAGCAGCAGCGGGGCATATACCCTATGTACTTCCATTATGTTTTTTGGGCATGTATAGCACAACTGGTTAAAACTGAACTCAAAGCAGATATAAAAGGCATAAACTAATATAGTTCTGTGTTCATGAATACATTGTTAAATGTATTCTTTAATGCAGTGACAAAGAGCTGAACCTTTCAGTCTGCTGCTTCTCCTTTCACTGTCCATTCACAGGCTGGGGGAGGGACAAGACCTGTGTGTGTTACTTAACTGGTTCCCGACCGGCTTACGTCGATTTATGGGGGCACAATGGCACCCCTGCGTGAAACCCCGTACGGGTAGGGGGTTCCCTTTAAGAGCCGCCAGAGGGCACGCGCGCCAGCTGCACAACAGGGAACTCAATGAGCATGGGTGGCGGTCGCGATTGCCGCCGGTCACGCGCGTTTGTGTGCACGAGAGCCAGCACGGCAATTTGTGTGTGTAAATACACAAATCCCTGTGCTGTCAGGGCAGAGGAGACATATTGTTTGTTCCTACTAAGTAGGAACAGCGATATGTCTCCTCCCCTAGTCAGTCCTATCCCCATATAGTTAGAACACACTGAGGGAACACACATGGGGGAAGGGACTGACTAGGGGAGGAGACATATCGCTGTTCATATTTAGTAGGAACAGACAATATGTCTCCCCTTGATCACTCCCCAGTGTTAACCCCTTCCCTGCCAGTGACATTTATACAGTAATCAGTGCATATTTATAGCACTGATCCATGTATAAATGTCAATGGTCCAAAAAATGTGTCAAAAGTGTCCGATCTGTCCGTTGCAATGTCACAATACCGCTAAAAATCGCAGATCACCGCCATTACTAGTAAAAAAAAAAAAGAAAATGATAAAAATGCCATAAATCTTTCCCAGCATTTGTAGATGTTATAACTTTTGTGCAAACCAATCAATATACGCTTATTGCAATTTTTTTTAACAAAAATATGTAGAAGAATACATATCGGCCTAAACTGATGAAGACATTTTTTTTTTAAAGTGAAGATATTTATTATAGCAAAAAGTAAAAAAAAATGTATTAATTTTTTTTTTTTCAAAATTGTCGCTCTTTTTTTGTTACAAAAAATAAAAACTGCAGAGGTGATCAAATACCACCAAAAGAAAGCTCTATTTGTGGTAAAAAAAAGGATGCAATTTTCATTTGGGTACAGCATCGCACAAAACGCGCAATTGTCAGTTAAAACGACGCAGTGTGCTGAATTGTAAAAAGTGCTCTGGTCAGGAAGGGGGTAAAATCTTCTGGGGGCTGAAGTGGTTAAAGAGGAGCTCTAATCCCCCCCCCCCCCCATGAAAAAAATTAAAGTCAGCAGCTACAAATACTGCAGCTGCTGACTTTTAATATTAGGACACTTGCCTGTCCAGAGAACCCGTGATGTCAGCACCCCAGTCCATCTTCGGGTCGGCTCTTGGGTGTCGCCGCTAGGGATGAGCCGAACACCCCCCGGTTCGGTTCGCACCAGAACCCGCGAACGGACCGCAAGTTCGCACGAACGTTAGAACCCCATTGACGTCTATGGGACTCGAACGTTCGAAATCAAAAGTGCTCATTTTAAAGGCTAATTTGCATGGTATTGTCCTAAAAAGGGTGTGGGGACCCGGGTCCTACCCCAGGGGACATGTATCAATGCAAAAAAAACTTTTAAAAACGGCCGTTTTTTCGGGAGCAGTGATTTTAATGATGCTTAAAGTAAAAAAAAAAAAGTGAAATATTCCTTTAAATATCGTACCTGGGGGGTGTCTATAGTATGCCTGTAAAGTGACGCGTGTTTCCCATGTTTAGAACAGTCCCTGCACCAAATGTCATTTTTAAAGGAAAAAATCTCATTTAAAACTGCTTGCGGGTTTAATGTCATGTCGGGTCCTGGCAATATGGATGAAAATCAGTGAGACAAACGGCATGGGTACCCCCCAGTCCATTACCAGGCCCTTTGGGTCTTGTATGGATATTAAGGGGAACCCCGCACCCAAATTAAAATAAGGAAAGGTCCCTATATACTCTGAACAGCAGTATACAGGCGGTGCAAACAAGACAGGGACTGTAGGTTTGTTGTTAAGTAGAATCTGTTTGTAATTTTGAACATTTTTAACGTGTTTAGCTCCAGCCAAAAAATCTTTTCTAAGCTTTTTGGAAAACATAGGGAAGGGTTATCACCCCTGTGACATTTGTTTTGCGTCTTTCCTCCTCTTCAGAAGATTTCACCTCACTTTTTTGTCCCAATGAAAAATGTTTTTTGAAAATTTGGGTTTTTTTGTGGAACAAGGATTGGAAAGCATCAGTGGAAAGGAGAAATTGTTTTCCCATATTAACTCTTACATGAGAGAATTTCCCTTCCTAGGGGTAGATTTCATCTCACTTCCTGTTGTCTCCTTCCGTTTGCAAGTAGGAGTCGTTTGTAAGTTAGATGTTTGAAAGTAGGGTCCTGCCCTATATACTCAGCAGAAATTTGGGCCTTAGGTGTTGCTGTGGCCAAAACACTGTAAGCCCTCACAGGGCCCTGCTGTGAAATATTAGATCAAGAATTGTAATTACATGCCCCTGTTGAACAGGAGCTGAAAAATTAGGCCTTAGGCACTGGTGCTGGTGCCACAACACTGCAACCCCTCACAGACACTCTAGTTGGAACGCAGGAACGAGCCCTGCTGCAAAGTATTGCATCAAAAATTGTAATTACACGCCCCTGTTAGACAGGGGCAGAAAAATTGGGCCTTAGGCACTGGTGCTGGTGCCACAACACTGCAACCCCTCACAGACACTCTAGTTGGAACGCAGGAACGAGCCCTGCTGCAAAGTATTGCATCAAAAATTGTAATTACACGCCCCTGTTAGACAGGGGCAGAAAAATTGGGCCTTAGGCACTGGTGCTGGTGCCACAACACTGCAACCCCTCACAGACACTCTAGTTGGAACGCAGGAACGAACCCTGCTGCAAAGTATTGCATCAAAAATTGTAATTACACGCCCCTGTTGGACAGGGGCAGAAAAATTGGGCCTTAGGCACTGGTGCTGGTGCCACAACACTGCAACCCCTCACAGACACTCTAGTTGGAACGCAGGAACGAGCCCTGCTGCAAAGTATTGCATCAAAAATTGTAATTACACGCCCCTGTTAGACAGGGGCAGAAAAATTGGGCCTTAGGCACTGGTGCTGGTGCCACAACACTGCAACCCCTCACAGACACTCTAGTTGGAATGCAGGAACGAGCCCTGCTGCAAAGTATTACATCAAAAATTGTAATTACACGCCCCTGTTATACAGGGGCTGAAAAATTGTGCCTTAGGCACTGGTGGTGGCGCCCAGAACCAAAAATGTTCTTACAAGCTATCAGCGTGATGATTGAGGAGGAAGAGGATAATTACTCAGGGATAGTCACTCAGCATCAGCATAGGCAGTCTTTGAAGGGATCTGAAAAAAATTATTCAGTTACATCAGCATCAGGTGCTTGGTAGCTGGTGGTGATCCAAGACTGATTCATTTTTATGAAGGTCAGCCGATCGACCGAGTCAGTGGACAGACGCACCCTGTGATCGGTTACCACGCCTCCAGCAGCACTGAATGTGCGTTCCGAAAGAACGCTGGATGCAGGACAGGCCAGTAGCTCAATTGCATACTGTGCAAGCTCTGGCCAGTGATCCATCCTCAAGACCCAGTAACCCAGAGGATTTTCGGTGGGAAAGGTGTCCAAGTCTGATCTTGCCCCTAGGTATTCCTGCACCATGTAAAACAGACGCTGGCGATGGTTGCTGGAACCGATCATACCTTGGGGCTGCGGACCAAAAAATTGTCTGAACGCATCGGTCAGACGGCCACCTTCTCCACCGCTCCTTCTTTGACTGACCGAAGCCTCAGCAACACGTTGTCCAGAAACAGGAGTTTGTAACCTCCCAGTCTCTGGGAACGCGTTGCACAGACCTTTCTGCAAGGCCTCCCGAAGATGTTTCATCCTCTGCTCCCTCTGCGATGGCAAGATAAGGTCCGCAACCTTACCCTTGTAACGTGGATCAAGGAGGGTTGCCAGCCAGTATTGGTCCTTCTCCTTGATACCACGAATACGAGGATCCTTACGCAGGCTTTGCAGGATCAGGGAGGCCATGCAGCGTAGGTTTGCTGAGGCATTCGGTCCGGAGTCCTCTGGGTCACTAAGGACAACAACGTCCGCAGCCACCTCCTCCCAGCCACGTACAAGTCCATGTGTTCCTTGGGACTGATCCCTTAAAGACTGCTGATGCTGAGTGCCAGGCTCCACCTCCATACTGACACAATCTTCCTCCTCCTCCTCCTCCTCCTCGTCCTCTTCCTGTGTGATCGGCGGGCACGCAGGAACACTGTCTGGATAAAGGGGGCCTTGAGAGCTAAGGAAGTCCTCCTCTTCCTGCCTCTGTTCTGCCTCAAGTGCCCTGTCCATTATTCCACGCAGCGTGTGCTCCAACAGGTGGACAAGGGGGACAGTGTCACTGATGCATGCACTGTCAGTGCTCACCATCCTCGTGGCCTCCTCGAATGGTGACAGGACAGTGCATGCATCCCTGATCATGGCCCACTGGCGTGGGGAAAAAAAACCAAGGTCCCCTGACCCTGTCCTGGTGCCATAGTCGCACAGGTACTCATTTATGGCCCTCTGCTGCGTGTGCAGCCGCTGCAGCATGGCCAATGTCGAGTTCCACCTGGTGGGCATGTCACAGATTAGGCGGTTCTTGGGCAGGTTAAACTCCTTTTGGAGGTCCGTCAGCCGAGCACTGGCATTATATGACCGGCGGAAATGCACACAGACTTTCCTGGCCTGCCTCAGGACATCCTGTAAGCCCGGGTACCTGCCCAAGAACCGCTGCACCACCAAGTTAAGGACGTGAGCCAAACAGGGCACATGGGTCAGTTGTCCCTGTCGGAGGGCAGAGAGGAGGTTGGTGCCATTGTCGCAAACCACCATTCCTGCCTTAAGTTGGCGTGGCGTCAACCACCTCTGAACCTGCCCCTGCAGAGCTGACAGAACCTCTGCCCCAGTGTGGCTCCTGTCCCCCAAGCACACCAGCTCAAGCACCGCATGGCATCTTTTGGCCTGCGTACTTGCGTAGCCCCTTGAACGCCTACGGAGCACCGCTGGTTCCGAGGAAGAGGCCATGGAGGAAGAAGAAGAGGAGGGGGTGGAGGAGAGAGGTGTGTCACAATCAGCATTTTGGAGGCGTGGTGGCGGAACAACCTCCAACACTACTGCACCTTGTCCTGCATCCTTCCCAGCTGCCAGCAGAGTCACCCAATGCGCCGTGAAACTTAAGTAACGTCCCTGTCCATGCCTGCTGGACCATGAGTCAGCGGTAATATGCACCTTACCGCTGACCGCCCTGTCCAGCGAGGCATGGACATTGCCTTCCACATGCCGGTAGAAAGCTGGAATCGCCTTCCGTGAGAAAAAGTGGCGTTTGGGTACCTGCCACTGAGGAACCGCACATTCCACAAACTCACGGAAGGGGGCAGAGTCTACCAACTGAAAAGGCAGCAGTTGAAGTGCTAGCAATTTTGCCAAGCTAGCATTCAACCGCTGGGCATGTGGATGGCTGGGAGCAAACTTCTTTCGGCGGTGCAGCAGCTGGGGCAGGGAAATTTGCCTGGTACAATCTGGCGTCGGTGTACCAAAAGCAGATTGCCCACAAGTACTTGGCTGTGACACACCTAATTCTACACCTTCATTCCTCTCACTGCAGGTCTCAGAGAGGACTGAAGGTCTAGTGGGGTTGGAAATCTCAGCTGATGAGGAGCAAGGAGAGATCCTCTTTGTTCTTTGGTGTGGGTCTTTTAGATATGCTTGCCAACGAACTGCATGGCAGGTCAACATATGTCTGGTCAAGCATGTGGTACCCAAGCGGGAGATGTTTTGGCCACGCGAGATACGCTTGAGACATATGTTGCAAATAGCAGCGGTGCGATCTGATGCACTCGTCTCAAAAAAGGCCCACACCAAAGAACTTTTTGAATAACGCGCAGAGACTGCAGCGCCCTGCACATGTGGAGCTTTGGGGTGTGATGCAGTCAATGTGCTGCCCTTAGGCTGGCCCCTGGAGGGCATCCTGCCTCGTTGGTGATGTGCCGCCTCCTCCTCCTCCTCCTCCTCCTCCTCTCTCCTATCAGGCACCCACGTTGAGTCAGTGACCTCATCATCCCCTCCCTCCTCATCACTGGAGCAAACCTGGCAGTATGCTGCAGCAGGGGGAGCATGACTGCCAGATTGCTGTCCTTCTTGGGCACCCCCTCTGTCCGTGCTCATGTTACTGCCTTCATCGAGCTCAGTATCATCATCAGAGCCTTCCAAACGCTGGGCATCCTCCTGGAGCATGTACCCAACACTGTGGTCAAACAGTTCGAGGGAATCCTCATGAGGACATGGTGGAGCTAGGGAAGGAGTCACTGATGACATTGAGCTGAGGGAAGAGGCCGCTGCTTTGCCAGACAAAGCACCCTGGGCATGGGTGAGAGAGGATGAGGAGGATGAGGACGGCTTGGTCATCCACTCGACCAAGTTTTCTGCATGTTGCGGCTCAACACGGCCAGCTGCCGAAAAAAAGGCCAAGCGTGTCCCATGGCCACGTGCTGATGAGGATGCACCGTCTCCACGACCAGCACTAGACACAGAGCCTGCTTGCCCTCTCTTATTGGCTTGTGACTGTCTGCCTCTCCTTCTTGGCCTTCCAGACATACTAATGGCCTGTAGCTGCACTAAGCTGGGATAGAACACCTGTAATTTTCTTCAGGTAGCTTTATATACTGTAACCAGGCAAGCCTGCCTGTCAGTAGGAAGATAACAGGAACGGATCTAGCTGAACACTGTGAGCAGGACGCACTGCACTAAATGTAAATAGCAGGAACGGATCTAGCTGAACACTGTGAGCAGGATGCACTGACTGCACTAAATGTAAATAGCAGGAACGGATCTAGCTGAACACTGTGAGCAGGACGCACTGCACTAAATGTAAATAGCAGGAACGGATCTAGCTGAACACTGTGAGCAGGACGCACTGCACTAAATGTAAATAGCAGGAACGGATCTAGCTGAACACTGTGAGCAGGACGCACTGACTGCACTAAATGTAAATAGCAGGAACGGATCTAGCTGAACACTGTGAGCAGGACGCACTGCACTAAATGTAAATAGCAGGAACGGATCTAGCTGAACACTGTGAGCAGGACGCACTGACTGCACTAAATGTAAATAGCAGGAACGGATCTAGCTGAACACTGTGAGCAGGACGCACTGCACTAAATGTAAATAGCAGGAACGGATCTAGCTGAACACTGTGAGCAGGACGCACTGCACTAAATGTAAATAGCAGGAACGGATCTAGCTGAACACTAAGAGCAGGACGCACTGACTGCACTAAATGTAAATAGCAGGAACGGATCTAGCTGTACACTGTGAGCAGGACGCACTGACTGCACTAAATGTAAATAGCAGGAACGGATCTAGCTGAACACTGTGAGCAGGACGCACTGCACTAAATGTAAATAGCAGGAACGGATCTAGCTGAACACTGTGAGCAGGACGCACTGCACTAAATGTAAATAGCAGGAACGGATCTAGCTGAACACTGTGAGCAGGACGCACTGACTGCACTAAATGTAAATAGCAGGAACGGATCTAGCTGAACACTGTGAGCAGGACGCACTGCACTAAATGTAAATAGCAGGAACGGATCTAGCTGAACACTGTGAGCAGGACGCACTGCACTAAATGTAAATAGCAGGAACGGATCTAGCTGAACACTGTGAGCAGGACGCACTGCACTAAATGTAAATAGCAGGAACGGATCTAGCTGAACACTGTGAGCAGGACGCACTGCACTAAATGTAAATAGCAGGAACGGATCTAGCTGAACACTGTGAGCAGGACGCACTGCACTAAATGTAAATAGCAGGAACGGATCTAGCTGAACACTGTGAGCAGGACGCACTGCACTAAATGTAAATAGCAGGAACGGATCTAGCTGAACACTGTGAGCAGGACGCACTGCACTAAATGTAAATAGCAGGAACGGATCTAGCTGAACACTGTGAGCAGGACGCACTGACTGCACTAAATGTAAATAGCAGGAACGGATCTAGCTGAACACTGTGAGCAGGACGCACTGACTGCACTAAATGTAAATAGCAGGAACGGATCTAGCTGAACACTGTGAGCAGGACGCACTGCACTAAATGTAAATAGCAGGAACGGATCTAGCTGAACACTGTGAGCAGGACGCACTGCACTAAATGTAAATAGCAGGAACGGATCTAGCTGAACACTGTGAGCAGGACGCACTGCACTAAATGTAAATAGCAGGAACGGATCTAGCTGAACACTGTGAGCAGGACGCACTGCACTAAATGTAAATAGCAGGAACGGATCTAGCTGAACACTGTGAGCAGGACACACTGACTGCACTAAATGTAAATAGCAGGAACGGATCTAGCTGAACACTGTGAGCAGGACGCACTGCACTAAATGTAAATAGCAGGAACGGATCTAGCTGAACACTGTGAGCAGGACGCACTGCACTAAATGTAAATAGCAGGAACGGATCTAGCTGAACACTGTGAGCAGGACGCACTGACTGCACTAAATGTAAATAGCAGGAACGGATCTAGCTGAACACTGTGAGCAGGACGCACTGACTGCACTAAATGTAAATAGCAGGAACGGATCTAGCTGAACACTGTGAGCAGGACGCACTGCACTAAATGTAAATAGCAGGAACAGATCTAGCTGAACACTGTGAGCAGGATGCACTGACTGCACTAAATGTAAATAGCAGGAACAGATCTAGCTGAACACTGTGAGCAGGACGCACTGCACTAAATGTAAAGAGCAGGAACAGATCTAGCTGAACACTGTGAGCAGGACGCACTGCACTAAATGTAAAGAGCAGGAACAGATCTAGCCTAATCTAGCTCTCAAATCAAATGACACTGTCTGTCTCTCTCTCTATCAGCACACCGGAACACACTACACAGGGCCGCCGTGCAGGCGGCCTTATATAGTGTGGGGCGTGTACTAAATCCCCTGAGCCATAATTGGCCAAAGCCACCCTGGCTTTGGCCAATTACAGCTCTCTCTACTGACGGCGCTGTGATTGGCCAAGCATGCGGGTCATAGTGCATGCTTGGCCAATCATCAGCCAGCAATGCACTGCGATGCCGCAGTGAATTATGGGCCGTGACGCGCCACACGAATTTGGCGCGAACGGCCCATAACGTTCGCAATTCGACGGACGGTCGAACAGCCGATGTTCGAGTCGAACATGGGTTCGGCTCGAACACGAAGCTCATCCCTAGTCGCCGCCATTCATAGTAAGGGAACTCAGCAGTGAAGCCTTTTGGCTTCACACCCAGTTCCCTACTGTGCATGCACGAAGCGTGCTGCGCTTTCTACTTGGCCCTGGTGGCGGAGGAAGGGGGGGGCAAACTTCCGAGGGACAGCACCGCTACGCTGTCTGCCGGAAGTGGGGACAGGCATACCTCCCAACTTTTTAAGATGGAGGGACACCTATCAGCAAACGTATGCAGGCAAAGAACACACCCCTTGCCACGCCCCCTTAAAGGAGAATTGTACAAAAAAACAAGATTGGTTAAACTCACAAGTGCTTTTTTTATACCACAACTATTCCTTTATATTGGCTTTTGGAATTTACAAATGCAGCAATTTAGAAATCAGATGAAAGGTTTAGCGCTGGAAAATACTTTTTGATAGATAAAAAGTGCATTTTATATACATCTATATAGATCAGACCAAAATGAGGGACAAATGAGGAGGAATGAGGGACAGAGGGCTCCAAATCAGGGACAGTCCCTCGAAATCAAGGTCAGTTGGGAGCTATAGGGACAGGTACCTGTCAAAAACAGATACCTGCCCCCCCCCCCCCCAAAAGGTGCCAAATGTGGTACCGGAGGGATGGGGAGGAGTCAATTAAGCGGAGGTCCCACTTTTGGGTGGAACTCCGCTTTAACTACAGCAGGGAGAATACACAGGTCTCCTTCCCTTCTAGACACGATTAGAATAAACGTGTCTTGGTTGGAGTTCGGCTTTAAGATGAAAAAAAATCACACTTATCTTTAGTGTTGCATAAATAACAAATAACAGTTATTTCTTTGAGCAGAAGATCTTCAGCAGAGCAGCTCATGGGTGTTAATGTGACAGGCGGATAGCCCATCCACACGTATTCATCATTTGCTGCTAATCTTCCTTTTGTGCTCCCGTTCCATATACAAGCCATGCTACATTACCTCCATTGTACATGTGATAAATAGATTCTCTGCACATGTATAGAAACAACAGAACCGATTGTACTAATATTTACTGTAAACCCACTTCCTTGGTGATGTGCTCATACTTTGTTATTAAGAAGTCGTTTTATCATTCAGTCCACACAATTATCTGTTTTTCTAAAGCAGCGCATTATTCCGAGACGCTAAAAATGCAACTCTGACAACGAGCCGCTGAAAGAGGAGGGCGAGAACGCTGGCGGAAAAAAAGAGAAAATCCAAGGAAGAAGTTGATGTACAGCTCAGTGCCGAAAAAATGGCAGCGTTGGAAAGTTAAAGCAGTTGTAAACCGCCGGTGATTAAAAAAAATAAATAAAAAAATAAATAAATATTCCCTGCAAGACAACGTCATAATGTGCTAGTATGCATCACATACTAGCACATTATGATAGACTTACCTGAGAACGAAGCCCTAAAGCGCCTCAATGTCACCGCTGAGACGGCTGACATCTTCCCACCGTCTTCCTTCCGGGTTTGCGGCCTCTGGCTACATGAGTAGCCAGGGGCGCGATGACGTCACTCCCGTGCATGCGCATGGGCTCTGAAGGTCCAGCACTGTGATCTGGACCTTCAGAGCGCATTAGACATGTGCACTGCCCAAAAATGTGTTCGTTTTTGTTTCATTTGTTTTTTTTTTGTTTTTCGGGTCATTCGTTATGATCGCAATTAGTAAATTCGTACATTTGTAAATTCGTACATTTGTAAATTCGTACCTTCGCACATTCGTAAATTCGTAAATTCAGAAATTCGTAAATTCGTAAATCCGTACATTCGTACATTCGGAAAAAAGAAAATTTGGAAATTCGAAAATCCGAAAATCTGAAATAGTGATTAACTATTAAATTATAGGTATTGTAATTTCCTTTCAAATTTGGCTGTTAGTGAATGTAACAAATACAAATTTATCCGAAGTTACGAATTATAACGAATGCCGCATCTAAACAAATGGAACTGAACAAATTAATAATAAATAATAATAATAAAAAGTTTTTATTATTATTATTGTTATTTATTATTATTAATTCATTACGTTCCATTCGTTTGGATACGACATTCGTTATTTTGGATAATTCGTAACTTTGGATAAATTTGTATTTGTTACGTTCACTAACAGCCAAATCTGAAAGGAAATTAAAATACCTATAATTTAATAGTTGGTTATAGTTAAGTTATTATTAGTTAATTATTATTTCAGATTTCCAAATTTACGAATGTACGAATTTACGAATTTACGAATGTATGAATTTATTAATTTTCGAATATTCAAATTGACGAATATTCGGAAAAATTCGTTAAACGGGTTTTCGTTAATTCGGATATTTCCGAATTAACAAATTTGACGAAATTCGTTAAAAAACAAGTTCGGAACGAACTGAACTGAACATGTCTAGAGCGCATGTGCCGATGATGTCAGCAGCTGCATGCACTCTGAATATCTCCTGGGTGGGCCGGGAAATCAAGGCTGGGGGAGGAAAGCGCTAGATGATGCTGGACGTCCTCCAACCAGGAAATGAGGAGGACTCTATTTAACATGCTGTAGCTTCTAATGCATATTGTGAAAGGCTCACAGTGTGCAGTGAAATCATAGAAAGCCATTTTAATCCAGTATAGGAGTTGGTACAACGGTGGAAGACTGAATGGAAGGCTGGAGGTGGACTTTAGGTATTTTCTCACTCTGAAGCACCTTGTTGAGGAATTAGTGAGCCCTTTAGCTGGGAATTACTGTAAATGACTTGTAGTAGTCTGTATGTCTGTATGCTCTCCCCATAATGGTCCTGTCATACGGAACGTTTCCATATCAGCCGCTTCTCTGAGCCGCCCTTATTAGGGCGCCAAATGGTTGTAAAGTGTTTGTTTAGGTAACGCAGCGATGGTTAGACTGAAATCAGGAAAGCTTCACTCAATGTGACCGAGTCAACGAAAAACACAGACAAGGAAAATATCGCAGCGATCGTCCTCCGGGGTAGTCATGGAAAACTGCTGCAAACACGTGCTTAGACGGGATGTCATTATTTTCTCTTTTAAAAGATTGATATCTGAATGAGAAGAGCTTACAGGAAAACCCCCGCTCCGTATGTAGTCATTGGACTTCTTGTGTTCATAGAGCTCCTTTACACATGCGGCAAGGACTGCCACACCTCTGAAAAGCCATCCATATTCGGATCCCCTTTCAGAGGTTTCTGACAAGCGGTAAGGAGGCGATATGTTGTTGATAATGCTTGTTTTATACCCTACGGCTCTATTCGTACCCTACAGGTGCAGCGGAGTGTGCTTGGCGTGTCACTTGAAGGGCAGTCCATTAACCACCTCAATGCCAGATGTTTAGACTCGCTGTGGCGTTGATCAGAGACACTGTGACTGATGTGGTGGTGATCAGAGACACTGTGACTGGTGTAATGGTGATCAGAGACACTGTGGCTGGTGTGGTGGTGATCAGAGACACTGTGACTGGTGTGGTGGTGATCAGAGACACTGTGACTGGTGTGGTGGTGATCAGAGACACTGTGACTGGTGTGGTGATGATCAGGGACACTGTGACTGGTGCGGTGATCAGAGACACTGTAACTGGTGTGGTGGTGATCAGAGACACTGTGACTGGTGTGGTGGTGATCAGAGACACTGTGACTAGTGTGGTGATCAGAGACACTGTGACTAGTGTGGTGGTGATCAGAGACGCTGTGATTGATGTGGTGGTGATCAGAGACACTGTGACTGGTGTGGTGGTGATCAGAGACACTGTGACTGGTGTGGTGGTGATCAGAGACGCTGTGACTAGTGTGGTGATCAGAGACACTGTGACTGATGTGATGGTGATCAGAGACACTGTGACTGATGTGGTGGTGATCAGAGACACTGTGACTGGTGTGGTGGTGATCAGAGACGCTGTGACTAGTGTGGTGATCAGAGACACTGTGACTGATGTGGTGGTGATCAGAGACACTGTGACTGATGTGGTGGTGATCAGAGACACTGTGACTGGTGTGGTGGTGATCAGAGACACTGTGACTAGTGTGGTGATCAGAGACACTGTGACTAGTGTGGTGGTGATCAGAGACACTGTGACTGATGTGGTGGTGATCAGAGACACTGTGACTGGTGTGGTGGTGATCAGAGACACTGTGACTGGTGTGGTGGTGATCAGAGACACTGTGACTGATGTGGTGGTGATCAGAGACACTGTGACTGATGTGGTGGTGATCAGAGACACTGTGACTGGTGTGGTGGTGATCAGAGACACTGTGACTAGTGTGGTGATCAGAGACACTGTGACTGGTGTGATGGTGATCAGAGACACTGTGACTGGTGTGGTGGTGATCAGAGACACTGTGACTGGTGTGGCAGTGATCAGAGACACTGTGACTGGTGTGATGGTGATCAGAGACACTGTGACTAGTGTGGTGATCAGAGACACTGTGACTGGTGTGATGGTGATCAGAGACACTGTGACTGGTGTGATGGTGATCAGAGACACTGTGACTGGTGTGGCGGTGATAAGAGACACTGTGACTGGTGTGGTGGTGATCAGAGACACTGTGACTGGTTTGGCGGTGATCAGAGACACTGTGACTGGTGTGATGGTGATCAGGGACACTGTGACTGGTGTGGTGGTGATCAGAGACACTGTGACTGATGTGGTGGTGATCAGAGACACTGTGACTGGTGTGATGGTGATCAGAGACACTGTGACTGGTGTGATGGTGATCAGAGACACTGTGACTGGTGTGATGGTGATCAGAGACACTGTGACTGGTGTGATGGTGATCAGAGACACTGTGACTTGTGTGATGGTGATCAGAGACACTGTGACTGGTGTGATGGTGATCAGAGACACTGTGACTGGTGTGATGGTGATCAGAGACACTGTGACTGGTGTGATGGTGATCAGAGACACTGTGACTGCTGTGGTGGTGATCAGAGACACTGTGACTGCTGTGATGGTGATCAGAGACACTGTGACTTGTGTGGTGGTGATCAGAGACACTGTGACTGGTGTGGTGGTGATCAGAGACACTGTGACTGGTGTGGTGGTGATCAGAGACACTGTGACTAGTGTGGTGATCAGAGACACTGTGACTAGTGTGGTGGTGATCAGAGACGCTGTGATTGATGTGGTGGTGATCAGAGACACTGTGACTGGTGTGGTGGTGATCAGAGACACTGTGACTGGTGTGGTGGTGATCAGAGACGCTGTGACTAGTGTGGTGATCAGAGACACTGTGACTGATGTGATGGTGATCAGAGACACTGTGACTGATGTGGTGGTGATCAGAGACACTGTGACTGGTGATCAGAGATGCTGTGACTAGTGTGGTGATCAGAGACACTGTGACTGATGTGGTGGTGATCAGAGACACTGTGACTGATGTGGTGGTGATCAGAGACACTGTGACTGGTGTGGTGGTGATCAGAGACACTGTGACTAGTGTGGTGATCAGAGACACTGTGACTAGTGTGGTGGTGATCAGAGACACTGTGACTGATGTGGTGGTGATCAGAGACACTGTGACTGGTGTGGTGGTGATCAGAGACACTGTGACTGGTGTGGTGGTGATCAGAGACACTGTGACTGATGTGGTGGTGATCAGAGACACTGTGACTGATGTGGTGGTGATCAGAGACACTGTGACTGGTGTGGTGGTGATCAGAGACACTGTGACTAGTGTGGTGATCAGAGACACTATGACTGGTGTGATGGTGATCAGAGACACTGTGACTGGTGTGGTGGTGATCAGAGACACTGTGACTGGTGTGGCAGTGATCAGAGACACTGTGACTGGTGTGATGGTGATCAGAGACACTGTGACTGGTGTGATGGTGATCAGAGACACTGTGACTAGTGTGGTGATCAGAGACACTGTGACTGGTGTGATGGTGATCAGAGACACTGTGACTGGTGTGGTGGTGATCAGAGACACTGTGACTGGTGTGATGGTGATCAGAGACACTGTGACTGGTGTGGCGGTGATAAGAGACACTGTGACTGGTGTGGTGGTGATCAGAGACACTGTGACTGGTTTGGCGGTGATCAGAGACACTGTGACTGGTGTGATGGTGATCAGGGACACTGTGACTGGTGTGGTGGTGATCAGAGACACTGTGACTGATGTGATGGTGATCAGAGACACTGTGACTGGTGTGGTGGTGATCAGAGACACTGTGACTGGTGTGATGGTGATCAGAGACACTGTGACTGCTGTGATGGTGATCAGAGACACTGTGACTGGTGTGATGGTGATCAGAGACACTGTGACTGGTGTGATGGTGATCAGAGACACTGTGACTGGTGTGATGGTGATCAGAGACACTGTGACTGGTGTGATGGTGATCAGAGACACTGTGACTGCTGTGGTGGTGATCAGAGACACTGTGACTGCTGTGATGGTGATCAGAGACACTGTGACTGGTGTGATGGTGATCAGAGACACTGTGACTGCTGTGGTGGTGATCAGAGACACTGTGACTGCTGTGATGGTGATCAGAGACACTGTGACTGGTGTGATGGTGATCAGAGACACTGTGACTGGTGTGATGTGATCAGAGACACTGTGACTGGTGTGATGGTGATCAGAGACACTGTGACTGGTGTGATGGTGATCAGAGACACTGTGACTGGTGTGATGGTGATCAGAGACACTGTGACTGGTGTGATGGTGATCAGAGACACTGTGACTGCTGTGGTGGTGATCAGAGACACTGTGACTGGTGTGCATAGCTCCCAACTGTCCCTGATTTCGAGGGACTGTCCCTGATTTGGAGCAATGTCCCTCTGTCCCTCATTCCTTCTCATTTGTCCCTCATTTTGGTCTGATCTATATAGTTGTATATAAAATGCACTTTTTATCTCTCAAAAAGTGTTTCCCAGTGCTAAACCTTTCATCGGATTTCTAAATTGCTGCATTTGTACATTTTAAAAGCCAATATAAAGAAATAGTAGTGGTAAAAAAAAGCACTTGTGGATTTAATTAAACTTTTTTTTTTTTGGTTAATTCTCCTTTAAGGGGGTGTGACAGGGGGCGTGTCCTATGCCTACATGTGTTTGTTAGTAAGTGTCCCTCATTCCCATCTCAAAATGTTGGGAGGTATGCTGGTGTGGTGGTGATCAGAGACACTGTAACTGGTGTGGTGGTGATCAAGGTTACGGTAATTGGTTTGGCCATGATCGGAGACACTGTAACTGGTGTGATGGTAATAAGGGACAATGTAACTGGTAAGGCAGTGATCCAGGACACTGTAACTGGTTTGGCGGTAATCAGGGACACCGTACTGGTGTAGCGGTGATCGGAGACGTTGTAACTGGTGTGGCGTTGAACAGGGACAATGTAGCAGGTGTGGCCGTGATAAGGGACACTGTAACTGGTGACAGTATGTAAAAAAAAAAAGTGAGGCTGTACTGATGGCCACTGATGAGGTGGCACTAAAGGGCACTGATAGGCGGCACTGATGGGCACTGATGAGGCGGCACTGATGGGCACTGATAGGCAGCACTGATGGGCACTAATGAGGCGGCACTGATGAGGTGGCACTGATGGGCACTGATAGGTGGCACTGATGGGCACTGATAGGTGGCACTGATGGGCACTGATAGGTGGCACTGATGGGCACTGATGAGGGGGCACTGATGGGCACTGATAGGCGGCATTGATGAGGGGGCACTGATGGCCACTGATAGGCGGCACTAATATGCTGCACTGATGGACACTGATTATCAGTGTAAATGTCCCCCCATGTTAGCTCACACAAAGAAAAGATAAGACAGCTGATCACATGGTAAAGAGCCAATGTCATTGACCCCGATCGGTGATGTGCTGTGTCTGGGGGCCACGGTTCACCACCAATCGCCACACTGCACGCCCCCGTCATATGACGTCCACCCGAGAAGGAGGAGAGTCCCGCCTGGCTATCAATCTGCTATAGGCTGGGAGGGAACTGGTTAGAAAAATTGTACTGCAACCAGATCGCATTGCGTTTGGGGCGTCGTTGATCTAACATTGACACCTGCTGCAGATGGCAACTGCAGTGCATTTCAAACAGTGCGGGAAACACGCACGGAACTGGGGGTTTCCCACACCGCATTCTGGTGTGACTGCAGCAGAGAAAAAAATCAGGCCTCTTCCTCTGCCAGGTAGAGTTGTGTTGGGTGGCAGAGCTGTGTAAATCTTTGCACTGGATGGATAGAAATGCAAATCCTCCGTCAGGTATAACAACTCTCAGAAATGGATACCATCTACCTGTATGTATTTAGCTCAAGTTCAGCTTTATCATGTTGTATTGATAAAAACAAGATTGTCCAGTTGTTCTTTAGTGTGGTGACCCCAAATAAAATTCAGTTCTCATGAAGGTGATGTCTAGTGGCTCCAATGCCAAACGCGGCTACTGACCATCCCCCGCCCCCCCCTCGTCTTCTGGTTTCAATCAAGAAACTCGACCAGTTAAAATAATATTCAGCTGGACATCTGACTCCCTAAATACCCTCTTTAATTTTCCTTTTAGGCTTCTGCTTTCCATCCCGCTCTGCAGAACGCAGAAACCATCCTAATCAGCTTATGAAAACACAGGTAATGTAAGAAGGACATTGTCGAAGAAGGGGGGGGGGGCGGCGGCCCCCATTGACTTTAATTATGATTAAAGAAGCAGCCTTGGAAATACTGAGAATGCGCATTAGACGACATGACCCCCTTTTCTGAAGTCTAAGGAAACAGAAAGCTTCTTTTTTCAGCCACAACCAATCACAGGAGGCGAAAGGAAATGGTCGTTTTCTTGTTGCTGATCGGCGACTCGTCAATGGGGTTCGTTGAGAAAGCGCGGCACCCGAACGTCCTAAGCCAGAGTCAGTCGAGCTAATGAGTCTTCAATTCTGGAGCTCAAACCATTCATTATGTCAGGGGGGTTTCTTTTTTTTTTGTGGATATTTGCAGAAATATAAATACAACTCAGACCAGATACAGTTTGTATCCATATAAAGCAGAACTCCGCTTTTCCATCCAAAATGACCTTGTAGTCTCTGTGCATTAAAGCGGGGCGCCGCCGAAAGAAAAAATTTTAAAAGTCAGCAGCTACAAATACTGCAGCTGCTGACTTTTAAAACATGGACACTTACCTGTCCAGGGCGCCCGCGATGTCGGCACCCGAGGCCGAAGCGTCTCTCCGTCCTCGGGTGCTGCCGCCTCCATCTTCGGTAAGGGAATCAGGAAATGAAGCCGTGCGGCTTCACTTCCCGGTTCCCTACTGCGCATGCGCGAGTCGCGCCGTGCAATACGAATGCTCCCTGCTGCCTCTGGGACCCGTGTGTGTTTCCCAGCAGGCAGCGGGCGGGAGCAGGAAGTGGCGCAAATAACCGCAGATTCTGCGGCTATTTATGCCGGAAGTGGGTACAGATACCTGTAATATACAGGTATCTGTACCCCCCTCCCTCCTGAAAGGTGCCAACTGTGTCACCGGAGGGGGGGAGGAATCTGATTAGTGGAAGTTCCACTTTTGGGTGGAACTCCACTTTAAGAACAGCAAACGTTCCTGTACTGTTTTTGGGATCTCAAAAATTCTAACATTTAGAAAATGTGACGGGATTTGAAGAAGGACCTGTGGCCGGATTTTATGGCCTGTGGGTCGCCATACTTCCCCCTATACAGGACTGAATAAGCATTTTACCAGTTGCCGCCGGCCCACCGTCAAATGACGGCATCCCAGAACGGCCGCCCTAAACAAGCATGGTGTGATTTATATATTTTGCAGAGTGCTTTGGGGATCGCGGGCAGAATTCTTAGATTCTGCCCGCAAACGCCCAGGTGTAAACAGGGTCTTAAGGTAGGGCTGGGGGTTCATCTTTAAAAAAATAGCCCCACTTCAATGATGCAATAGAAGTTTCCACTCCTTACCAATCAGCAAGGTTGTTGCTAGGTTTGTAAAAGACCTGGGTCCTTAGATCGATGTGTTGACTTGTGACATACTATGGCAGTTACTTTTTCAAAACTGAGGGGATTCTGTGAGTGCAGGTTGTCATGGGCCCGCCCCTGAGGAGTCATGGCCACTCAAAGTGTAATAAGTCACGGAGCAGAGCTGCATACCTCCCAACTTTCTGAGATGGGAATGAGGGACACCTATTAGCAAAAGCATGTAAGCAAAGGACACACCCCCTGCCACGCCCTCTTAAAGGAGAGAGCAAAAAAAAAAATAGCATTTTTTAACCACTATTATTGCCTTATACTGGCTTTTGAAATGTACAAATGGAGCAATTGGATGAAAGGTTTACCACTGGGAAACACGATTTAAAAGATAAAAAGTGCATTTTATATACAACTATATAGATCAGACCAAAATAAGGAGGAAAGAGGGACAGAGGGACATTGCTCCAAATCAGGGACAGTTGGGAGCTAAGAGATGAGGCAAAGAGGACCCTGCTTAGCATGTGACCAACTTGGAAGGATGAAAGGATGAAAGAAAGATAGAATGGATGAGAGGAAGAAAGAAAGAAAGAAAGAAAGAAAGAAAGAAAGAAAGAAAGAAAGAAAGAAAGAAAGAAAGAAAGAAAGAATGAAAGAATTACAGTGCCTTGCGAAAGTATTCGGCCCCCTTGAACTTTTCAACCTTTTGCCACATTTCAGGCTTCAAACATAAAGATATAAAATTTTTATTTTTTGTGAAGAATCACCAACAAGTGGGACACAATTGTGAAGTGGAACGAAATCTATTGGATTGTTGAAACTTTTTTAACTAATAAAAAAATGAAAAGTGGGGCGTGCAAAATTATTCGGCCCCCTTGCGTTAATACTTTGTAGAGCCACCTTTTGCTGCGATTACAGCTGCAAGTCGCTTGGGGTATGTCTCTATCAGTTTTGCACATCGAGAGACTGAAATTCTTGCCCATTCTTCCTTGCAAAACAGCTCGAGCTCAGTGAGGTTGGATGGAGAGCGTTTGTGAATAGCAGTTTTCAGCTCTTTCCACAGATTCTCGATTGGATTCAGGTCTGGACTTTGACTTGGCCATTCTAACACCTGGATACGTTTATTTGTGAACCATTCCTTTGTAGATTTTGCTGTATGTTTGGGATCATTGTCTTGTTGGAAGATAAATCTCCGTCCCAGTTTCAGGTCTTTTGCAGACTCCAACAGGTTTTCATGCAGAATGGTCCTGTATTTGGCTGCATCCATCTTCCCCTCAATTTTAACCATCTTCCCTGTCCCTGCTGAAGAAAAGCAGGCCCAAACCATGATGCTGCCACCACCATGTTTGACAGTGGGGATGGTGTGTTGAGGGTGATGAGCTGTGTTGCTTTTACGCCAAACATATCGTTTTGCATTGTGGCCAAAAAGTTGGATTTTGGTTTCATCGGACCAGAGCACCTTCTTCCACATGTTTGGTGTGTCTCCCAGGTGGCTTGTGGCAAACTTTAGACGAGACTTTTTATGGATATCTTTGAGAAATGGCTTTCTTCTTGCCACTCTTCCATAAAGGGCAGATTTGTGCCGTGTACGACTGATTGTTGTCCTATGGACAGACTCTCCCACCTCAGCTGTAGTTCTCTGCAGTTCATCCAGAGTGATCATGGGCCTCTTGGCTGCATCTCTGATCAGTCTTCTCCTTGACTGAGCTGAAAGTTTAGAGGGACAGCCAGGTCTTGGTTGATTTGCAGTGGTCTGATACTCCTTCCATTTCAAAATGATCGCTTGCACAGTGCTCCTTGGGATGTTTAAAGCTTGGGAAATCTTTTTGTATCCAAATCTGGCTTTAAACTTCTCCACAACAGTATTACGGACCTGCCTGGTGTGTTCCTTGGTCTTCATGATGCTCTCTGCGCTTTCACCAGAACCCTGAGGCTATCACAGAGCAGGTGCATTTATACAGAGACTTGATTACACACAGGTGGATTCTATTTATCACCATCAGTCATTTAGGACAACATTGGATCATTCAAAGATCCTCGCTGAACTTCTGGAGTGAGTTTTCTGCACTGAAAGTAAAGGGGCCGAATAATTTTGCACGCACCACTTTTCAGTTTTTTATTTGCTAAAAAAGTTTAAAATATCCAATAGATTTCGTTCCACTTCACAATTGTGTCACCCCATTGGTTGGTGATTCTTCACAAAAAATTAAAATTTTATATCTTTATGTTTGAAGCCTGAAATGTGGCAAAAGGTTGAAAAGTTCAAGGGGGCCGAATACTTTTGCAAAGCACTGTAGATAAAAGGATGAAAGAAAGAAAGAAAGAATTAGATAAAAGGATGAAAGGATGAAAGAAAGAAAGAATTAGATAAAAGGATGAAAGGATGAAAGAAAGAAAGAAAGAAAGAATGGATGAAAGGATGAAAGGATGAAAGAAAGAAAGAAAGAAAGAATGGATGAAAGGATGAAAGAAAGAAAGAAAGAATGGATGAAAGGATGAAAGAAAGAAAGAATGGATGAAAGGATGAAAGGATGAAAGAAAGAATTAGATAAAAGGATGAAAGAAAGAATGGATGAAAGGATGAAAGAAAGAAAGAATTTGATAAAAGGTTGAAAGAAAGAATGGATGAAAGGTTGAAAGAAAGAAAGAATTCGATAAAAGGTTGAAAGAAAGAATGGATGAAAGGATGAAAGAAAGAAAGAATTCGATAAAAGGTTGAAAGAAAGAATGGATGAAAGGATGAAAGAAAGAATGGATGAAAGGATGAAAGGAATGAGGGAGGAGAGACAGGAAAGAAAAACAAGAGAAAGAGAAAAAAGAAAGAAAGGAAGGATGAAAGAAAGAAAGAGAGAGAGAGAGAGAGAGAGAGCAGAGAGAGAGAGAGAGAGAGAGAGAGAGAGAGAGAGAGAGAGAGAGAGAGAGAGAGAGAGAGAGAGAGAGAATATCTGGGAACAAAGAAGGAAAGAAAACAAGAGAGAAAGGCAAGGAAAGAAATGAGGGAGGAGAGGAGAGACAGGAAGGAAGAGAGAGAGGAAAGAAAAACAAGAGAAAGAGCAAAGAAGAAAGAAAGAAATGAAGGAATGCTGGAAGAAATGAAGGAGCAAAGAAAGAATATTTGGGAAAGAGGAAGGAAGGAATAAGAAATACATGCACACATATCACTGTGTTAGGCACATGTGACCGATGACACCCTTTTCCACACAAACAACTAAATACACAGATAAATATATAAAAGCTGTTTTACCTGTCAAAAGAGTTTGTATTTCTGTCTATCCAGTACTAAAATTTGCATGGCTCTGCCACACAGCACAAAACAGGCCTGGCAGAGGATCTGACTTTTCTCTGCTGCCATTTCACTTTCACTTGCAGGTCTCCCTCCACACTGTGACTGGACAGTGAAAGTGGAGAGCAGCTCACTGATAGGCATGCTCCTTGCACTGTCCAGCTGTACAGAACTATTCCAAGTCAAATTCAGATACAAAATTGCATTGGTGTAATGAATGAATATAGAGCTTCAATTCTTTCTGTCTGGAGTTCAGGGAAAGGAGGGAAATAAGTTACAATGTATTGGTGTGGAGTTCAAACTAAAGGAAATGGTGGCTAACTGCTTTACTTCACAGAGGAGAGTCCATTGGTCCTGTGTGTTTTTCCACACATGTATCTCTGGGTGTTCTCCGGTCGGTGACACTTTGCAGTAGTTAAAATATCCGGATAGTGACACACTCGGAGCGCACGCTCGAAGATTAGCACCAGTGATTAGTGTGCTCACTGCAACAATGATGAACTCCAGACTGCTTCTAGGGAGTGAGTTACAACATGACCACCTTCTCAGTACAGCGTTCTATAAGATCGAGAGCGTGCAACTGGCTGCATCATCACCAGGCCGTAAAAGGAATATCCATATGTTATAGAATGAGAAGAAAGAAAGAAAGTAAGAATATCTGGGAAAGATAAATACAGTGCCTTGAAAAAGTATTCATACCCCTTGAAATTTTCCACATTTTGTCATGTTACAACCAAAAATGTTAATGTGTTTTGTTGGGATTTTATGTGATAGCCCAACACAAAGTGGCACATAATTGTGAAGTGGAAGGAAAATGATAAATGGTTTTCACATTTTTTTTTACAAATGTAGCACCCTTGTCCCAAAGCAGGGCTACAGGTAAATTTAGTTATGCTGGGTGGTAGCCAGCCTGGCTAATTTGTAGTGTTTTAAGAGGTCAAATGGCTTCTCTTCTAATCCTGTTTAGCTGTGGCTTCTGCTTTTTGTCAGTAGGTGGCACTGTTGCCTTTGACATTAATATGATGAGCTACATTGAGTTCAGGTTATGAATAAACATACCTTTCTCAGCCAATCAGACTGGCTATTATGAATGCTGGGAGAAGGTATTTATTTGGAGAGAGTCTGGTGATTGAGGTCTTTACCGCCCAGACTGTGGTCCGGTTGGATGTGTGTTAAACAGCTCCTGTCTTCTAGGTCTGAAGCCTGAGGCTGCTAGGCCTATCCGAGGTCTATCCGGGTGTTCAATATCATCCTGAGAAAAGCCTGCTAAACATCCAGAAACAATTCTAAGAGGGATGGAGACCTGAGATGAAGTACCAGTGGTGACTCTTGTATGGACCGGGGACCCATGAAGAGCCTGGCAAAGCGTCAAGACGGAATCATCCATAGAATTCCTGCACTTTCTGTAAGTTAAGTTCAGTTACTAGAGGAGACAGCCTATCCTACAAAGTACAGATGTGCTGGTTCAGCTTAACCACTTAACCAAATGACAGCTACAGCGTGGACCTGCTTTTCCGGGAGTACGTCCATTGATGTCCTCCCATGCCCGAGCGGCCTGTCTATGAGACTCGCTGGATCACAGATCGGAGTAAGGGGTCGATCCCGACCCCTTACCACGTGACCAGCTGTCAGCCAATGACAGCTGATCATGTGATGTCAACAGAGCCGGTAATCGGCTATTTTTTCTCCTCGCTCTGACAGCGTGAGGAGAAAACAAAAAAGCAGATTACCGGCGGCCGTGAGAGGGACATCAGTCTCGATCACGGCGAGCTGCTGCAGATCCTCAGTGCCCACCTGTGCCCCCTGCCAGTGCCACCTAGCAGTAGGCAACAGTGCCGCCTACCAGTGCCCACCAGTGCCACCCATCAGTGCCCACAGTGCCACCCATCAGTGCCACCTATCAGTGCCCACAGTGCCACCTATCAGTGGCCACAATCAGTGCCTCGACAACAGTGCTGCACATCAGTGCCACCTATCAGTGCCCATCAGTGTCACCTACCAATGCCCATCAGTGCTGCCCATCAGTGCCCATTAGTGCCACCCATCAGTGCCACCTATCAGTGCCCATCAGTGCCATCTATGAGTGGTACCTATCAGTGCCCATCAGTGCCACCCATCCGTGCCACCCATCAGTGCCACCTATCAGTGCCCATCAGTGCCATCTATGAGTGGTACCTATCAGTGCCCATCAGTGCCACCCATCAGGGCCCATCGGTGCCATCTTATCAGTGGCCATCAGTGCCGCCTTATCTGTGCCCATCAGTAATGCCTTATCTGTCCCCATCAGTGCAGTCTTATCTGTGTCTATCAGTGCCGCCTTAACTGTGCCCATCAGTGCAGCCTATCAGTGCCCACTAGTGCCGCCTCATCAGCACATATCAATGAAGGAGAAAAATTACCTGTTTGCAAAATTTTATAACAAACTATGAAACATGATTTTTTTTTTTCAAAATTTTCCATCTTTTTTTGTTTGTTTAGCAAAAAATAAAAAGCCCAGCTGTGATTAAATACCACCAAAAGAAAGCTCTATTTGTGGGGAAAAAATGATAAAAAATTGAATTTGGGTACAGTGTTGTATATCATTCAAAGTGCGTCAGCGCTGAAAGCTGAAAATTGGTCTGGACAGGAGGGGGGTTTAAGTGCCCACTAAGCAAGTGGTTAAAGGCTCTTTTCTTGTACTGCTGTCTACCTTATCTCACCTATTTGTCTAAGGAGTCTGCCAATCAGCCTACAGAATTTGCTGATCATTACTATTTCCGACTAAGTGTGTCTTGTTCCCTATCCCCTCTCTCCCGTATTTTTCCTGTTTATGATTAATAAACTTCTCTTTGTTCAGGCATAAAAGTGACTGGCGCCCAATTTCTATCTTGTTCATCACCCATCATGCCTAGTAACCTGCACCCTGAGGAAGTATGTCAGCCCTCCCTGTCTCTGAGGGTCACCACCAGGCTCCCAGAAAGTTGGTGTAGGCGCTACACAAATAAATATCTGAAAAGTTTGGTGTGGGCCGGGCAAGGAGAGCATTCATCAGAGAAGCAGCCAAGAGGTCCATGGTAACTCTGGAGGAGCTGCAGAGATCCACAGCTCAGGTGGGAGAATCTGTCCACAGGACAACTATTAGTCGTGTTCTCCACAAATCTGACCTTTATGGAAGAGTGACAAGAAGAAAGACATTGGTGAAAAGAACCCATAAGAAGTCCCATTTGCAGTTTGTGAGAAGCCATGTGGGGGACACAGCAAACATGTGGAAGAAGGTGCTCTGGTCAGATGAGACCAAAATTGAACTTTTTGGCCTAAATGCAAAACGCTATGTGTTGCGGAAAACTAACACTGCACATCACCCTGAACACACCATCCCCACCGTGAAACATGGTGGTGGCATCATCATGTAGTGGGGATGCTTTTCTTCAGCAGGGACAGGGAAGCTGGTCAGAGTTGATGGGAAGATGGATGGAGCCAAATACCTGACAATCTTAGAAGAAAACCTGTTATGCCCCGTACACATGATCGGACGTTGATCGGACATTCCGACAACACAATCCATGGGTTTTTCCGACGGATGTTGGCTTAAACTTGTCTTGCATACACACGGTCAAAGTTGTTGGAATTTCCGAACGTCAAGAACGCGGTGACGTACAACGCGACGAGCCGAGAAAAATGCAGTTCAATAGCCAGTGTGGCTCTTCTGCTTGATTCCGAGCATGCGTGGCACTTTGTACGTCGGAATTGTGTACACACAATCGGAATTTGCGTGAACGGATTTTGCTGTCGGAAAATTTGAGAACCAGATTCTCAAATTTTGTGCGACGGAAATTCCGATGGAAACTGTCCGCTGGAGCCTACACACGGTCGGAATTTCCGACAAGCTCCGAACGCACATTTTACGCCGGAAAGTCCGACCGTGTGTACGCGGCATTAGAGTCTGCAAAAGACTTGAGACTGGGGCGGAGGTTCACCTTCCAGCAGGACAACGACCCTAAACATACAGCCAGAGCTACAATGGAATGGTGATCAAAGCATATTCATGTATTAGAATGGCCCAGTCAAAGTCCAGACCTAAATCCAATTGAGAATCTGTGGCAAGACTTGGAAATTGCTGTTCGCAGACGTTCTCCATCCAATCTGACAGAGCTTGAGATATTTTACTAAAAAGAAAGGGCAAAAATGTCCCTCTCTAGATGTGCAAAGCTGGTAGAGACACCCCCAAAAAGACTTGCAGCTGTAATTGCAGTGAAAGGTGGTTCTACAAAGTATTGACTCAGGGGGGCTGAATACAAATGTACCCCCCACACTTTTCACATATTTATTTGTAAAAAAAAAATGGAAAACCATTTATTATTTTCCTTCCACTTCACAATTATGTGCCACTTTGTGTTGGTCTATCATAAAATCCCAATAAAATACATTTACGTTTTTGGTTGTAACATGACAAAATGTGGAAAATTTTAAGGGGTATGCATACTTTTTCAAGGCACTGTAAATACGAGGGCTGTACCGAAACGAATGCAGAATCGGCATAACTTTTTATTAACTTACATAGGTCATTCAAATTTCACATGTTGGTAACTCTTCCTCTATAGTAACATATGAAGAATGTAGCTGGTAATTGCCAACATCCCCAGAATAACTAGGAAAAGGGAACCCTCATATATGGGACTTTTAACGGCTATGAGGAGTAGAAAACTAACTTTTGTCTAATGAGAAGATCTAAAATTTAACAACAAACTTTAAGTAATTTAATGGATTAATTTACAGCTTTCCTGGAGAGAGAGAGAGAGAGAGAGAGAGAGAGAGAGAGAGAGAGAGAGAGAGAGAGAGAGAGAAACATTTCAATATATTAGCAATAATAACGGAAGCCACTTCCTATTGTGGCTTATGGAGTGTTATGCCCTGTACACTCGGTCGGATTTTCCGATGGAAAATGTGTGATAGGACTTTGTTGTCGGAAATTCCGATCGTGTGTAGGCCCCATCACACATTTTCCATAGGAATTTCCGACACACAAAGTTTGAGAGCAGGCTATAAAATTTTCCGACAACAAAATCCGTTGTTGGAAATTCCGATCGTGTGTACACAAATCCGACGCACAAAGTGCCACGCATGCTCAGAACAAATTAAGAGACGAAAGCTATTGGCTACTGACCCGTTTATAGTCCCGACGTACGTGTTTTACGTCACCACGTTCAGAACGATCGGATTTTCCGACAACTTTGTGTGACCGTGTGTATGCAAGACAAGTTTGAGCCAACATCCGTCGGAAAAAATCCATGGATTTTGTTGTCGGAATGTCCGATCAATGTCCGACCGTGTGTACAGGGCATTACTCATAATGAAATCCAGCTCTTCACGCTTTCCTTTTATATTAAATGAGAAAACATAATCCAGTTCCCCTCCTTAATGAACACAAGACAGCAGCAAATTATCCCTGTAATTCTGGCACTTAGAAAGCTCGGAGCTGAGCCTCAGTGCAGGTTATAAACTAGAACTGTCTTATTACCTTTTTATTGTACCATTTCCTTTTATTACCCAAACCTTTTCAGGAAAACGTTACGGATACATTATTTCTAACTAGGAAAATGAAAAGCACATTTTGTGTGCTTTAATTACCTGTGTGCTGTTAAATGGGACGCCTTTAAAGGATATTAAAATGTTTGCACTTTCCTGTCTTGTTTATTTATTTATCTTTTTTTTTCATATGTATCTTGCCAGGTGTGTTCCTGTGAATTTATAGCTATTTTGTATCCTCTGCTGACAAAATAATTACACAAGGCATTTAATAAACAATAAGCAAAGATCATTTCAAATAGTACACAGGGAATAAAGGATGTTTTGGGACTATCTAAAATCTAATGCCGCGTACACACGAGCGGACTTTACAGGCAGACTTTGCTCGGCGGACTTTTCGACAGACTTTACGACGGACTTTCTGAATGAACGGACTTGCCTACACACAATCCACCAAAGTCTGTCGAATTCGTATGTGATGACGTACGACCGGAATAAAACAGGGAAGTTCATAGCCAGTAGCCAATAGCTGCCCTAGCGTGGCTTTTTGTCCGTCGAACTAGCATACAGACGAGCGGATTTTTCGACCGGACTCGATTTAGACGGATTGATTTAAAATATGTTTCAAATCTAAGTCCGTCCAACTTTTGAGAAAACAAAGTCCGCTGGAGCCCACACACGATCGAATTGTCTGACGAAATCCCGTCCGCCGGGCAAAGTCTGCCGTAAAGTCCGCTCGTGTGTACGCGGCATTAGTGTATATAAAAGTTTTAAACGCATTGCGCAATGATCGTTTGTCCATATACTTTGCATGAGGAAAATCATAGTTCAAGCATAGCCGGTGAGGAGTGATACTAAGGTGGAGTGGTTATCCCATGAATGAACCAAAGGCGCATTTTTTAAGAAGTATCTGGTGAGTGGCCAATCTAAAAGGTGGTGGTGTGTTACTAAGTCACATATGAAAATAGAAGATACACAGGAGCAAGTTAAGAATATAATCACAGCAATTGATAGAAGATTTTGTACCTTTTTGCACAAGAACTTTGTGATTTACATTGTACATGTCAGCTAATTTGATTTATGTTTTGGTTTATTTTGGTTATTGGTATACATGGTATTGCAAATGGTATATTTTATGGGATATTGTTTCATGATATAAAACAATTTTCTTTGACACAATACTGTGAGTGGTGTAGATATAAGAGTAGCACATTTACACACATTAATTATCACTCTTAGCCCATTCTAATGAATGGTTTTCTTGAATGCAGCAACTCTGACAGGGTTTAAAGGGGTAATTAAGTGAATAGTGTTTTTGCGCCGGTGACACATACACATTAAAATCTAAGTGGCTGATTAGCCACTGTAAACAGTTTAAAGAATTGCAGCCTGGATGAAAAAAAAAAATCAGAAGCTACATATACTGTAGCTGCTGACTTTTAATATAAGGACACTTACCTGTCCAGAGAACCCGCAATGTCGGCACTCGAAGCCGACACGTCCATCGGCTCCGGGTCCAGGCGCCCGTCATCCTTACTTGCGGCTTCACAGCCTATTTCCTAGTGCGCATGCGCGAGTCTCGCTGCGCTTTCTGAATGGTCCCGTCATCTTCTGGGACACACACACAGGTCCCAGAAGGCGACGGGGGGGGGGGGGGGGGAGGGCACCGCGGAAGTCCTTGCTGCAGCAACGTGGAATGGAAGTCCTGAATAAAACTTTAAAAAAAAGTACGAAAACAAAAAAAAATGCTAATGCTTACAAAGGAGTTAAATTTTTGCCTGAAAATCCACTTTAAAGTGGTTGTAAACCCTTACATACCACTTTTATAACATATTTGTTGTTGTTTTTTATTTATTTATTTTTTTATTACAACCTTTAGAATCACTTTAACTCTAAGTTATGACCTGTAAGGGCTTTTAAAGTGGAAGTAAAGTCAAAACTCAACTAACACTAAACCTATTCTCAGCCACATTCCAATGCCCCGTACACACGGTCGGACATTGATCGGACATTCCGACAACAAAATCCTAGGATTTTTTCCGACGGATGTTGGCTCAAACTTGTTTTGCGTACACACGGTCGCACAAAGTTGTCGGAATTTCCGATCGCCAAGAACGCGGTGACGTCAACCACGTACGACGAGACTAGAAAAGACCAGTTCAGAACCAAGCGCGGCACCCTTTGGGCTCCTTTTGCTAATCTCGTGTTAGTAAAAGTTTGGTGAGAGACGATTCGCGCTTTTTCAGACTCGTGGTTTTCAGATCGTTTTCTGCCATTCAGTTTGTGCTTGTGGGTTTGTATCTGCTCTTCAGTGCGTGCAAGCAAGTTCCGCGTGACTTTAAGGAGTCATTGTGTTCTTGTTCGTTCGTTACTGTTTTTCAGGTCGCTCTTCACAGGCCTTGCTGTTCTTCAATGTGTTCTGTTACTTCGTTCTGAGCAGCCGACCGTTTTCTAGCCATGTTGCGTATGCGTACTCCTCGTAGAGTTCGTGCTGTGCGGGGGCTTGGTGTTGGGGTCCTGACCTTGACATAAGTCCAGTCCATGAACAGGGTGGGGAGGAGTTCATGGACCAAGAATTGGTTGCTTCAGCGTGACTAGTTCTGTCATATGCCTTTGCTCCGTGAGATCCGTGAGAATAATCCTGATGATTTCAGGAACTTTCTCAGGATGACGGACCCCGTGTTTCACCGTTTGTTGGCTTCGCTGACCCCTTATATTAGCAGGCAGGATACCTGCATGAGGCAAGCCATCACTCCGGAGCAGAGGTTGGTCGCTACCCTGCGGTATTTGGCGATGGGGAGAAGTCTGCAGGACTTGAAGTTCTCGACAGGCATCTCCCCCCAGGCTCTGGGGATCATCATCCCAGAGACCTGTTCTACCATCATACAGGTCCTGCAGAAGGAGTATATGAAGGTAAGATTTTTATCCTTTAATATCACATTTCGTTGTATTTAATGTTTGGTAATATATTGTATTTCTTTCCTCATTCCCTAATTACCATGATTGTAATATGCTGTGAATGTCCCCTTTGTCCTCATGCATGCTGGATTTTTATGTAATTAATTTTTTAGGTCCTTCATACAGATTGTCCTTCACTTACCTCCCCAGCATGTTTTACGGGCCCCGTTATTCACCGCATGTAGTCACTTAAAACAATGTATTTTATCAGCTCCATAGTAGTGCTTTACCCCAAACACCCCCTAAAATGTTTTGAAATGTAATTTTAGCTTTAAATTCAGGCAGAGTGGCAGAGGCTTATTTTTTGTGGTGTCCCCAAATCATTTTTAGTAACCCTCCCTCCCCCAACTGCTAAGTCAGCTGATCCCAATTCTCTATCTATCCTCAATCATCTATCTGCTGACTTTGCCAAACCCATACACACTATACCCACCTCTTTTGTGCTCTGATTTATGGATGAATTCCCCAAAGCATGTAGTGCTAGGGCCTGCCTGAATACTTTCAAATGGTACTGTTTGAATTTTTAAGATCCTATTATTATCTTGAGTCAGGTAATAGCAGAATGTTCAAATGTGCTCAAATGTGTACAGTGTGTATTTATATCTTTGTATTCGGACACTTCTTACCTGTCCAGTGGGCTGCCAATAGTGTAACTATGGAGGGGCTGTTCCAAGTAATAACCTGTATTTAGGCATTCATCTCTCAATGAAGTGAAGAGGTTACCTGTCCAAGATTTCCACACCCCCCATAATGTTTGAAATGGCCCATGAGAGGGGGGGAGGGTGGAATATGATAGGTGTACCTTATACTTTGGTGTTGTTAAATTCCCCTTAATAAATGCTATCTGGAGGTTGCCCCAGAATGTTTGTGCCTAATCTGCTTGCCATGTTTCTGAGCAAAAATAGTAATTTTTTTTATTTTTCCTCAACAGTTTCCTTCCACGCCACAGGAATGGCAGACTGTGGCCTCCCACTTTGCCCAGCGGTGGGACTTTCCTAACTGCGGAGGGGCAATTGATGGGAAACATGTCCACATCATCCCACCACCCAACTCGGGGTCGTACTATTTCAACTATAAGGGGTTCAATAGTATTGTGATGTTGGCTGTGGTGTCGGCTAATTACGACTTCTTGTATGTGGACGTGGGGAAGAATGGCCGGATGTCCGATGGTGGAGTCATCGCCCAGACGGAGTTCTACTGGCGTCTCCAGAATAGCAGCTTGGACTTGCCAGCTCCAGAGGACAATGTGGAAGGACTCCCATTCGTGTTCGTTGCTGATGAAGCGTTTGCGCTGGGGGACCACCTTATGCGGCCATTCCCGATGAGGACCCTCACCCCGGAACAGAGGGTTTTTAATTATCGGCTGGCCAGAGCCCGAAGGGTGGTGAAGAACACATTTGGAATCCTGGCCAGCCGGTTCTGCCTATTTCTGACACCTATCCATATGGCGGAGTATAAACTGAATCATATTATACTGGCGTGCTGTATTCTCCATAACTTTTTAAGGAAACATTCGGCCAACTATGCTGGCTCAGTTGGGCCTGAGGCCGGAGTGATACCTGAAACACTGACGGCGCTTGAAAGCGGCCGTCCTGGCTTGCCCTCCCTGAGTGCCCGTGATGTCCGGTTACGATACCTGGAGTTCTTTGCGGGTAGGGGGGCCATCAATATGCCTTCAAATTTGTGAAGCCTTTTTCCAATAAAAAAACAAAAAAAATAAATTCTTTGTGGACATTTACTGCTTGTGTTTGTTTTAGCTGACCCTGACAGCAATGTGTGGAGTCCTGAAAATGGTGTGATTGTGTAACCTTATACAAAGCACTGTTGGGTGTTATTTACTAAAGGCGTATACACTTTTTATACTACAAGTGCTCTTGAAACTGCAATGAAAATGCTCTTGTAGTGCAAAGAGGATTTGCCCTTAGGAAATAACCCCCATTTTCTCTGAAAACAACAATGACATCACCCCAAAAGTGTTGTAGCGTTAAGACAATAATCCACACATTCTTGATTAACAATCTTTTTAATACCTGCACAATCACATGTGCATTTACCAAAGGTTTTTCTAACAAACCAACATGTTTGTTGTATAACAATTTTTGGGGTGGCATTATCAAAAATAGAAATGTCCATTTACGATAAAACAGGCCTGTGTAAAACCAACAAGAAAGAGAAAAAATTTGAACTTACAAAGTTCACATATGGTAAAACTTGAAGGCAATATCAGACATGAGTATTTAGGAACTGTGTTTGATATTGCGTTCAGATGGGGTCAAATCACCCCTTGAAAAGCCAAATTTGGAAGATGCACAGCAATTTACGAATGTCCACATGTGCTAGCTGCCATCACGGGGGATCAAGGGACGTGTTTTGTGGGAGCAAGCCCTTCCTCTCAGCTACTTTATTATTGAGGAAGGTTTTGCACCCCCAAAATGCGTCCATTGATCTCCCGTGATGGCAGATAGCACATGTTGGCACACTGTGTGCATCCTCCAAATTTGGCTTTTCGAAACATTGCTAAAAGATTTAAAACATTGTACCACACAAAAAAAAGTGATTTTGTGGGGTTTTAAATTCGCCCCAAAACATCAATGATGTTATTATTTTTTTTAATCACATCATTTATTTTTTTCAGGATGTTTTCCATTTCTAAATTACACCCCATGATCTCCCCGATCAGGATCTGGGCACTTTCTGATGTGAAAGGATCTCAATCACTAACATCACGATCACCTAAAAAGAGAGAAACCAAACAAAAACAGGTATCAAAAATCTGCGGACATTCATCTCTTACCTGAGCCTGTGGTCGCAGACACTCACCTGTTGTGGTGCCAATTTCCACCACATCTTCTTCCTCCTCCTGCTCCGCTTGTGTTTGGGGTATTTCACCTTCTTCCATAGGTGGGGGGTCTCTGGTCTCCTCGGATGAGGGGTGTCCTCCGAGTCTTTTCTCCCCTATGTAAAACAAAAATGGTATAATTAGCACACAGATATTTGATGGCAGAACTATAAATAGGAAACATTGCTTGGAAGTGGGGTACATTTGTCAATTTTAGCAGAGTTCCAAGATGTTGCTTTTTTATTGGCCTTTGTCAAGCTGCAATACTTTACATGTTTAGTACAAGCTTCACAGATGGAGACCCCCCTATAGTATACACTGGAGCACCTGTGTGGCCCCCCTAATAAAAATGGTGTTCTGGTGTCCCACACTAGTGCTCCAGAGTCCAGATGTGAAAACAGCTGCTCAGTGTCCTCTCCTTACACAGAATCTAGTTTGCATTTCATTCTAGTAACAAACCCATCTACACAACCAAATATTTTGCATCCAAGTAGGCCTTAAAAAATGTAGGAAAATGCATATGGCCTAAACAATGGTGTTTTAGAGGGGCAAAAAAAAATGTTTGATACGAACGAATAATGGGCCCATGAACATTAAAATTGACATTTGAAACTGTACAATTAAGAAAAGCATATGGAGCAGCACGAACGTAAGAAAGACAAAAAGAATAGGAACACAGCACAACTAATTACTTTTTTGCAGCACTCTCCGGATCTTTCGGTACTGCTTGGGCTCTCTTAATTTGAGGTCCGACCACCGCTTCCTGAGCTGATCTTTCGATCGTCGTACCCTGGAATTCCTGTGCAGACTTTTGACCACTTTCGCCATGATCTTGGCCTTTCTGATATTGGGGTTGGGGTAAGGCCCATACTTTCCATCATAGTCGGCCTTCTTCAGGATGTCCACCATCTCCAACATCTCCCCAAAGGACATATTTGTGGCCTTAAATCTTCTCCTTTGGGATCGGGACGTTTCTGTCTCCGGGCTTTCCTCCGCCTCCTCCTCGTTGCTATAATTAGCACGCACCTGCTGTGACTCCGCCATGTGCTCTTCACCCACTGCGCCGAAAGAAAAGGGGCGGGGAATAGACTAGAAAGAACGTCAGGGGCGGGCGGAGTTACACGCATGCGCAGTGTATATAAAGCGTAACACACGTGCGTATTACGTACGATCTGTGAGCAGAGGATGGAGCATTGGACGCGCCGATCATAAGAACGAAGGTAAGAGACAAACTTGTGCCTATACTGCTTCTAGATTGAGGCCTATATTGTAACAAGATTAGGAGAGTTTTGTCTGACATTAGGCTTTGTCTTGTGTTGTGTCTTGCAGTGAACATGGATATCTTAGTTAAAGATAATGACTTCATGTCACTATTCATAGATATGTTAAGGGAGCTGCCATGTCTGTGGGAGATTAAACACCCCCATTACAAGAACCAAACAAAGAGGAAGGCAGCACTGGAGCAATTGTGTGAAATTGTGAAGCAGGTGATCCCCACGGCAGACATCACCTATTTGAAGATCTTAATTGGTGGCCTGAGGAGTACATATGTAAGGGAGCGCCAGAAAGTCCAGGATTCGCAGAGATCCGGAGCAGCAGATGACATCTATGTCCCCAGGATGTTGTACTACGACAGGCTGCATTTTCTGGCAGGCCAGACTGAACCCAGGCCATCCCTCTCCAGTCTTCCTTCCACGCTTCCTTCCCCCCCCCCCCCCGGCTGAGGCTTCTGATGCCCAACCTGGGCTTTCCAGGCAACAACATGTGGAGGAGCCCAGATTGAGCCAGGTATAGCATTCCTCTAAATATTTCTGCTTGTCCAATTAATGATGTTAACTAGATGTTAGTTGGGAGTACTAATTTAGGATTGTGATTGATGATGCAAAAACTAAAACCATGTCCCTTTTTCATAGACAGGGAAGTCTCAGCCAGGAGGTGGCCGGGCCGAGCCGGCTGCCTCATATGCCGGTCCCTCCACTCCCCCTGGAAAGAGAAAGTGGCAGGAGGAGGAGTGCCCTGGAGGAGGCTGCCAGAGGACTCTTTTGGAGGGCTACAGAGGTCCTGGGAGCACCACACGCCGTGGAGGAGGACATTGCTGCCACCATTGCCTATAAAATGCAGAGGATGGAGGAGGGCCAACAAGTCATGAGTGAGTCGCTCATATTGGAGGCTCTTAGCAAAGGTATGAGGGGCCAAATTACATCTCAGACACACCTTTGCGAACTCACAGATGGTCCTCCTTCTCCTCCTGCAGGTCCTCCTCCTCCTTCTCCTCCAGGTCCTCCCAGTCCTCCTCCTCCTCCAGGTCCTACTCCTCCTCCTGCCACATCTCCAATAGCACAGCCACAGCCCAGAAGGAAGCGTGGAAGGAAGACCAGAAAGTGAGGACCCTGGATCCAGTCTGGTCGGCCAAAAAATGCAGCCTCTTGTGGTACCACAGCCTGGGGACACAGATGTCATCTGCTGCTTTCCGGATCTCTGCGAATTCTGGACCAGACTGCACTCCCTTACATATGGACTCCTCAGGCCACCAATTTTGATGTTCAAGAATTGATGTCTGCCGTGGGGGACCCAGGCTTCGCTAATTTCTCCTGTTGATCCAATGTTGCCTCCCTCTTTGTTGGGTTCTGAGCCCTTAATAAAGGATTTTTTGTTTGAATTATACTTGCCTATGTGTGTTTAACTTCAAAAAGGACAGTTGGTTTGTGAGTATTCAGGTACATTTAAAAAATACAATGTGAAATTAACAAGGGACACCAACAACAAACAATCTCCTTGAGATTAAATAATAAAAGATATCAATGGTGTTGTGGTAACTTGACACACAAAACACACACAAAAATAGTCTGGAGTAAAACTAAAAACAACATTAAACAAAGATCAGCCTTGGAAAAAATACAAACATAAAATCTAAACCAAAAATGGCTTAAAATCCAAAAAAAAAAAAAAAAACAAAAAAAAAAAAAACATTCTGTCAGATGTGACAAATAACAATATATTCAGGGAATCCCAATAAAAAACAAAAAAATAAGTTTGTGAGAAGTGTGTGTGAATATGAGCAGCAATACTACTTAATTCTTGTCACATTATAAAGAAGAAGAGAGTGTGCTGTATTAAACCATTTTTTACATTGCAGCGTGACGAAAGTGCTGTATCCATTGCGAATGCTAAGTTTACCAGAACGAGCTGTTCCGTGTCGGAATTTCTTCTGAGCATGCGTGGCACTTTGTGCGTCGGAACAGGCCACACACAGTCGGAATTGACGCGATCGGATTTTGTTGTCGGAAAATTTTATCTCCTGCTGTCCAACTTTGTGTGTCGGAAAATCCGATGGAAAATGTCCGACCGTGTGTACGGGGCACAAGACTAATCTATCTAGCCCTGTAAAGCAAAAATTGCGACACTTGCCTGTTCTGCAGCCGCTCCGGTCCCAGTGCCGGCTTCAGTGTGTAGGCGTGTGCCGGAGAGGCAGCTGAGAATGGAAGTCCCATAGTAACTCTATGGGTGGCGTCACTTCCCAGGCATTTCCCAGCCGTTGTCGGTTTTCTCTTGCACACAGTAACCGCTGCTGGAGACCAGACCGGACCGGAGCGACTGCAGAATAGGTCAGTATAGAGAACTTTGTTTTACAGGGCTAGATAGATTAGACTTAAGCCTCGTACACACGATCAGATTGTTGGCCAACAAAACCATGGACTTTTGTCCGAAGGGCGTTGGCCCAAACTTGTCATGCATACTAACGGCAAGGAATTGTCGGCCAAGTGACGTACTACGTGGTTTTTCAGCTCTTTAGCTCCACCCTTTGGGCTCCTTCTGCTAATTTCATGTTAGTAGAAGTTTGGTGAGTATTGATTCGCGCTTTTCATTTTGCACTTTTCATTTTGCGCTTTTCAGTTCATTTTTGAATGGCCGTTCGTCAACCAGACATGTTGCGGAATCGGAGGAGATAACATGTTATTTATTATTGGTCTTGGAGTTATTGCTTTTTTTGGTTGAATAATAATGATTTGTTTTGGTATATTTTCTATATTTTTGGATGCATAGAATGCACTTTTTGGTTAAGTTCTATTGGCAGATAGCATGTCTAATTTTTTTTTTTTTTTTAATGCACAATAAAAAAATTGTGTAGAATAATACTTGGCTGTGTGTTTTACTTCAAATGACAGTTTGGGAGTAGGCAGTTACATTTAAAAAAAATACAATGTTAAATTGACAAGGGACACCAACATAGTTGTATCTTTGATCTTAAACACTACGGGATAATGGTGTTGTGGTAACTTGCCCAAATAATAAAAAAAAAAAAAACATAATAATATTATTCTTGATATCACTAGAAAAAAAAGCCTTTGAAAATTTGTTTGCAATAACTCCATCAGTATCACCAGCAAAGCAGCTTCATTATTATCTCATTAAAGAAGAAGAGAATTGTGCGCTGCATTTCCAGATTTGATAATTTGCCGCGTCACGAATGTTATTGCAAATGCTAGTTTACAAGACCAACCGCCTCTGGCTCGTCCTTGCTTCCGAGCATGCGTGTTTGTACTTTGGACTTTTGTCCGACGGACTTGTGTACACACGATCGGAAAATCCGACAACAAACATTTGTCCACGGAAAATTTGAAAACCTGCCATCCAACATTTGTCCGCGGAAAATCCGACAACAATTGTCCGATGGAGCATACACACGGTAGGATTTTCTGCCAACAGCCTGTCATCACACAATTCCCATCAGAAAATCCGATCGTTTGTACGAGGCTACGAGATACTTAGGTTTTGACTTTACTTCCACTTTAAAGCATAGTCTATGGCCAATTTTGGGTACCATAGTTTTCTGCCTTTTTTATGGGCACATGCTTGTTATCTATTTGTTCAAAGCAACCCCATCTTTTATATTTTACCAAAAATTGGGTATAATATTGTGTCTATGTGAAGACATTATGCATTTTATTATGCATTTGCATAAACATTCGCGCAAATATCGTGTGACATCAAAAAAAATTACAACTGCGACCATGTTATTTTATGGGGACGTCTGCTTTCAAAAAACGTGTAATTTTTTGGAGGTTTTAGGCAAAAAATGTGTATTTTTCCATGTGCGTCAGTAAAATGAATACATATCGCTTCTCGGCCTTTTGGCTAAGATCAAGTGTAGTATCTGTTCTTATCAGTAAAATTAAAACATTTTCCCAGTCATAGGCGTGCGCTCAGTGTGTGACGGGGGTGCCTGGGCACACCCTAATCACCTTGTGCAGTGCACATTCCCCCTTGTTGAACTTTGCATTTAATGAATATCTTTATTGCCTTCCACTCGCCCTGACTTTTGCTACATTTAACCACTTCCTGCCCAACGACGTCATATGATGTCAACGACTTTGAGTGGGAATATCTGAATGATGGGTGCAGCTACAGGCATCATTCAGATATCTTCTTTTATAGCTGGCGATTCCCTACACCGTAAGAATGATCAAGTGGCTCCGGTGCTTCTCCCGCCTCGCCCGTACGATCAGCGAGAGGGAGAAGGAATCAGTCCATGACGGAAGTTGACTATAGAGAATCCAGTGGGCCAGATGGCCCCTAGGCATCTCCATGATCCTTCAGAGGCCGGGCGCGATGTTATGATGTCACGCCCCGGCCTCTGCATTTGAAATAATGCTGCCGCCTCGGCTGGGAAGCCGGGATCATTTTTTCTCAGCCTTGAAGTGAGATGTGAGGACTTATAGACCCCAGATCTCGCTGTAAAGAAGACCTGTCACGCACTATTCCTATTACAAGGGATGTTTACTGTCCTTGTAATAGGAATAAAAGTGATAAAAAAAAAGTAGAAAAAAAGTGTCAAAATAGAAAAATAAAAGTAAAATAAACAAAAAAAAAATTAAAGCGCCCCCATCCCCGCGTCCTCGCGCGCAGAAGCGAACGCATACGTAGGTCGCGCCCACATATGTAAATGGCGTTCAAACCACACATGTTAGATATCGCTGCGAACGTTAGAGTGAAAGCAATAATGCTAGTGCTAGACCTCCACTGTAACTCTAAACAGGTAACCTGTAAAAAATGTTAAATGCCTATGGGGATTTTTAAATTCCGCAGTTTGGCGCCATTCCACGAGTGTGTGTAATTTCAAAGCGTGACATGTTAGGTATATATTTACTCGGTGTAACATCATCTTTCACATTTTGCAAAAAAATTGGGCTGACTTTACTGTTTTTTTTTATGCATGAAAAGTTTAAAAAAAAAAAAAAAACGCATTTGAAAAATGAATGCGCATATTCCCTAGGGTCCTCTGTTAAAAAAACATATATAATGTTTGGGGGCTCTGAGTAATTTTCTAGCAAAAAAAAAATTGATTTTCAAATGTAGGAGCGAAGTGTCAGAATTGGCCTGGGTAGCCAGTAGTTAATTGATGCTTCTCCTGCCACCTACCTGTCCTGATCTTTGCTATGTTTAATGGATAACGCTACTACCTGCTGTCTACCCTGACCTTTGCTAAGCTTAATAGATACTTCCCCTGCCTATTACCCGTCCTGACCTTTGCTATGTTTAATGGATAACTGTACTGTCTGCTGCCTACCCTGACCTTTGATAAGTTTAATTGTTACTTCCCTTGCCTGCTGCCTGTCCTGACCTTCACAACATTTGATGGACACTTCTACTAGCTGCCTCCTGCCCTAATCCTTGATAAGTTTAATGGATATGTCCCCTGCCTGCTGCCTGTCCTGTCTTTTGCTACTTTTTTTTTTAAACAGTCTTTTTATTGAATTTTTGCACAGAAAAACTATACATTAACATTAACTCAGACCAGACGGGCAACATACCCGTCCTCGATACGGCCACGCATGGCCCAAAACCTTTTTTTTTTAACTAACATAGTTCAACTATCCCCCTTTCCCCCCCTCCCTCCCAACCCGACCACTGCCACGACCTTATAAATTTGTTAATATTGCAAATCTAGACATATTCACCAAGTAAACATGCACTGTCCTCAACCTTTATAGTTTTGATCATTTTTCCCTGCCTATAGAATTATGTCAGAATGCAGCGACCTCTGAGGCATAACAGAGTAACAGTTTACCTGACAATTTCCCCTTTAGCTCAATTAAGACACCTCTATCAATAAATATTCAATAAGTTTAGCCCACCGTTTCCGATGAGTCCAACCATGCTTGCCATACTTTAGTAAATTTTTTAGGACAACCTCTGGCTCTATATGTAGCTTTATATAAAGGGATTGCTGAGTTTACCAAACCTTTCCAAAAGGATATTGTGGGTGCAGCTGAGCTTTTCCATCGCAATAGTATGGCTTTTCTGGCATAGAATAGCCCTATGTTCAAAAGTGTGCGATGAGCCAAAGAAGGTACCACTTCTTCCACTAAACCAATGAGACATACCCTGGGCGATAATGGAACTGGGATACTAAGTACCTCTGACAGACAACCCGTGACCTCTGACCAAAAGTTTTTAATTGTTGGACATCCCCAGAATATGTGCTCAGCATCTGCTGGAGAGTGCACACATCTCCAACATCTGCCGTCTATTGATGGATATATGCGCGAAAGCCTGGCTGGGGTAAGATAGATTCGATGTAAAAATTTAAATTGGATTAACCGATCCCTCGCTGACACTAAATGTTTAAAAGGGTGGTCCCACATATCATCCCAATCTTCTTCCTGAATATCAGGAATCTCCATCTCCCATTTTTCCCTGCATCTCGATATCCCCTGTGGAGTTTTCTTAAAAAGGGCTTTATATATTGTTGATAACGGTTTAGTTAACTCCTCCTCCGTCAGAATGCCCTCAAGTGGTGAGGGGAGACATTCCACCCTTCTGTCACCAAACTGCGCCCTAAAAGCATGGCGCAGCTGAAGGTATCGGAAGAAGGTGGAATTCGGAAGACTATGTCTTTCTTTGAGCTGATCAAAGGGTAGAAGCTCTCCCTCACGTTTTTTAATGCCCTTATCTGCCCATACTGTAGGATCCGGGATGGAGCAAAAGTGCTCTAAATTTGGGTTAAACCATAGCGGTGTTGATGGTGAGACTCCCAGGTAACTAGGTGATACCAGGGTAGTAGTAACATCCCAGGCCCTTATGGTGGCTTTCATTGAGACTGTTATAGGAAGGATTGATTTTGGACCTCTGTAGAGTGCCAGTCGCAAGCTTTCGTATGAGCCCATGTGCGCCGCCTCCAGCACTGTAGCAGAGTCTCCAGCATCAGCCATCAGCCAGCGTCTGGCAAACACCATCTGACCGGCCAGCTAATATTTGTGCCAGTCTGGGAGTGCCAACCCTCCCTGTTCCCACGGTTCCTGCAAAGTTTTTATATTAATTCCGGGTTGCTTTGGATACCAAATAAAAGATCCTATTATTCCATCAAGGGTGGAGCAGAAGGCCTTAGAGATCCAAGTGTGGGAGTGGCGTAAAAAATATAATATAACTGATAAGAATTTCATTTTTATTAGACTAACTCTTCCCCTTAGCGAGAGGGGTAACTTTTTCCATATTTGCGTTTTTTGCTTTAACCTGGTCACCAAGGGAAGGAGATTCAGTTTCATATAATCCTGAATATTTCCTGTTATTTTAACCCCTAAGTACGTGATAGAGGAGACCCACCTTAATGGAAGAGTATTATCCCGCCTGGTCTGTGCCTCAGGACCCAGTGGCAATATAGACGACTTTTTCCAATTCACCCGTAATCCTGAATACGTGGCAAATTTATCCAAAATTTTAAGAGCCGCTGTAAGAGAAGGCCTCGGATCCTTCAAGAATAGTAACAAGTAATCTGCATATAGCGCTACACACTCAGTAATAGATCCCACTTGAACCCCCCCTACCTCACTGGATTGTCTTAGTGCCCTAGCAATAGGTTCCATCATTAATGCAAAAAGAAACGGGGAGAGTGGACACCCCTGTCTAGTGCCCCTACCGATATTAAAAAATTCTGAGACTGTGAACCCTAACCTAATTGCTGTCCGGGGGGCCTTGTATAGCATCTCTATCCAACGACAAAAACTAGGGCCAAACCCCATAACTCTCAGAACCTCGTGCATATATGACCAATCCACCGTGTCAAACGCTTTCTCTATGTCTATAGAGACCACGACCTTGGCTGGTGTCTCAGAGATGTCTAGTTGGAGATGTGTGAACAATCTTCTTAGGTTTGTGTCTGTGGACATGCCTGGCATAAAACCGGTTTGGTCGATATCTACCACAGTAGAGATAATCTTTGCTACCCGTGATGCTAAAACTTTTGCAAGAATCTTCAGATCCATGTTTAACAAAGCAATGGGTCTATACGAGGAACATTCTTGGGGGTCCTTTTCTGGCTTCAACAGGAGTACCATATATGCCTCCATCATTGAATCCGGCAAAGATCCCTGTTCCCAACAATACCTAAAGAGTTTTGTCAATCTCGGAGCCAGCTGAGACAAATACGTCTTATAGAAGTCTGCAGGAAACCCATCTGGACCCGGTGCCTTTTTTGGGGGAAATGCTAATATGTCTGCCTCCACCTCCAGAACAGAGATTGGTTCCTCTAAAGCTGCAAAATCTTCATCCGACAACTTTGGCATAGAAAGACTTTGCAACAATTCAGTCAACTCTACTTGGTTATAAGGAGGTAAGGGTGAGTACAACCGCGTATAGAACCCTACAAACTCTTCTAGGATAGCTGTTGGTTCCGTAATAAGGTTCCCACCCTCCCCTTTTACCACTGGAATATTAACCGGTGGCTTTTGTTCTGCAACCAGATTGGCCAAAAGCTTACCATTTTTATCCCCTTCGGCGAAAATGGTCTCCACCCTCTGTCTTATCTCATTGCTAGCCAGTGTTTTAAAATGTATGTCAATTGAGCGTCTAGAGTCCAGCAAGGATAAATACCTGTCCTCCGAAGGAAAATCTGCATAAAGTTGTGCAGCTTCCCGTTCCCTGGCCAGGAGGGACTCACCCTCATATGCCTGATCTTTTTTGGCCGACCTGATTGCAGAAATACATTCCCCACTCACTACCGTTTTGAAAGCGTCCCATTCTACTGGGGGAGTAACTGAGCCCTCATTTGCCTTTCAATATACGTCTATCGACTTTTGTACATGAGTACATACTTGCTCTTCCAATAGCCACCCTGGAGACAGCTTCCAGCCCCCTTTTTTCGGACCCGAAGGAAAGGCAAGTGTAATCAGAAGAGGGTTATGATCAGAGACCCCACCTGATAGATATTCTGAGGCAAAGACGTGTTTAAGAAGGAGGTCATTTCCAAAAGCTAGATCAATCCTTGCTGAGGATTTGTGTGTGGAGGAAAGGTGAGAATATGAAACAGTATCTGGGTGTTTCCATCTCCAAATTTCTGTCATACCCGCCATGGCTGCCCAGGAGCAGAGATCCACCGATGCCGCCCTAGTGGCATTAGAAGAATCCAACACCCCGTCCAGAATGGCATTATAGTCTCCCATAAGGAGCATAGGAATATGAAGAAATGGAGCCAGTGTCACCATTAAATCATATAGAAGTTTGACCTGAAAGGGTGGAGGCAGATAAATATTCACCAATAGGAACTTGTGATTACACACTTCTAGAGAAACCACCACATATCGACCCCCCGGATCAGAAATCACCTGATGGATTGTACAGGCTATTGCTTTACTTATTAAAATGGATACACCTCTTGCGTACGTAGAATACGTGGAATGTATTGTCCTTTGGATCCAGTGTTTACATAGAGACAGAATTTTGTTACCCTCCAAGTGTGTCTCCTGCAGGAGGACGATATGTGGCTTCATCTGTCTAAGGCAGTGGTCCTCAAACTACGGCCCGCCGGCCGAATCCGGCCCTCCAGAGTTTTTTATCTGGCCCGCGGACTGCCCCTTTAACATTGCAGCACTCCCCCTGCCATCTGCTCCCTCCATCACACAGGACGGGAAACATGACAGGCCCGGACAAAGGACCTTCTGTGCTAAGAAGCAGGTGATTGGTTACTAGGCATCAGGGCGGTCCCAGGAACCAATCACCTGCCCCTCACTTCCAAAGTCCCGCCCTCCGTCCGGACCTACCATGCCTCGTGTCCTGCGTGATACAGGTAAGTGTTGAGTGGGAGTGCTGTGATATTATAGGGGGTGGCAGTGTAATATTGATATGGGGGGATCTGTGACACACGGGGGGAGTCTGTGATAGGGGGAGATCTGTGATGTGGGGGACTCTGTGCTATGGTGGGGGACTGATGTGGGGGACTCTGTGCTATGGTGGGGGACTGATGTGGGGGACTCTGTGCTATGGTGGGGGACTGATGTGGGGGACTCTGTGCTATGGTGGGGGACTCTGTGCTATGGTGGGGGACTGATGTGGGGGACTCTGTGCTATGGTGGGGGACTGATGTGGGGGACTCTGTGCTATGGTGGGGGACTGATGTTGGGGACTCTGCTATGGTGGGGGACTCTGTGCTATGGTGGGGGACTCTGTGCTATGGTGGGGGACTGATGTGGGGGACTCTGTGCTATGGTGGGGGACTGATGTGGGGGACTCTGTGCTATGGTGGGGGACTGATGTGGGGGACTCTGTGTTATGGTGGGGGACTGATGTGGGGGACTCTGTGCTATGGTGGGGGACTGATGTGGGGGACTCTGTGCTATGGTGGGGGACTCTGTGCTATGGTGGGGGACTGATGTGGGGGACTCTGTGCTATGGTGGGGGACTGATGTGGGGGACTCTGTGCTATGGTGGGGGACTGATGTGGGGGACTCTGTGCTATGGTGGGGGACTGATGTAGGGGACTCTGTGCTATGGTGGGGGACTGATGTGGGGGACTCTGTGCTATGGTGGGGGACTGATGTGGGGGACTCTGTGCTATGGTGGGGGACTGATGTGGGGGACTCTGTGCTATGGTGGGGGACTCTGTGCTATGGTGGGGGACTGATGTGGGGGACTCTATGCTATGGTGGGGGACTCTGTGCTATGGTGGGGGACTGATGTGGGGGACTCTGTGCTATGGTGGGGGACTCTGTGCTATGGTGGGGGACTGATGTGGGGGACTCTATGATATGGTGGGGGACTCTGTGCTATGGTGGAGGACTGATGTGGGGGACTCTGTGCTATGGTGGGGGGACTGATGTGGGGGACTCTGTGCTATGGTGGGGGACTGATGTGGGAGACTCTGTGCTATGGTGGGGGACTGATGTGGGGGACTTTGTGCTATGGTGGGGGACTGATGTGGGGGACTCTGTGCTATGGTGGGGGACTGATGTGGGGGACTCTATGCTATGGTGGGGGACTCTGTGCTATGGTGGGGGACTGATGTGGGGGACTCTGCTATGGTGGGGGACTCTGTGCTATGGTGGGGGACTGATGTCGGGGACTCTGTGCTATGGTGGGGGACTCTGTGCTATGGTGGGGGACTCTGTGCTATGGTGGGGGACTGATGTGGGGGACTCTGTGCTATGGTGGGGGACTGATGTGGGGGACTCTGTGCTATGGTGGGGGACTGATGTGGGGGACTCTGTGCTATGGTGGGGGACTGATGTGGGGGACTCTGTGCTATGGTGGGGGACTCTGTGCTATGGTGGGGGACTCTGTGCTATGGTGGGGGACTCTGTGCTATGGTGGGGGACTCTGTGCTATGGTGGGGGACTCTGTGCTATGGTGGGGGACTGATGTGGGGGACTCTGTGCTATGGTGGGGGACTCTGTGCTATGGTGGGGGACTCTGTGCTATAGTGGGGGACTCTGTGCTATGGTGGGGGACTGATGTGGGGGACTCTGTGCTATGGTGGGGGACTGATGTGGGGGACTCTGTGCTATGGTGGGGGACTGATGTGGGGGACTCTGTGCTATGGTGGGGGACTCTGTGCTATGGTGGGGGACTTATGTGGGGGACTCTGTGCTATGGTGGGGGACTGATGTGGGGGACTCTATGCTATGGTAGGGGACTCTGTGCTATGGTGGGGGACTGATGTGGGGGACTCTGTGCTATGGTGGGGGACTCTGTGCTATGGTGGGGGACTGATGTGGGGGACTCTGTGCTATGGTGGGGGACTGATGTGGGGGACTCTGTGCTATGGTGGGGGACTCTGTGCTATGGTGGGGGACTGATGTGGGGGACTCTGTGCTATGGTGGGGGACTGATGTGGGGGACTCTATGCTATGGTGGGGGACTCTGTGCTATGGTGGGGGACTGATGTGGGGGACTCTGTGCTATGGTGGGGGACTGATGTGGGGGACTCTGTGCTATGGTGGGGGACTCTGTGCTATGGTGGGGGACTGATGTGGGGGACTCTGTGCTATGGTGGGGGACTCTGTGCTATGGTGGGGGACTGATGTGGGGGACTCTGTGCTATGGTGGGGGACTCTGTGCTATGGTGGGGGACTCTGTGCTATGGTGGGGGACTGATGTGGGGGACTCTGTGCTATGCTGGGGGACTGATGTGGGGGACTCTGTGCTATGGTGGGGGACTCTGTGCTATGGTGGGGGACTGATGTGGGGGACTCTGTGCTATGGTGGGGGACTCTGTGCTATAGTGGGGGACTGATGTGGGGGACTCTGTGCTATGGTGGGGGACTGATGTGGGGGACTCTGTGCTATGGTGGGGGACTCTGTGCTATAGTGGGGGACTGATGTGGGGGACTCTGTGCTATGGTGGGGGACTGATGTGGGGGACTCTATGCTATGGTGGGGGACTGATGTGGGGGACTCTATGCTATGGTGGGGGACTGATGTGGGGGACTCTGTGCTATGGTGGGGGACTGATGTGGGGGACTCTGTGCTATGGTGGGGACTGATGTGGGGGACTCTGTGCTATGGTGGGGGACTAATGTGGGGGACTCTGTGCTATGGTGGGGGACTGATGTGGGGGACTCTGTGCTATGGTGGGGGACTCTGTGCTATGGTGGGGGACTGATGTGGGGGACTCTGTGCTATGGTGGGGGACTCTGTGCTATGGTGGGGGACTGATGTGGGGGACTCTGTGCTATGGTGGGGGACTGATGTGGGGGACTCTGTGCTATGGTGGGGGACTGATGTGGGGGACTCTGTGCTATGGTGGGGGACTGATGTGGGGGACTCTGTGCTATGGTGGGGGACTGATGTGGGGGACTCTGTGCTATGGTGGGGGACAATTGTTCTTTATTTTAAATATTGTACTGTTTTTTTCCTGTTTTTTTTTTTTTTTGCACTACAAATAAGATGTGTGCATAGGAATTCATATTTTTTTTAAACTATAGTGCAGCCCCCCAACAGTCTGAGGGACCGTGAACTGGCCCCCTGTCTAAAAAGTTTGAGGACCCCTGGTCTAAGGCATTGAAAGACCGCTGCTCTTTTGAACTTATTATTTAACCCTCTTACATTCCATGACATAATTTTGATTTTGCTATCCATTAGAGAATGGAACAAACCATAATATCTTTAGGATAAATAATGAGCAAGAAAAAATAGGCAGCCACACCCCATATGATGACACGTGCATCAGCACAGACTTACATGCATATCTTGAAAAAGACCCGTGGCAGTGGTCTAACAGAACCCCCCCTGCTACCATACCAGAAACTGTAACCAACCAAAACAAAAGTTTAAAACAAAAATGGAAAAGAAAAAGAAAAATTGTCCATTGTATGTAGCTTGATCCCGATAACAAACCAACTTGAGAGAGTTCCACCCCGTGAATCGAAAGTTCGGCATTTGTTGAAAAATCCGATGACTTCACCAGAATTCCGGTATCAGTCTGTTTGAGGTGAGAACTTGCACCTGACCATTTTCCTCAATGAACTAGCAGGTGACTTAATTATGCAGATGTAGGAAGTACTGTATTGATATTCCCTGCACAGTGTAAACAGCCACAGTACTCCATAATGAGGGAAGAAAAAATAAAAAATAAAAATAAAAATAGAAACGGCCTGCATAATATGTAAAACCCAAAACTCTATATATGGAGAGAAAAAATAAAAAAAAACAAAAAGGAAAAAAGAAACAAAAACCAGCTTACAATCGCCATCTTGCCTGGCAAAAAGCTTCATGGATTTGTATCCAGCCAATCGCACGCTTCTTGCGGTGTGTCAAAGAACTTTACTGAACCTTTGAATTGGACCCGAAGACGACTTGGATACAACATGCTGTATTTCAACTCCATTTCTCTGAGCCTTCTCTTGACATCCGTGAAAGATCTCCGTCGGCGCTGTGTCTCCGCTGAGAAATCAGGAAACAGCATTATACGTGCGTTTTCATACTTGAAATCCTGATGCTTCCTCGCTTCGGCTAGTTCAGGAACCGTACCAGGAAAGGGCGAGGTGGGGCACCTGACGGCCTTGCTCCTGTGGGGACTCTGTGCGCTCTCTCCGCCACATAAGTTGGGGGGAGGTCACCCAAAGATAATAACGATTTAAAGAACTGTTCAGCAAAGGTTGACGGGTTTGACCCCTCCACCCCCTCAGGGAGTCCCACCACTCTTACATTATTTCTGCGTTGGCGGTCTTCCGCGTCATCTGCTCTATGCTGTAGCGCCCGGACCATATCCTTCAGCTCATTTAATCGTGTGTGAGACATCCTCCACCTCTGAGATTCGATCCGCGGCCGTCGTGAGTCTGCCCCTGATCTTATCAAGATCATGGCGTATAAGATTGCACTCTGACGCCAAACAGTCAATGCGACTGACCAGTTCCGTTTTTGAGGCCGCTATGGCTTTCAGGATGGGCCCTGTAATAGCATCCGTATCTACCTCTATCTCCTGTGACAGCAGGGCAGGGATCTCCGGAGCTTTTTGTGAGGGAGATTCACGCTGCGCCATCTTCCCTGTGTGTGTCTGGGCGCGCTGTGTCGCTGACACAGGAACCAAGATGGTGCGGGCGGAGCCAGATGCCATGCTCTCCTGAGAGCGCAGCTGCCTCTGACCTGACGGCGGCTGGGGATGCTGTTTGCCCTGCTTCTTCGTTGTCGAGGAAGGCATCGTTTTGTTCCCGTTCCCTTCCCCCAGATCGTAGTCACACTTGCGGGGAATAGTATCAAAGCGGTCAGGCGCAAAACAGGATCTTAGAGCGGATGGTTACCAGAGCTCCGGGAAGACACTTCCTGCCGCGATCACATCCGGCCACGCCCCTCGTGTTTTGCTACGTTTAATGAATAACTCTGCTGCCTGCCACCTGCCCTAATCTTTGATAAGTTTAATGGATGCTTCCCCTGTCTGCTGTCTGTTCGTACCTTTGCTACCTTTAATAGATAATGCTACTGTCTGCTGCCTACCCTAACCTTTGCTAAGTTTAATGGATACTTCCTCTGTCTGCTGCCTGTCCTGACCTTCGCTACATTTAATTGACACCTTTACTGCCTGCCGCCTGCCCTGACATTTGCTAAGTTTAATGAATACTTCCCCTGTCTGCTGCCTGTCTTGACCTTCCCTACATTTGATTGATACCTCTAGTGCCTGCTGCCTGCTATAATCTTTGATAAGTTTAATGGATACTTCCCCGTCTGCTGCCTGCCCTGTCCTTCGCCATGTTTACTGGATACCACTGATGCCTTCCGCCTGCCCTAACCTATGATAAGTTTAATGGATACTTCCCATGTCTGCTGCCTGTCCTTTGCTACATTTAATGGATAAAACTGCTGCCTGCTGCTTCACCTAACCTTTGCTGTGTTTAATGAATACTTCCCTTGTCTGCTGCCTGTCCTGACCTTTTGGTACATTTAACGAATGCTTCCCCTGTCTGCTGCCTGTTCTGATGTTTGCTATGTTTAATGGATAACTCTACTGTTTGCTACCTGCCCTGACCTTTGCTACATCCATAGTTTATGCCTACGGCCAGCTGGTAATCCTGACTTCTCCATATTGGCTTCCATCTTGTTTCTCTTATTGCTGTGCAGTATGTGTACTTTCTTCTACCTTAGGTCTGCTAGCAATATTCTGCAGCCACAGTGGGGACAGAAAGTATTCAGACCCTCTTAAATTTTTGACTCTTTGTTATATTGCAGCCATTTGCTAAAATCATTTAAGTTCATTTTTTTCCTCATTAATGTACACACAGCACCCCATATTAAGAGAAAAACACAGAATTGTTGACATTTTTGCAGATTTATTAAAAAAGAAAAACTGAAATATCACATGGTCCTAAGTATTCAGACCCTTTTCTGTGTCACTCATATATTTAACTCAGGTGCTGTCCATTTCTTCTGATCATCCTTGAGATGGTTCTACACCTTCATTTGAGTCCAGCTGTGTTTGATTATACTGATTGGACTTGATTAGGAGAGCCACACACCTGTCCATATAAGACCTTACAGCACACAGTGCATGTCAGAGCAAATGAGAATCATGAGGTCAAAGGAACTGCCTGAAGAGCTCAGAGACAGAATTGTGGTAAGGCACAGATCTGACCAAGGTTACAAAAAAATTTCTGCTGCACTCAAGGTTCCTAAGAGCACAGTGGCCTCCATAATATTTAAATGGAAGAACCCTTCCTAGAGCTGGCCGTCCGGCCAAACTGAGCTATCAGGGGAGAAGAGCCTTGGTGAGAGAGGTAAAGAAGAACCCAAAGATCACTATGGCTGAGCTCCAGAGATGCAGTCGGAAAGTCAGCCATCACTGCAGCCCTCCACCAGTCGGGGCTGTATGGCAGAGTGGCCCGACGGAAGCCTCTCCTCAGTGCAAGACACATGCAAGGCCGCATGGAGTTTGCTAAAAGAACACCTGAAGGACTCCAAGATGGTGAGAAATAAGATTCTCTGGTCTGATGAGACCAAGATAGAACTTTTTGGCCTTAATTCTAAGCGGTATGTGTGGAGAAAACCAGGCACTGCTCATCACCTGTCCAATACAGTCCCAACAGTGAAGCATGGTGGTGGCAGCATCATGCTGTGGGGGTGTTTTTCAGCTGCAGGGACGGGACAACTGGTTGCAATCGAGGGAAATATGAATGCGGCTAAGTATCCTGGACGAAAACCTTCTCCAGAGTGCTCAGGACCTCAGACTGGGCCGAAGGTTTACCTTCCAACAAGACAATGACCCTAAGCACACAGCTAAAATAATGAAGGAGTGGCTTCACAACAACTCTGTGACTGTTCTTGAATGGCCCAGCCAGAGCCCTGACTTAAACCCAATTGATAATCTCTGGAGAGACCTAAAAATGGCTGTCCACCAACGTTTACCATCCAACCTGACAGAACTGGAGAGGATCTGCAAGGAGGAATGGCAGAGGATCCCCAAATCCAGGTGTGAAAAACTTGTTGCATCTTTCCCAAAAAGACTCATGGCTGTATTAGATCAAAAGGGGCTTCTACTAAATACTGCGCAAAGGGTCTGAATACTTAGGACCATGTGATATTTCAGCTTTTCTTTTTTAATAAACCTGCAAAAATGTCAACAATTCTGTGTTTTTCTGTCAACATGGGGTGCTGTGTGTACATTAATGAGGAGAAAAATTAACTTAAATGATTTTAGCAAATGGCTGCAATATAACAAAGAGTGAAAAATTTAAGGGGGTCTGAATACTTTCTGTCCCCACTGTATATAGTTTCATGTAGTCCTGGAGGCAACCCAGTATTAGTAGACCTGTTTGCCTTGGGGGAAAGGGGCTGCTAATGATAAAGTTAAACATGTTCCCTATTTATTCTGATTGCAGAGTCTGTGTCAGAAGCTTAAAGTGTCAATACTGGTTGAATATCAGAATTGGCATCTGTTGGGGAGCCATTAACGTGGAGGCTTTACTTCAACTTCACTTTAACTCTCAGGCTTTACAGTCGACTTTGTACATTGTGCGGCAAATTGTCATGTGTGGTTTACTTTGTGTTTTGCTTATACTTTCCCCACTAGTACTGCTTACTACAAACTAAGCATTAACCCTTTGTCTACCAAGGTACATTACTAAGTGTCCTGGTATACATGGCGTTAAAACATGTTCATTGCTGTCCGGTGGGTTCCGCTGTGGGTGCAGCTGGGTGAGAGTCTGTCTTGCAACTAAGAAACAAGAAAATACCTTGACTGCCGCACACCATCCAAAGCTGTCTGGTATGTGAGTGATAGCAGCCTCAGACAGCTCCATCCAAGCCATGCTCCCAACGCGTTTCACCCTGCCCCTCTTGGCTCTTAGCCATAATTCATGGTTAACTCTAAATTTATAACCTGTAAAGGCTTTTCAAATGTCACCTAATGATATTTTTGTCGACCATCGTTTTTTTTTTTTGTGATTTCACTGGCGCAACCAAAGGCTTGACATGTTTTGTATTTATTTATTCATCACAGTATCAAGTGTTATATTTTTTTTTTAAAAGAGAGTATTACTTTGCGTTGTTTTTTTTTTAAAATATGCATTTGATCATTTGATAAATAGTAGCTCTGTCACGTACCTGGTGGAGTTTGAGCTGGAGAGGGGGCTTTACTTGCAACTCTTGTCCAACACCCTTGGTAGTGATGACAGGAGGTGTGAGGGCACAGAGTGGCACAAGGGCTGGTGTAGCAGGTAACGCCAGCTGGGGTTTGCAGGAAGCAGATGACCGTAGATCACCAGGCAGGAACCAGGAACTGGAACACGGTTACACTTGATTGGTATACAGGAGTGTAGCCAACACACAAGTCGATAGGTCATCAACAGCCGGGCAGCGAGGTACAGGAACATCAGGCAGAGACAGAGTCCAGACACAAGCCAAGATTGGTACACAGCCGGGCAGCAAAGTACAGGAACATCAGGCAGAGACAGAGTCAGGATACAAGGTCGGAATTGGTACATAGCCTGGCAGTGAGGTACAGTAACATCAGGCAGAGACAGAGTCAGGACCCAAGCTGGGATCAGTAAATAGCCAGGCAGCGAGGTACAGGAACATCAGGCAGAGACAGGGGCAGGACACAAGGCAGGATTGGTACATAGCAGGGCAGTGACATACAGGAACATCAGGCAGAGACAGCCTCAGGACACAAGCCGGGATTGGTACATAGCCGGGCAGTGAGGTACAGGAACACCAGGCAGAGACAGAGTCAGGACACAAGCTGGGATTGGTACATAGCCAGGCAGCGAGGTACAGGAACACCAGGCAGAGACAGAGTCAGGACACAAGCTGGGATTGGTACATAGCCGGGCAGCGAGGTACAGGAACATCAGGCAGAGGAAGAGTCAGGTCACAAGCTGGGATTGGTACATAGCCAGGCAGAGAGGTACAGGAACATCAGGCAGAGACAGGGTCAGGACACAAGCTGGGATTGGTACATAGCCAGGCAGCGAGGTACAGAAACATCAGGCAGAGGCAGAGTCAGGACACAAGCTGGGATTGGTACATAGCCGGCAGCAAGGTACAGGAACATCAGGCAGAGGCCGAGTCAGGACACACGCTGGGATTGGTACATAGCCGGGCAGTGAGCTACAGGAACATCAAGCAGGGGCAGAGTCAGGACACAAGCTGGGATTGGTACATAGCCGGGCAGCGAGGTACAGGAACATCAGGCAGAGACAGAGTCAGGACACAAGCCAGGATTGGTACATAGCCAGGCAGCGAGGTACAGGAACACCAGGCAGAGACAGAGTCAGGACACAAGCTGGGATTGGTACATAGCCGGGCAGCGAGGTACAGGAACATCAGGCAGAGGAAGAGTCAGGTCACAAGCTGGGATTGGTACATAGCCAGGCAGCGAGGTACAGGAACATCAGGCAGAGACAGGGTCAGGACACAAGCTGGGATTGGTACATAGCCAGGCAGTGAGGTACAGAAACATCAGGCAGAGGCAGAGTCAGGACACAAGCTGGGATTGGTACATAGGCAGGCAGCAAGGTACAGGAACATAAGGCAGTGACAGAGTCAGGTCACAAGCTAGGATTGGTACATAGCCAGGCAGCGAGGTACAGGAACATCAGGCAGAGACAGGGTCAGGACACAAGCTGGGATTGGTACATAGCCAGGCAGTGAGGTACAGGAACATCAGGCAGGGACAGAGTCAGGACACAAGCTGGGATTGGTACATAGCCGGGCAGCGAGGTATAGGAACATCAGGCAGAGACAGGGTCAGGACACAAGCTGGGATTGGTACATAGCCAGGCAGCGAGGTACAGGAACATCAGGCAGAGGCAGAGTCAGGACACAAGCTGGGATTGGTACATAGCTGGGCAGTGAGGTACAGGAACATCAGGCAGGGACAGAGTCAGGACACAAGCTTGGATTGGTACATAGCCGGGCAGCCAGGTACAGGAACATCAGGCAGAGACAGAGTCAGGACACAAGCTGGGATTGGTACATAGCCGGGCAGCGAGGTACAGGAACATCAGGCAGAGACAGAGTCAGGACACAAGCTGGGATTGGTACATAGCCAGGCAGCAAGGTACAGGAACATCAGGCAGTGACAGAGTCAGGACACAAGCTGGGATTGGTACATAGCCAGGCAGCAAGGTACAGGAACATTAGGCAGTGACAGAGTCAGGACACAAGCTGGGATTGGTACATAGCCGGCAGCGAGGTACAGGAACATCAGGCAGAGGCAGAGTCAGGACACAAGCTGGGATTAGTACATAGCCGGGCAGTGAGTTACAGGAACATCAGGCAGGGACAGAGTCAGGACACAAGCTGGGATTGGTACATAGCTGGGCAGTGAGGTACAGGAACATCAGGCAGGGACAGAGTCAGGACACAAGCTGGGATTGGTACATAGCCGGGCAGCCAGGTACAGGAACATCAGGCAGAGACAGAGTCAGGACACAAGCTGGGATTGGTACATATCCGGGCAGCGAGGTACAGGAACATCAGGCAGAGACAGAGTCAGGACACAAGCTGGGATTGGTACATAGCCAGGCAGCAAGGTACAGGAACATCAGGCAGTGACAGAGTCAGGACACAAGCTGGGATTGGTACATAGCCAGGCAGCAAGGTACAGGAACATCAGGCAGTGACAGAGTCAGGACACAAGCTGGGATTGGTACATAGCCGGCAGCGAGGTACAGGAACATCAGGCAGAGGCAGAGTCAGGACACAAGCTGGGATTAGTACATAGCCGGGCAGTGAGTTACAGGAACATCAGGCAGGGACAGAGTCAGGACACAAGCTGGGATTGGTACATAGCCGGGCAGCGAGGTACAGGAACATCAGGCAGAGACAGAGTCAGGACACAAGCTGGGATTGGTACATAGCCGGGCAGCGAGGTACAGGAACATCAGGCAGAGACAGAGTCCGGACACAAGCTGGGATTGGTACATAGCCGGCAGCGAGGTACAGGAACATCAGGCAGAGACAGAGTCAGGACACAAGCCAGGATTGGTACACAGTTGGGCAGCGAGGTAAAGGAATGCAAGACAAAAGTGAAGTCGGAATGCAAGCCGAGGGCAGAGCAGGCAGGCAGAAATCCAAGGACAGGTCAGGGGCAAGCCGGGTCGTACACAGATAAGCAGGTATGGCAGGTCAAGGCTCAGGTAAAGCAGGAACTAGCTGAAAACCACTCAGCAATCCATCCATGTAAGAGTCCAGCTTAAATAGGCTGTTTGGCGCCAGTGCTCGTACGTGTGTGAGTGCACCTGTTTTCTCCATGGGCTAATATGTTGGTGTGAGTGTGACAATACCTGTTTTGCATTGAGCTTTTGCTCAAACTTATGAGCATGCACATAAGTATCAGCATGAGCCAGTCTTCTCATTCCAACATGTACTGAGCTTCTCTTACAAGCTCAAACATTGTGCTGCATAAAAAAGTGCAACTGCCACCATTTTATTCTAAAGGGTCCCTGCTTTCAGATAATATATATATATTTTTTTGAGGGTTTAAAGTAATTTTTCAACAAAACATACCAATTTTAACATATGTTCGAAAAATCAAATAATTGCCCCAGTGGACAGGTGGTTAAGGTATGCAGTATGGAAATGAGAAGGATGAGTATGGAGTATTAGTATGGAGACGAGATGATGAGATGAGATGACTATGGAGATGAGATGATGATGATGAGATAAGATAAGATGACTATAGAGATAAGATAGATGAGTATGGAATATGAGTATAGAGATGAGATGATGATGATGATGATGAGATGAGATGACTATGGAGAAGAGATGATGAGATGACTGTGGAGATAAGATGGATGAGTATGGAGTATGAGTATAGAGATGAGATGATGATGATGATGATGATGATATGAGATGACTATGGAGATGAGATGATGATGATGGGATAAGATAAGATGACTATGGAGATAAGATGGATGAGTATGGAGTATGAGTATAGAGATGAGATGATGATGATGAGATGACCATGGAGATGAGATGATGATGATGAGATAAGATAAGATGACTGTGGAGATAAGATAGATGAGTATGGAGTACGAGTATAGAGATGAGATGATGATGATGAGATGAGATGACTATGGAGATGAAATGATGATGAGATAAGATAAGATGACTATGGAGATAAGATGGATGAGTATGGAGTATGAGTATAGAGATGTGATGATGATGATGAGATGAGATGACTGTGGAGATGAGATGATGATGATGAGATAAGATAAGATGACTGTGGAGATAAGACAAGTGAGTATGGAGTATGAGTATAGAGATGAGATGATGATGATGAGATGAGATGACTATGGAGATGAGATGATGATGATGAGATAAGATAAAATGACTGTGGAGATATGATGGATGAGTATGGAGTACGAGTATAGAGATGTGATGATGATGATGAGATGAGATGACTGTGGAGATGAGATGATGATGATGAGATAAGATAAGATGACTATGGAGATATGATGGATGAGTATGGAGTATGAGTATAGAGATGAGATGATGATGATGAGATGACTATGGAGATGAGATGATGATGATGATGAGATAAGATGACTATGGAGATAAGATGGATGAGTATGGAGTATGAGTATAGAGATGAGATGATGAGATGAGATGACTATGGAGACGAGATGATGATGATGAGATAAGATAAGATGACTGTGGAGATACGACGGATGAGTATGGAGTATGAGTATAGAGATGAAATGATGATGATGAGATGAGATGACTATGGAGATGAGATGATGATGATGAGATAAGATAAGATGACTATGGAGATAAGATGGATGAGTATGAAGTATGAGTATAGAGATGAGATGATGATGAGATGAGATGACTATGGAGATGAGATGATGATGATGAGATAAGATAAGATGACTATGGAGATAAGATGGATGAGTATGGAGTATGAGTATAGAGATGAGATGATGATGATGAGATGACTATGGAGATGAGATGATGATGATAAGATAAGATGACTATGGAGATAAGATGGATGAGTATGGAGTATGAGTATAGAGATGAGATGATGATGATGAGATGACTATGGAGACGAGATGATGATGATGAGATAAGATAAGATGACTATGGAGATAAGATGGATGAGTATGGAGTATGAGTATAGAGATGAGATGATGACGATGAGATGAGATGACTATGGAGATGAGATAACGTATGGAGAATTTACCACCAGTGTATCAAGGTTTAGTGGAACATTTTGTAACCCTCCATTTCTTTACATGCGTTTCATAAACACAGCCCAGTGACAAACATTTCTATTGAATTGCGTATCCAAGTCCTGCATAACACAAGTTAGTCGCGTGTTTCTTTTGTTATACTGGAACAACAGAAAAGTGTGAAAAACCCATTTATAAATTCCAAGGTAAGGTTGCCAGCAAAATATTAGCCTTTCCTTACATAGACACAACCGTATGTACAAACATATATTATGCGGCATTTTTCATTCTATGTTTATGCTGCTGACGTGTTTGCTTGGAGGTGAGCTATGTGAACGTCCATAATTGTTTTTCCTCTGCACGGTAAACACACAGGCATCCTTTAGCCTCATAATGTTTGAGTCAACTCCATATTTTTCAGGTTGTGGGGTTTTCTTTTTAACTCGTACAATTTTCGTCTCATTAATCCATCGATCGATGTTGCCAGTCAGCGAGGTTACCACATTGATAACCTTGCCAACTCTCGTTGTGTTTCTTATTGGGTTCGTGACCCTGCAAAGCTTCGGCAATACTATCGGTTTCATTAAAGCTAAAATCTATATTGAGCTAGATTATTCCTGGGCAGACAAGTCTTAATGTGGATTTGGGACTTCTAACAGCAACATAAAAAAATGCCATTAAACGGACTGTCACCAATTGCAACCATTTACCGGTGACTGCTTGGCGTCAATGTCAAGGTCATGATCCATCGTTACTGCAGATTGTTGTTCTTCTGGATGACAGGAGTGACTATTGTGGTGGGCAAAAAGAGTCTTTCATCCATCATTTGTCAACATGAATTAACCACTTCAATACCGGGCACTTTCACACCTTCCTGCCCAGGCCAATTTTCAGCTTTCAGTGCTGTCACTTTTTAAATGGCAATTGCGCGGTCATGCTACATTGTACCCAATATAAATTTTTATCATTTTGTTCCCACAAATAGAGCTTTCTTTTGGTGGTATTTGATCACCTCTGCGGTTTTTATTTTTTGCTAAACAAATAAAAAAAGACCGAAAATTCTGAAAAAAAAAAAAAAGTTTTTCTTTGTTTTTGTTATAATATTTTGTAAATAAGTAAGTCTTCTTCTTCACTGATGGGCACTGATAACCTGCACTGATGGGCACTGATAAGGTGGCACCGATGAGGTGGCACCAATGAGATGGCACGGATGAGGTGGCACTGATGAGCACTGACGATGGGCACTGATAGGCGGCACTGATGGCCACTGATAGGCAGCACTGATAGGTGGTACTAATATGCGGCACTGATGGGCATTGATAGGCGGCACTGATGGGTACTCATAGGTGGCACTGGTGGGCACTTATGGGTGACACTGATGGGCACTGAAAGGCTGCACTGATGGGTACTTATGGGTGGCACTAATAGACGGCACTGCTGGGCACCGATGGGCACTGATAGGTGGCACTGATGGGCACTGAAAGGCTCACTGATGGGCACTGATGGCTGGCACTGATAGATTTCACTGATAGGCATCACTTGTGGCACTGGCACTGGATGGCATTTTTCATTGGCACTGATTGGCAGCTGCCTGGGCACTGATTGGCATTTCCCTGGTAGTCTAGGGCGGCATACCTGGTGGTCCAGTGTGGTGGTCATCCCTGGTCGACCTGGCGGCATCCTGGTGGTCCTGGGCGGGCATCGGAAGGGTGCAATCAACAATCAGCACAGACCCCCCCTGTCAGGAGAGCAGCCGATCAGCTCTCCTCTACTCGCATCTGTCAGACACGAGTGAGGAAAAGCCGATCAACGGCTTTTCCTGTTTACATCGTGATCAGCCGTGATTGGACACTGACAGAGACTCTTTACCTAGATCGGAGTTGTGGTGTGTCAGACTGACACCCTGCAACAACGATTGCCGCGATGCGCGCCCCCGGCTTGATATCCTGAGAACGTCATATGACGTCCGGTCAGGATATCACAATCACTTTGCCACCGTCATTTTGCTATATAGTGGGCGGCAAGTGGTTAAAGAGGAACATCCCTGTATCTGAGCACCACAAACTGAGAACAGGATATAAATTCCTTTTTAATATTCAAAGCAAACTTCTCCATCCATCCATGTCTCAATGCTTAGTGTTTTTTTGGGATAAATCACTTTGAAAAACACCTCCCTAGCATTTTGAGCTGGTTTCCATCTTGAGTAAGGTCAGATGATTCATATAGCATTAACCTCCTGAAATCCATCCACCCTTAGCTCAGGCAAGCAGGCAGGAGGGTGTATAAGTGACAAAACCTGCACTGTGCTTAAAGAAATATTATAGGCAGCAGACACAAAAGGTAGTACAGCAGACCTAAATAGACAAATAAATGAATAGTGTAGCGCCCAAAATGGTTAAAATAAATGTTAAACGATGAACTTATTGCTAAAATGAAAAAAAGTGTGACAAACTCAAAAATTATTTAAAGTCAATAAATCTTGATAAGAAAAATGTCCAAAAACTATCAGTGCATGGTGTAGTCCACAAGTATTTAAAACAATATGAAAAAGTAGATTCTAATGCAGCCATTCCAATGAATGTGAAGATTTTGCTCAAACTGTGTCTAAATAGCTGACCACCACCAATGAGTGAATTACAAACTCCCCGGAAAAAATGGCTGCCATTACAGCAACATGCCTGCCTTTCAGCATACATGGAAATCTTCCCAGATGTGTAGCAGTGATTAGTTCACACTGGCATCTCTCGGCGAAATCCAACTAAGGATAAATAAAGCTTGCCAGGAGCCCCAGGGGGATTTTCCATTATGTAGTAGGTGTAGCACCCTCTACTGAGGTAGGTGTTAGAGGTTAGATTTTTCTATAAAGTAGGAACATTTAGGCAGGCATAGCTGGGGGCTAGGGTAATGTCCTCCTGTGGCTGTGGCTGTGGCCGTGGCCGGGCCCGGTAACATGGCTCCTCCTGCTCCCCCCGCTGAACCGCCGAGAAGAACGAGCGGCGGCTTCTGTTTGAAAATGGCGCCAGGCGGCGTCATTACATTACTGCGCATGCGCTGGCCTGCCGAGCTTGTACGATCTTTCCCGAGTCCTGCAGGCTTCGGAACGGCGCATGCGCAGTTGCATGGCCGGCCCGCAGCCATCTTTTTTACGGGCACCGGCTGCCCGTAACGGACATTCATGGGGTGATTTTTATGGGCTGCTCGGAAATTAACGGGCGGTTGGCAACACTGGCTAGGCCTGTTTGTTTTCATTCTGGGCTGGGAGTGGCTCAGGGCAGGGCTGGGTGACCCACAGGTAGCATCACTGTCACCTCCCTCTTCTTTCTAGAAGGTGCTAGGAATATAGAAGGAGAGGAGAACTGTAGCTGCCTGGGGTATTCTGAAGATCCTTGACCAATTCCCAACTTGGATTGGCAGGGGGCAGGCCTCCTTAAATAACCAGGGTCAGCTAAGCTGAGGAGTGGTGGTCAGGTGGAAGAGCTGGAGTGAGAGACTGTGGGAGCTGTCGGGGACCACAGGGAGCTCCCCAGTCTGGGGGGGTGAACTTGGGCCTGGGCTCAGATGCAGCCAGGAGGAGAAGAGATCCTGGAGGAGAGGCACATGAGAGAGCAAAGAGAGGACAGCGGGAGAGAGCACTGCTAAGAGACTCCAGAGAAGACAACTGGTCGCAGCCAAGAGGGATGGTGAGTGAAGCACAGTCGGGAGGACTGGGGAGGCACGCCTGAGAGAACTGGGAGTTTGCAGTTTGAGAGATGGGTGCAGAACCAGAAGAAGGGCAGTGGAAAGAGGCAACTGCAGCCAGGAGGGCTGTCAGGGCCTGAAGAGGGTTTACTGGGATCAGTAGCCGAGTTGAGGACAACTAGCACCGGAATTATTTCTACACCGTAGAGACACTGGGTACCTGCCTGAAAAAGGCAATTCACTGGGGCCTGGCTGAGTTAGTGTCAGGCCCAACCATGTGATGCTAGTTGGTCTGGGAATCTGCAGCAAGTGAAGTGCTGGAGGAGTAACTGTCTGCAGCAAACGAAGTGCTGGAGAAGTACGGGAAAGAGGTCTTAAAGTGGAGTTCCACCCACTTTTACAACTCTTCAGCATCCCTCACTAAACTGTGCACTGTAAACGAATTGGATATTTAAAAAATGTTTTTTCTCAGCACCTACTGTATATCTGCTGTATTCATTTTTCACTTCTTCCACCCTGGCCGTGGCCCATCGCATCATTTCCTGTTTACAATGCCTTCTGGGAAGGGGCAGCAACTTCCTCTGACACTGCCGTTGCTATGGAAACCTGACCTGAAACCTATTACACTGCTTGTGCTGCACTGAGCATGTGCGAGATCTGCAAGGATGAGATCCAGGCAGAAATACAGTCTGGCTTCAGATGCCCACACTTAAGATGGCCACGGCCTGCTGTAAGTTTATAAAATAACAAACTACTGCTATAAACTAACAAAACAGACCTTAGTTTGCAGACTAACTTTACTAGAATGCATTAAGCTTGTGTATTACATGGGTATTTTTATATAAAAAGTATCATTTCGGCCGGAACACCACTTTAAGCAAAAGTTGTGCTGGAGAGAAGACTGAAGTGTATATAGAAGTCCCAAGCAAGTTACACTGAATCTTTCTGGGCATCCCATAATTTCCCGTGCCCAACCAAGTTAAATCTTCTCAATAAAAAAACAAAAAAAACAAAGCTTATGGACTGTTCTATGTCTCTGAGTGCCTGAGAGGTGAATGCCGGGCTGAGTAGGGTGACAGGTGAACCACAATATTCAGCAACCCCTACAGGGGCATGGCTACATAGGTTTTATTGTTCCAAATGTATAAAAACAGTATTACAACAGTATAAATCACAAAGATCGACTAGCATAAAAAGCCGCTGGTGACCCGGAATCGCACAGCGGCAAGACATCAGCACCAAATAGTCCACCGCGGTGCGTTTCGTCCAAAGGGACATTATCAAGGGGTCACTTTGGTCTTGTCATCTCCTCTGATATATAGCTATAGGTGTCCCCACCTTTAGGGGCATGAAATTTCTCTGTGGCGCCGTCACCAGAAGTGGTGAAGCGGCCATCTTGCCAGAGCACTTGAAGTGAGCCAGCGGCCATGATTGTGAAGGGCCAGAAATGGCTCGGCGGCCATGATTGCAGAGAGCCGGAAACAGCTCAACGGCCATATTGGCAATCCAGAAATGGATCCATGACCATATTTAGGTAGGATACTGGATCGCTAATCGCCCTTTATCCTACATCAAGAATCTAGATAAAACGGTCAAATGGCGATCTACACAGTAAGCATATTGGCCCAACTTCCCACAAATAGAAAAGGTTGTTATAAACAAAAAAAGGTATAGGACCAGCAGAAAAAAAAAACGAAAAATAAAAATATTTATAAGTGAAAAAACTCTATCATTTTGGGCGCAAGACTATTCATTTATAGGCAGGAGGGTGTGCTTAGTTCCGAAAGCCCCTCCTCCCATGAAGACTCCTGGGATATAATACATCATTATATGGATAAGGTGCAGAGCATATAAATAAATTCCATAGAAAATGATAAATCCAGAATCGAATATCCAGTTCACTTCAAACAGTGGTGAGTAAGAGGCCATCACCGACACCCAAAGGCCATCACCGGCACCCAATCACACAACTGCTTACCCTCCTTAGTGGACCCTCATGACAAAGGCCATGAATACGCATATGAATGATAAAGGAAGCCCATCAATCTCCATACACCATATTCCTGTGACAGCAGACCGGATAATGCGTATGCGTATGTGGCCTTTGTCATGAGGGTCCACTGAGGGTAAGCGGCTGTGTGATTGGGTTGCGGTGATGGCCTTTTCTGTCATTTACCTTCTGCTCACCACTGTTTGAAGTGAACTGGATATTCGTTCCTGGATTTATTATTTTCTATGGACTTTATTTATATGCACTGCCGCTTATATGCTTTTATGCATTTTTCTTCAATATTGTGCTAGCTGCTTTTTTTTTTTTTTGTAAATGTCCATACTAGAATTGCAGATATTTATTTATTTATAATACATTATTGGCCTAGGCCAGAAACCAGGAAGCAGCTGAGGAAATATGTATAAAAAAAGTTCAAAACAAGTACATATAATATACCTTCCTATCTACAGTGCCTTGAAAAAGTATTTATACCCCTTGAAATTTTCCACATTTTGTCATGTTACACTCAAAAACCTAAATGTATTTTATTGGGATTTTATGTAATAAACTAATACAAAGTGGCACATAATTGTGAAGTGGAAGGAAAATGATAAATGGTTTTCCATTTTTTTTTACAAATAAATATAAGAAAAGTGTGGGGTGTATTTATATTCAGCCCCCCTGAGTCAATACTTTGTAGAACCACCTTTCACTGCAATTACAGCTGCAAGTTTTTTGGGGGATGTCTGGATTTGTTTCCACATTTTGTCTCTCATAGTTGAGTTATACCTATGATGACAATTACAGGCCTCTCTCATCTTTTTAAGTGGGAGAACTTGCACAATTGGTGGCTGACTAAATACTTCTTTGCCCCACTGTATATATATGCAACATTTTCTAAAAAAAAACATCAGAGTGTGGATAAATGAGGCTTCTTGTTTAATTTGGTCACTAATATTATCCAACATGCAAGGCCACAACAAGAGGCCCATATGCTTTTAATGTGTAATGCCCCTTTATAGTTGCCACCATGGAATGGCCAGTTTTGGGTAAAATCAACGAGATAGCAACTCTTCATGCCTCATCCGTCTACTGGCATAACAACATCTACCATAGTTGCCAACTGTCCCGAATTTCCTGGGATTTAGACCTTTGTCCCGCTTTTAGCGCTTCCCGGGAAATGTCCCGGGAAATCTGTTTTCAACATTTTTTTTTGCTGCCGCTAGAGGTCCGTGGCCGGCAGTAAATTGTCTCCAGTGGCCGCCATTTTACAGAAGACCAGCTCTTGTATAGCCTGGTCACTTTCGAGGGGAACAAACAAGAGGCGGTGCTGGCCAGGTGGCTGCCAATAGAAATTGAGCTGCCACCCACGCCCCGCCCCATGGCCTGCTGCCGGTCTTTGACCTGTTGTGGGAAAGGCCGAGGGGCAGGGCGCGGGCGGCAGCTCAATTTCTATTGGCAGCTACCCAGCCGGCTCCGGCTAGTGACCTGTGTAACATGAGAGCTGGTCTACCATAATGGCAGCAGAGACTCCGCTGCTGGGACACCTAATGTAAGGGGGGCTCCACTGGGGGATACCTAATGTAAGGGGGGGCTCCACTGGGGGGACACCTGATGTAAGGTGGGACTCCACTGGGGGACACCTGATGTAAGGGGGGTTCCACTGGGGGACACCTGATGTAAGGGGGCTTCACTGGGGGACACCTAATGTAAGGGGGGACTCCACTGGGGGACACCTGATGTAAGTAGGGGGCTCCACTGGGGGCACCTGATGTAAGGGGGGCTCCACTGGGGACACCTGGTCTAAGGGGGACTCTGCCGGGGACACCTGATGTAAGGGGGACTCTGCTGGGGGACACCTGATGTAAGGGGGACTCTGCTGGGGGACACCTGATGTAAGGGGGACTCCGCTGGGGGACACCTGATGTAAGGGGGATTCTGCTGGGGGATACCTGATGTAAGGAGAGACTCTGCTGGGAGTGCCTGGTGTAAAGAGGGACTCAACTGAGAAGGCCTGATGTAAGGAGGGACTCCGCTGGGGACACCCAATGGCATCTGGTGGAAGGAGACGGTGACAAGTGACACACTCAGGGCTCCCACTGATTCTGCATTATGGTGAGTTGAACTATTTCATTTTATATTACGATGAAATACCCTGTTTCCCCGAAAATAAGACCTAGTGTGATTGTCGGTGATGGCTGCAATATATGCCCTACCCCCCAAATAAGCCCTAGTTAAAGTCCTTGTAGGTCTTATTTTCAGGGTATATATTGCAGCCATCACCGACAATCACACTAGGTCTTATTTTCAAGGAAACAGGGTAATAGAACAAATGCGCTTCAATCATTCTGACACCATAACAACCATGGTGGCGGGATGATTGAAGTGCTAACACCAGGCGTTTGGAGTATCTTTATCTGCTGATTGGTAAACTTTAAGGAATACAGATATTTCTATTGTGATGTAGGATCTGGTCCTGCTGTCGCTCCATCCCTCTTTCTTTCTTTCCTTCCTTCTCTCTCTCTCTCTCCCTTTCTCCCTCCCTCCATCCCTCATTCATCTCAGACTCTAACCACACCCCCTTTGAGTCACACCCCATTTATTACATTTAAACCACGCCCATTTTTCTTTACCCGCTATGACACACCTACAAATGAATGCCCCGCCCCCTAATTATAATAACACTCCACTTACAGACAAAAAAGTGTCCCTATGAATTTTTTTACAATGGTGGCAACTATGCATCTAATAATGCATTCAATAGACTTCTTTCCTTTCCTAAGAACAATGAGGAGCCCCTGAAATGCATCAGAAGGTTTTATGATATCTGCTGACACATTTCAGGGACTTCTTTGGCTCTGAGGAAGTTAGCGGAATCCCTAAAAGGCATGATCAGATGTCATCATATCAGGAGGAATACAAATTGTAGACGCCTGGCTTTCTTGTCCATTGCTTCGTCCATTGATTCCCCCTCCCATTTCACCAGTTTCATTCATTTCGTTTGCTAAAGCTCTAAGTGATATACTGTAAACAATTTCCAAGTCACCCCATAAAAGGAAGTGCCTGAAGTAAGGCCCTCATGGCAGGATCACATTTTAATATTTGGTATTATTTTAATTTTAAATTGTAGATCGTTTTTGTAACATTTTTAATTGTATTTTAATCTTTAATTGCATTTTAATCACATTTTAATTTTAATTTTTATTACATTTAGATTTCAAGTTTTAATTGCATTTTTAATTTGACATGCTACTTACATTTTAATTGAATTATTTTAATTTAATGGCAATTATTTTAATGATTTAAATGCAAGCTGCAGATTTAAAAATAAAAGAATAAAATGGCTTTTTAAATGACATTGACGTATTTAAGCAGATTACTATTTTTTTTTTTTTAATTTAAATGTATTTTAGATTTAAATCTAAATTGAATAATTTTAGTGTCTTTAGCATATTTCTTTACACTTTGGTTCTGGTGCAGTGGTTGTTTATTTATGTTGCTTATTGCTATTGCAGAATTAGATAAGCCTCAAGTCTTATAGCTCAACTGCAGAGAATTGTATATATTTTAGTTTGTCTTTCTGGCTTACAGATTGATATACAGATTTATTTATTTTCTTTTGGTAATTTATTCATTTATTTATGCTTTACATGCACTCAATATCTTGTCTGGAACGTGCTGTACCATAGAGTGTTCTTCATTTCTTTGTGACTTTTGCAGAGACACACAAAACTATTGGAAAATACACTCACCGGCCACTTTATTAGGTACACCTGTTTAATTGCTTAGTAACATAAATTACTAATCAGCCAATCACACAACAGCAAATCAATGCATTTTGACATCTAGACGTGGTGAAGACGACTTGCTGAAGTTCAAACCGAACATCAGAATGGGGAAGAAAGGGGATTTAAGTGACTTTGAACGTGGCATGGTTGTTGGTGCCAGACGGGCTGGTCTGAATATTTTTTGGGATTTTCACACACAACCATCTCTCGGGTTTACAGAGAATGGTCCAAAAAAGAGAAAATATCCAGTGAGCGGCAGTTGTGTGGAGGAAAATGCCCTGCTGAGGTCAGAGGTCAGAGGAGAATGGGGCAGACTGGTTCCAGATGTTAGAAAGACAACAATAACTCAAATAACCCCTCCTTACAACCAAGGTATGCAGAATACCATCTCTGAACGCACAACACATCAAACCTTGAAGCAGATGGGCTACAGTAGCAGAAGACCACACCGGGTGCCACTCCTGTCAGCTAAAAACAGGAAACTGAGGCTACAATTCGCACAGGATCACCAAAATTGGACAATAGAAGATTGGAAAAACATTGGCTGGTCTGATGAGTCTGGATTTCAGTTGCAACATTCAGATGGTCGGGTCAGAATTGCGCATAAACAACATGAAAGTATGGATCCATCCCGCCTTGTATCACCGGTTCAGGCTGGTGGTGGGGGTGTAATGGTGGGTGGGGGATATTTTCTTGGAACACTTTGGGCCCCTTAGTACCAATTGAGCATCGTTTAAATGCCACGACCTACCTGAGTATTGTTGCTGACCATGTCCATCCCTTTATGACTACAGTGTCCCCATCTTCTGATGGCTCCTTCCAGCAGGATAATGCCCCATGTCACAAAGCTCCAATCATCTCACCACTGGACAATGAGGTCCCTGTACTCCAATGGCCTCCACACTCACCAGATCTCATCCAATAGAGCACCATTGGGATGTGGTGGAGATTCGCATCAAGGATGTGCAGCCAACAAATCTGCAGCAACTGAGTGATGCCATCATGTCACTATGGAGCAAAATCTCTGAGGAACGTTTCCAACACCTTGTTAAATCTATGCCACGAAGAATGAAGGCAGATCTGAAGGCAAAAAGGGTACAACCTACTAGCAAGGTGTACCTAATAAAGTGGCCAGTGAGTGTAACTCCACGGCTGAATAAAAAAAGGACAACATGTAAAGATGTGCATTATCAACGAAAGAATCCTTAAGTATAAAATCAGTAGTACTCAAGGCATCTCCCCAAACCATGAGTAACCAATCTGTAGACATGAGGTGGGCTCATACTAGTGGGGTCACACTCAGGCTATCAAGATGAGCATCAGCAGTCCAGGAAAAAGCTTGAGCCTATCACGTGAGCAAATAGTGGATTCGAAAAAACAATTATTGTTATAGTATGAAGTATCTGAAAAGTTCAGCAGGGGACAAGACAGAGACCTGATAATGTGAAGGGATGTTTAGCAAGCTAGGTACTCCAGGCAGGCAGATGTAAGTATGAGATAGTTTTGAAGGACCCTTCGAACAAAAAAGATTTAATTGAAGCAGTGGTTTAAAAGAATAGATCTGAAATAATAATCTATTTAGGAAGACAAACTCTTTATTAGACCAAGGGTAATGTGTTTAGTGACCCAGTGGTCAAGTCTTTAGAATCTAATTTGAATTTGAGCCAGTTGGGAGTACAATGCATTTTAGCCTCTTGACATTCTTCCACTGCTGGTGGTGAGGACAGAGTGTCCTACACCTTTTCTCTCCAGCAGGTATAGATAATGCCGCATGTCCAAACATTTTAGAGAATTTTATTCCATGGCAGTCGTAAAGATGTAATGTTCCACACCAACGTATAGCGCTATCATAACATATCTGTGCATCAAAAAATAAAATAGCCTCTGAAAGTCTAAAGAGGGCAATACCAAAGTTTAATGTTTCCATGTTGTATATACTGTACTTTTGGTCTTTAAATTTGTCTTCCTCCTTTTTTTTTTTTTGTTAAATACTATATTTTTAATATAGAAAATAATATAAAAAATATATTTAAAAAAATTGCAAATGAGAACTGAATGTCCTTCCCTTGCTATCAAGGGGTAAATCCACCACCATTACTATAAGGAGGAATGGTGCAGGGGCAATTTAGTGAGGTCCTACCTCTACTTTTATTTTGAGGTGTTAAAACAGTTTATATTAGGTTTTTGGGTTGGTTAGATAAAAAGGAAAGAGGGTAGGACTTTATATGAAACCTACATCCCTGGAGATATCACGATGCAAGTGAAAGTGGACAATATTGGGTATACTAAAGCCATGAACATCAATAACATAGTAAAACAAGCATTTGGCAATCACTGATTTATTGTATAAAGTATATGACAATAATAATATTCACGTGGTAAATTAATGACATAATAAGTTCATAATGTAAACCATAATAAAAAAACAGATACATTAGGATATATAAAATATAACAGTTATATTGATAGCACAATATACTAGTAACATAGTCAGTCCATATTATACACATGGTAGAAAAACCACTTTCATTGAAGCATGTCTCCCTGGTAGAAAGTGTAGCTATTAATTGTTGGTACAATCCAATTAATAAATATGGCAATTGATAATATTATAAAATATGAACGAGAGGGCATCTATTGGCTCGACGCGTTTCGTGGCTACTGCCACTCTTCAGGAGCAAGTATGGGGTAGATGTCTAGGTATCGAAACACATACCGTAATTAGTTTGTATAGAATGTACAAAATAATAAATAGGTTGTATAGGGAGAGGAGAGGGGAAGAGGAGAAATATCCCCATTTACCACGACCACTTACAAAAATGCCAATGAAACTGGAGGCATGCATGAAGGGCCGGGGGCCGACCAGAAACAACAACAGTCCCGGGATCTGAGGTGGATAGACCCGACCAGAGATGGAGGACCAGGGGGAGACAATGTACCCCAGGGATGGGCCACCATAGGTAAAGGAAACGTGATCCAGGGATTGTAGGCATCTGTAAAACAGGGGGGGGTATGTAGTGAAAAATGTGGAATATGCCAGTGGGTAGGGTATGGTAGGTGACTAAATAAAAAGACTGAGTAAGAATAGTAATAATAATAATAATAATGGGGCCAAAAATGGGAATATTAGTGCAAGGACTATGAATGGTATAGAAGTGCCAAGAGTGTGACGTAGGGTAAAGTGTGCTAGAGGTGACAGATAAACCCTCATAGTGATAGTAGGATAGTGTAAAAGTGAGAGATTACCAACTAACCCCAAGGGTAGACATTGATAGCAACAATAGGAAAGGATTGGGAATAAGGGTGAATGTATAAACCAACATAGAGGGGAGCATAGGAAAGCCAGTGGATATACCTGGATTACCAGTGAAACTGGTGAGGTACGAGAGTTTCTCATAGTGGTGGGGGCTTAGCCCTGCGGGAAAATTTAAAAACCTGGAAGGAGTATAAATACTCCAATAAGGTAATGGGTGTCCACCAACGACACGCTGATGGCCTGTGAGGGGAAATTGGTGCCAAAAAGAGGGGCGGGAGCGGCCCAGCCCCGTCTGGCGCCAGCCACCTCCTGGAGGACATCAGATGGACTGATGGCGTCGGCTAAAGAGCAACGCAGCGCGAACGGCGCCAAACACGTGACGTCGATGCGCAATTGGGAGTCCTCCCAATCCCTAGGCAACCCAATAGGGAGAGGAGGGAAGGGGTGGGGCTCAGGAGCGCATCACAGCTCCCGGAACTAGGCATATACCGGCCGAAAATATTTATTTTCCCCAATATATATAAAAAAAAAAATAAAAATATATATATATATATATATATATATATATATATATATATATATATATATATATATATATATATATATATATATATATATATATATATATAATATATATATATATATATATATATATATATATATATATATATATATATATATATATATATATATATATATATATATATATATTCAAGTGGATTGCTGCCGAAAATTTATTGAAAGCCAAAGTTACAAAAACATACAAAAATAAATCAATAGTATTCCATTACAACAGTTTCGGGCTAAGGCCCTTCTTCAGGTAGAAACACATAACTAGTTTCACAAAAATTCACATTTCTACAACACACATTAAGACTGAAACCAATTAAACAATTATCTAACCATTAAAGCTATACATCTGAATCGCATATTATGTTCAAGAAGCAGGGAGTAGACAAATTAATAGAATTTCAATTTCCAGCAACACATAGAGGACATCCGGATATACTATTGATTTATTTTTGTATGTTTTTGTAACTTTGGCTTTTAATACATTTTAAGTGCAGCAATCCACTTTTTTTATATATAGATGGTCGAGGGGATGGACAGATTGCACTTTACTGGGAATTCACCGTTCTGCTTTTCACTATATTTAAATATAGTACCTTGAAAAAGTATTCATACCCCTTAAAATTTTCCACTTTTTGTCATGTTACAACCAAAAACATAAATGTATTTTATGGGTATTTTATGTGATAGACCAACACAAAGTGCCACATAATTGTGAAGTGAAAGGAAAATGATTTTTTTACAAATAAATATCTGAAAATTTGTATTCAGCCTCCTTTACTCTGATACCCCTAACTAAAATCTAGTGGAACCAATTGCCTTCAGAAGTCACCTAATTACTTAATAGAGTCCACCTGTGTGTAATTTAATCTCAGTATAATTACAGCTGTTCTGTGAAGCCCGCAGAGGTTTGTTAGAGAACCGTAGTGAACAAAAGCATCATGAAGGCCAAGGAACACACCAGACAAGTCAGGGATAAAGTTGTGGAGAAGTTTAAAGCAGGGTTAGGTTATAAAAAAATATCCCAAGCTTTGAACATTGCAGCTCTGTAAAATCCATCACCAGAAAATGGAAAGAGTATGGCACAACTGCAAACCTACCAAGACATGGCCGTCCACCTAAACTGACCGGCCGGGCAAGGAGAGCATTCATCAGAGAAGCAGCCAAGAGGCCCATGGTAACTCTGGAGGAGCTGCAGAGATCCACAGCTCAGGTGGGAGAATCTGTCCACAGGACAACTATTAGTCGTGTTCTCCACAAATCCGACCTTTATGGAAGAGTGACAAGAAGAAAGCCATTGTTGAAAGAATGTTGTTGAAGCCATAAGAAGTCCCATTTGCAGTTTGTGAGAAGCCATGTCTGGTCAGATGAGACCAAAATTGAACTTTTTGACCTTAAAGCAAAACGCTATGTGCGGCGGAAAACTAACACTACACATCACCCTGAACACACCATCCCCACTGTGAAACATGGTGGTGGCAGCATCATGTTGTGGAGATGCTTTTCTTCAGCAGGGTCCTGGAAGCTGGTCAGAGTTGATGGGAAGATGGATGAAGCCAAATACAGGACAATCTTAGAAGAAAACCTGTTATGCCCTGTACACGCAGTCAGATTTTCTGACGGGAAATGTTGCATGTGAGCTTGTTGGCTGAAAGTCCGACCGTGTGCATGCTCCATCGAACATTTGTTGTCGGACTTTCCACCAACAAATGTTGGCTAGCAGGTTCTCAAATTTTCCGCCAACAAAACTTTGTTGTCGGAATTTCCGATCGTGTGTACACAAGTCCATCGCACAAAAGTTCACGCGTGCTCGGAATCTAGCAGAAGGAGCCGCACTGGCTATTGAACTTCCTTTTTCTCGGCTCGTTGTACGTCTTGTACGTCACCACGTTCCCACGTTCGCAATTGTTGGCCAACATTTGTGTGACCGTGTGTATGCAAGACAAGTCGGAGCCAACAACCTTCGAATGAAAATCCACGGTTTTGTTGTCGGAAAGTCTGATCGTGTGTATGGGGCATTGGAGTCTGCAAAAGACTTGAGACTGGGGCAAAGGTTCACCTTCCAGCAGGACAACGACCCTAAACATACAGCCAGAGCTACAATGGAATGGTTTTAATCAAAGCATATTCATGTGTTAGAATGGCCCAGTCAAAGTCCAGACCTAAATCCAATTGAGAATCTGTGGCAAGACTTGAAAATTGCTGTTCACAGACGCTCTCCATCCAATCTGACAGAGCTTGAGTTATTTTGCAAAGAAGAATGGGCAAAAATGTCCCTCTCTAGATGTACAAAGCTGGTAGAGACATCCCCAAAAAGACTTGCAGCTGTAATTGCAGTGAAAGGCGGTTCTACAAAGTATTGACTCCGGGGGGCGCCATACAAATGCCCCCCTACACTTTTCACATATTTATTTGTAAAATATTTGGAAAACCATTTATTATTTTCCTTCAACTTCACAATAATGTGCCCCTTTATGTTGGTCTATCACATAAAATCCCAATAAAATACATTTACGTTTTTGGTTGTAACATGACAAAATGTGGAAAATTTCAAGAGGTATGAATAGTTTTTCAAGGCACTGTATATATAAAAATATATATTCCCTTTAAATATTCATATTGCTATCAATGAATCCCATTAAGAGAAACTTTAATAGCTTTGGTGGTTAATTTTATTTTGACTTTTTAGTTTAAAACATTTTAAACTCATTTTTGTTGCTAGTATTGATATAAAATGTTCATATTTTGCAATTAAACATTTAATACAGTGTGCACTCAAGACAATGTTTTCACAGAGGAGGAGAGGTTTTTTATAAAGAAAAAAAACACACAGGAAAATTTGCCATCAGACTCACTCTCTACAATTGAATCTCCATACAACCATGCCTGAACAGAGCGGGCAGGGAGCCGGAGGGAGGAGGTGTCATTCCTCTGACCCATTAAAGCATATCCTTCTATATTGTGTACTTGACTTGTCTCTATCCAAAGCACCTAGTGTGATTTCTGTCTGCACTGTCCTCCTTGTGCTATCTGTCTTTGCTCACAACAATCCGTGGTAACAATTCTACACCACGTCCAGCACACAACAGGTTTGACAGGCTCAGCTGTGCATGTTTCCCTATGAGGCTGTGTATAGGGGGGGTGTATCCATTCTCTTCACTCAGGTCTCAGATTACACTCAGCTCCCTGCTCTATGCTGTGCAATGTGTATCATCAGATCCTCTCCCCCTGCCTTTTAGTGCTCAGAAATGCTGTGTAAATTCTGGACTTTGATTGGATGTAGAGGAGAGAGGGCTACAGATAAGCAGGTACAGCTTATGTAGAAGGATTTGCTTCATCTCTATGTATCCTCTGAAGGTAGTTACTTCACTGGGTATATGTAAGGGTTTGCATACACTTTAACCACTTCGCCTGCCATCGTTATACGTAGCTGCCATAACCCCGGTATCCTCTTCTTCAGCGGGCAGTCCGCGTTCAGATAAACGTGATCTTTGTGGTGGATTCGCCGCAAGATCTCTTTTATCAGTGGCGGGAGAGGCCCCCCTCCCGCCGCGCTCCGGTGCCCTCCACCGCTTACCGGAGCCATCGGTAGCAGCGGAGGCGATCGGATTCTTCTCGGTATCTGGTATGGAGCTGACTGAGGGAAAGATGGCCCCCGCGTCAGCTCCATTCTCCAAACGTCACTTCAGCCTATAGCTCTTAAAGGGACATTTTTTTTTCAAACATTTTTTATTTTCTTATTGCATTTTAGTGTAAATATGAGATGTAAGGTCTTTTTGACCCCAGATCTCATATTTAAGGAGTCCTGTCATGCTTTTTTTCTATTATAAGGGATGTTTACTTTTTTTTAAAGAATAGTGTGACAAAAAAAAAAGTAAAACGAAGAAAAAATAAAAATAAATTTAACGCGCCCCATCCCGCCGAGCTCGCCTGCGGAAGCTAACGCACACATGAGCAGCGCCCGCATATGAAAACGGTGTTCAAACCACACATGTGAGGTATTGTTGCGCTCCTTAGCCCGAGAGCAATAATTCTAGCCCTAGACCTCCTCTGTAACTCAAAACATGCAACCTGTAGAATTTTTTAAACATAACCTATGAAGCTTTTTAAGGGTAAAAGTTTGTCGCCATTCCACAAGCGGGCCCAATTTTGAAGCGTGACATGTTGGGTATCAATTTACATGGCGTAACATTACCTTTCACAATATAAAAAAAAAATGGGCTAACTTTACTGTTGTCTTATTTTTTTATTTTACAAAAGTGTATTTTTTCCAAAAAAGGGTGCTTGTAAGACCGCTGTGCAAATATGGTGTGACAGAAAGTATTGCAAAGACCTCCATTTTATTCTCTAGGGTGTTGGAAATAAATATATATAATGTTTGGGGGTTCTAAGTCATTTTCTAGCAAAAAAAAAAACCTGATTTTAACTTGTAAACACCAAATCTCAAAACGAGGCTTGGTCCTTAAGTGGTTAAGCTCTGAAAACAAAAGGCTTTTTGCAATAGAATGGCTAATAATAGACAGGTAAACATGAAAAATGAACCTAGCTCCCCTGCTATATGGATAAAAGAAAGAAAGAGAAAAAGAAAGAAAGACAGAGAGTAAGAGAAAGAAAGAGAGAAAAAGAAAGAAAGAGAAAAATAGAGAAAGAAATAGAAAAAGAAAGAAAGACAAGAGATAAAGAGAAAGAAAGAGAGAAAGAGAAAGATGGAGAAAAACAGAGAAAGAAATAGAAAAAGAAAGAAAGAAAAAGAAAGAAAGAAAGACAAGAGAGAAAGAGAAAGAAAGAGAGAAAGAGAAAGAAAGTGAAAAACAGAGAAAGAAATAGAAAATGAAAGAAAAAGAAAGAAAGACAGAGAGAAAGAGAAAGAAAGAAAGAAAGAAAGAAAGAAAGAAAGAAAGAAAGAGAAAAACAGAGGAAGACATAGAAAAAGAAAGAAAGAAAAACAAAGAAAGACAGAGAGAAAGAGAAAGAAAGAGAGAAAGAAAGAGAAAATCAGAGAAAGAAACAGAAAAAGAAAGAAAGAAAAAGAAAGAATGACAGAGAGAAGGAGAAAGAAAAATAGAAAGAGAAAGAAAGAGAAAAATAGAGAAAGAAATAGAAAATGAAAGAAAGACAGAGAGAAAGATAAAGAAAGAGAGAAAGAAAGAGAAAAACAGAGGAAGAAATAGAAAAAGAAAGAAGTAAAAATAAAGAAAGACAGAGAGAGAAAGAAAGAGAGAAGTAAAGAAAGACAAGAGAGAAAGAGAAAGAAAGAGAGAAAGAGAAAGAAAGTGAAAAACAGAGAAAGAAATAGAAAATAAAAGAGAAAAAGAAAGAAAGACAGAGAGAAAGATAAAGAAAGAGGGAAAGAAAGAGAAAAACAGAGGAAGAAGTAGAAAAAGAAAGAGAGAAAAATAAAGAAAGACAGAGAGAAAGAAAGAGAAAATCAGAGAAAGAAATAGAAAACGAAAGAAAGAAAAAGAAAGAATGACAGAGAGAAGGAGAAAGAAAAAGAGAAAGAGAGAAAAATAGAGAAAAAAATAGAAAAAGAAAGAAAGAAATACAGAGAGAAATAGAAAGAAAGAGAAAAAGAGAGAAAGAAAAAGAAAGAAAGACAGAGAGAAAGAGAAAGAAAGAGAGAAAGAATAAGAAAGAGAAAGAAATAGAAAAAGAATGAAAGAAAAAGAAAGAAAGACAAGAGAGAAAGAGAAAGAAAGAGAGAAAGAGAAAGAAAGAGAAAGAAATAGAAAAAAAAAGTCTAGGAATTCTCAGACTGACCTCTTTTTGCACTTTGTCCATGAGTAGCTCATACAATTATTTTAAACTGCTCCATTTAATGGAAATGTATCCTTAAAACTCCAATGACGTGAAATAATTGATAAAGTGAAAGGTTGTGTGAAAGAGAGAAAATTGAAACTTTGATAAGTGACCATGAGTTAATTGGATTTATATAAAGGAATACTATGACAGTAACGAATATAGTGCACACATGTTCTTCCAACGACTGACATGAAATCTATATCCAAACAGATTGTCCTAAGAAGGATCGAAAGTGCTACACATTTTCTGTTACCCATTGCACTACCCTTCACTGCTGTACACACCCGGAGTTTATTTTCTCTCTTACTGTAAATGAACATGTCTCCTTAAAAAAAATGATTCTGTGGAAAGTTCAGTCCACTTATCTTTACACAATCCAGGATTCTGCGGTTCTGGGATATCGCACCAGTGTCCTAAGTCATGTCTATTAATGCACTGTATTTTGTTTTTATGCTAAAAATAATTTAAAAAAATATTTACTACCAAAAATACAGCAAAAGCAGACTCTCTTTACAACTAAATCTCTGTAGGCCCATGACTGAATAGAGAAGGCAGGAGGTAAGTATAGACGAAGGCCATGAATTCAGAAGATACAGTCAATCCACTTGTTGGTAATATTTTTTCCAGATTGGATGAACAGGATCACCGCATGGATCAGTTTGCCATGGCGATACAAACGCTCCTGAGTCACACGAATCACCTGGATCCTCCCACTGTGGCTGCTCCAGTACAACCTGTGTTGCAGGCCGTCCCTGCTGCTACTCCAGCCGGAGAAAGGACCTCATCCATCCCGTTAGGTTCACAGAGCTCAAACAATGATTAGACATTCAGAAGATCAAAACAGTGTTAAACTTATTGCAGGGCGGGTCCAACAGCAACATCTCGTGATCATCCCCCTCCTCTGTGCCCCACGCCTCTATCCTGTCCAATTTGGCAGGACAGTTTCGATTGGTATAGGTAAGTTTATATAAAGGTAGCACCAAGTTCAATTTAAGGCGCCATGAGGATACCCTGGGTGGGGTATTGTCCTTCCAGTGAAGGAATATCTCTCTACGAGCATAAAATGTAGCATAGTTCAAGAATAATCTGGTATATTTGCCCCTTACCCTAGAGTCAAAAACATTGAGCAGCATCATTTTGGGGACTGTTCCCAACTCCAGAGAGGTAACCCGACTAAGGGCGTCAACTATCTCTAACCAATAATCCCCAAGGCGGGGACAGGACCATATCATATGAAAGAAAGTGGCGGAACTCTGATCACATCTAGCACAGGCCACCGGGATGTTAGGATTCATAATTGTTAACCGCTTTGGAGTGTAATAGGCTTTGTGGAGGAACTTGACCTGCATGAAACAGTCTCTGGCCGAGATCATATTAGTGACAAAGGATGATACACATGACTCCCATTCCTCCCCCGACAGATCTGGGATGTCTACTTTCCATCTACCATGGGTTTTTTCAAGTTTTTTCAATGGAGCTATGGACAGGTGGAAATATAGGGAGGAGAGGGGTTTATCTATGACCTTGGCTGTGAGTAGTCCCTCCACAGAGTCTGATTTCAATATGAGTTGTGCAGGGAACTGTTTCCTATATGCGTGGCGAAGCTGTTAGTAACGAAACAACATCCATACCGGCAGTGAGTAGGCATTTTTGAGATCCGAAAAGGCTCTCAGTTTACCCCCTATAACTATATGTTTCAATTTGACTATACCCTTCCCTGCCCAAACCTGGGAGTCCAGAACGGTATTCATATGTGGCAGGCTAGGATTACCCCAGAGAGGAATGTGGGGAGAAAACGTCTCGGGGGAGGCAAAGCGGGCTTTGGCTTTATTCCATATATTAATGGTTGTACGCATCAGTTCCGTGATGCCAGGGTGATACCTCGCCCCCCTAAACACTGCGTTACTGAGAGAGGAGTATGAACCCATTATGACTGCCTCCAAGGTTACCGCTGGGTTGTCCCGTGGTTGGGAAAACCACCATCTGACTGTCACCAGAACGACCGCCCAGAAGTAGATCTGAAAATCTGGTAGGGACAGACCACCCTGGGTGACGGGCAGCTGGAGGTTAGCAATGGGCAATCGCGGGGACCTACCATTCCAAACAAAGGAAGAAATTATACTTTTTATTCTTGCGAAGAATGAGGCCGGAGGGATTGAGGGGGCATTACGAAAAAGGTAAAGGAATTTGGGGAGATAAACCATTTTAACTAAATTCACCCTACCCACTGGTGATAGGGGATGGGTCTTCCAGGCTATACATTTTTGTAAAACATTTTTTAGAAGTGGTTGAAGGTTCAGTTCATAATATGAGGACAATGGAGTCCCAATCCTTACTCCCAGATATTTGAACTCAGTTTAGGGGGGTACCTGTTGGTGGTTGGTGACCCCATGCATTCAATGAGAAAGGGAGGGATTTCCCCCAGTTAACCTTAATACCCGAGAATGATCCGAATTCATCTATTATTTGTAACGCTGGTGGGAGGGAAGAGATGTCTTTAAGGAAAAGGAGGGTATCATCAGCGTATAAGGATATTTTGTCTGTTATTACACCGACTTGGATTCCCTGTACTGAGGAAGCGGATCCAATACGAGCTGCCATGGGTTCCATGGCCAGCGCAAAAATAATCCAGGGGATAGAGGACAGCCCTGTCTGGTGCCTCTGGACAAGGGAAAAGGCAAGGACAGTGAATTATTTGTGCGTATATGGTCCGTGGGGTTGTGATATAGCATCTTGACCCAGCTGATAAAACAGTGGCCAAATCCAAATTTGCGGAGAACCGCCCAGAGGTAGTGCCACTCAACTGAATCAAAAGCCTTTTTCGGCGTCTAGAGAGGCTACCACCCCCGGGCCGTCCCCCGCCCTGTACAGATGCCTGAGGAGACGCCGGATGTTTATGTCGGTCCCTCTTCCCGGCATAAATCCAGACTGATCCGCGTGCACCAGTGCCGTAATCACAGTGTTCAAGCGACCAGCTAGCACCTTGGCCAACAGCTTGACATTCACATTTAGGAGAGAGATAGGACGATATGAAGAACAGTGTTCAGGAGGCTTGCCCGGTTTAAGAATGACTACTATAACTGCCTCAGCCATTGTCGGGAGCAACAAATTCCCCTCCATGGCGTTTTGCAGCACTGTTCTGAATGATGGTAGTATTTCTTCTGTATAAGTTTTAAAGAATTCAGCAGGTATCCCATCCGGGCCTGGCGTTTTGCTACTTTGCAAGGAGGCCACTGCCCTCTGTAATTCCTCTAAGGGGATAGGACCGTCTAAAGCTTCTCTAAACGTGGATGTCAAGCAAGGGAGCTCCACCCCGTCAAGATATGTCATCAGTTCTGCATCCGTTCAGTTCATTTGAGAACCATAGAGCTCCCGGTAGAATGACGCAAATCTGTCGTTAATGGATGAGGGATCTGTTAGAGTCGTCCCGTCCAGGTCATAAATGGTCGAAATAGTCACTGGGGAGGAGCTTTCCCTCGCCAGCCATGCCAGCATACTACCGGTCTTTTCCCCATGCTCAAAAATTCTTTGGGACTGATGAAGGAATTTAGTCTTAGTGGCTGACGTTCGTTGTAGGAGAACATCCCGTAATGCTGCCAGAAAGTCAGAGTATGCTCTCGGAGTCCGGACTCCGAGTACTCCTCCTCAAGTACCGCCAACTTCTCCTCAGCCCTTCGGGTCTCCTCCCTCAGATCTTTACAGACCTTACGGATATGTGACTGCAGGTTACCCCTGGTAAAGGCCTTAAATGCATCCCAGGATGTGGTCAGAGATACCGATTGGTCCAATTCTCTCCAATATCATATCGCCTCAGACCTATATGGTTCCGATATTCTGGAATCAGCCAGCCAGAATCTGGACAGTCTCCAGAGATTCTCACACGGCGAATTTGACACGCACAGCTTCAAGGCACATGGAGCGTGATCGGATATGCCACGGGGGGAGAATGGTGATGTCTCTAACCCTAGGCAAGATCTATGCGTGATAAGGTCTTGTGTGAAGCCGAGTGACATGTGTAGGCCCTTCGAGAGGGGTTGCGCCATCTCCACACATCAGTCAGGTTAGAGGCTTCCGCCCAGGAGAGCAGCTCTGAAGATGAGCCCGCTCCGGGTGAGAGTCTGTCCACCCCAGGGTCTGGGGCCAGGTTAAAATCCCCCAGCATCACCACATTGTCTGTAGCGTAGGTATCAATTTTAGAGATAAGCTGATTAAGTAATCTCGTGGAATCCGGGGGGGGGGGGCAGGTATAACACCACCACCACTAGTTCTAATCTATCCACCATAGCATGGAGTATAACAAAACGACCTTCTGGGTCTAGTTCCAGCGCGAGCAGTTTAAACAGTAGGGATTTATGAACTAGAATGCTGACCCCCCCTAGAGTTGCTGGTGTAAGTGGAATGATATTGGTGTCCCACCCAGGGCCGTTTGAGGCTCAAGAGCTTAATGCCTGTCAAGTGAGTTTCTTGTAGTATACTTATTTGGGGATGATAGGTTTTGAGAAATTGAAATACCAATGACCATTTCACAGAAGAATTTAAGCCCCTAGTGTTCCATGAGACAATAGTACAGTCAGCCATAGTCATCTATTGGTACATTTTCAAGCTGTGGACCTCCACCCAAAATTAGATGCAAGGTTTGGACCACTATATAGGTCAGGACGTGGCATCCCAGACATCTAGTGACATATATGTTTACATCGCTTGTGAAAAATCAACATAAGAACCAAACAAAACAAAATAAACCCAACCAACCCCCCCACCCCGCCAACCCCAGCCCCAACTTTGGGGAGGCTCAGGATCCCAATTTCGAACCAAGGCAATCACGCCTATAAAGGGGAACGTGTGCAAAACGACATCCGCAGTTCAGCAGTTAGAGCTTACATCTAGTCTCTTGCTGGAGACTGGACTAGTATAAAAGCAGGTGCAGGCTCCCAGCAGCCGCCAGGGGTACAGACTTAAACATCATTAACGTTACAAAGTTAATCCAAATGTTCCGGCCATTGCCAAAGGAGAAGAAACAAAGTGGCAGTAGACGAAGTATGTCGGAAGACCCTAAATGGGCCAAGGCATAAGAGAGGCACGTCTTTAAGGCCACATATGGTTAAGGCAATTAAAGGCCGGCTTCTCAACCGTAGGGATAGTGGTAGCTGAGTATATGCTTTCACATTCGAAGTCGGGGCCTGGGTCCAGGATGTGCACAGGTGGGGAAGGGGGAGAGGGAGAAGTAGGATACAGACCTGGAGCCACTTTTGTAGTAATGAGGCCTCGAAAAGCCTCTCAGGGCCTAGCTGTCTGATCCTCAAGAGTGCAGAAGTGAAAAGCCACATCATGTGGAGGGTGTCAGGATCCAGTAGAAAGACCCAGGCCGACGAGCAGGAAAAGGCACGGTACAGGAAGAACAGTAGGCAATTTCAGTCCGCTTAAGCGGGCGATCAAGGTCACTTATCTGGGCGGGAGCGTGTCATTCCAGGCGGAGGCCTCCTCTGGGGATACAAAGAACCGGACAGACTACCCGTCTTCCACCCTCAGCCTGGCTGGGAACAGTATGCTGTACTTCATATGGTGGTAGCGAAGACTCGCTCTAACAGCATCAAAGGATTTCCGTTGCTTTTGGGTTTCCAGAGAATAATCCAGGAAGATTAGGAGCTTAGCATTTTCAAAGCGGAGTTTGCCTTGGACTCTGGCCTCCCTCATCACAATGTCTCTGTCCCGAAATGAAGGAGTTTGAAGATAAAGGTACGGGGCGGTGCTCCCTGGGGCCCCCTGGTGGTGGGTATGCGATGGGCCCTTTCCACAGTAAAGAATTGGGAATAAAGTGCTGAAGGGAGTAGTTGTTGCAATAAATGTTCAGCAAAGGCCGTAGGATTCGTGCCCTCTGCCCCCTCAGGGAGTCCCAATATGCGCAGATTATTCCGTCTGTAGCGGTTCTCTGCATCCTCTGCGCGGGACTCAAGCATCTTCACCCTGGCTTTAAGTGCATGAATGTCAGCCCCATGGTCACGCACTGTATCCTCCGACTGAGAGACCCTTTGCTCCACCTCAGATACTCTTCCCCGAAAGGCTTCAAAGTCCTTCCTAATAAATTCAACATTAGCTTAAATATGATCCACCTTACCGGTCAGGGTGGTTATGGCCTGCAGAACTGCCTTAAAATCGTCCGCCGTGGCAGGCATCGTGTCAGGGTATTCGGTCTGGTTCTCCATCTGGGCAGGAGTCTTAGGCGAGGCCCGGCTGTGGCCCTGTTTGTGATCGCGGCCTTTTTCCGGGATCTAGGCTGACTTTTTCTTCTTTGCATACCCCAGGGAGGGCACCAGGAGTAGAAAGGGACAGGGAGAGCCCGCCGGAACTTCCGCTCGCGCCATCCGAACGAGTACCACGCCGACCGTGTGAGGCCGCGGCCAGGATTTTCTAGGCGAGGCCGCGGCTTCAGCCTAGTCCGCAATGTCTGGCCTTGTCACCGTTTTTTAGGATTTCGGCCGGCCGATTCTTCTAATCGAATACTCCTAATCAAGCTGAAGTGATCCCCTGGTCAGGAGGGACCCAGTAAGGTAGGTTTTATGGGGTCTGCACCCAGTTAAACAGGATGATTCACTCCGGTCTCAGGGAGCTCAGACAAACTCGTCTGCTCCCTCTGCCATCCTGGTCACGCCCCCCAGGACATTTTCTACTCCCACTGGCCACAGTTTGCCCCATTAAAGTCTGAAGGACAGTAAACCAACCAAATTATATGTCAGCAGCTACAAGTATTGACACACAGCTACTTACTAGTGTATGGAGTCCAATGATCTACCTGCAGCTGCTTCTTTGCCAGGCTTTTGATCCCCAGTGCCACCATCTTGGATTTGGGAGCCAGCTGTGACTTCCTGATACCTCTCATGTGTGAGACACAGCAGTGCATTAATGAGGAACTGCAGTCTGCTCACATAATTTGTAATAAAAACATCTTTTCCATTCTGAAGCTTTCCTCCAACCACTTTGTGTATTATTTGATATATACTGTGATTCTGTACTTGCCAAATATGCTGCAGAAATCTCCCTCCACTGAGTTTGGCTGCAGCCATTTTAACTGTGGGCAGCTGAAGCTGCTGCCTGTTCACTTCCTGGATTTACACAGACACAAAGAGGCACACCTCCAGCTCTGCAGCTCTCATTGGCCCTCTTATGATTCATCCCCTCTCCCTTCCTGACAAACTCTCATGAGAGTGAGAGAGATAGCTGTGCATGATGTTATGAACCTAGGCTAATGACCAGACAAGAAACAGGAAGTGGGCTGCATGAGGTATTTACTGGCATGAAAAAACATGTCTTGCTATCCAAAGTTAAAACAACAACAAGGGCAGAAGATGTATAGGTGGAAAGATGAAAAATGACTGAAGCTCCGCTTTCAGGCTAGTCTTGCAGCCTCATGTGATGTGTCCCACGGGGCTGCGGGTGGGCGCTGTCATCATTGCCGGGGCGGAGTCAGAGTCTAGTCTCGGGAGGGGCACTGCCAGAAAATATATTTTTTTGGGGTACATCTATCGGGGAAATGGCTGGTGTTGGCGCTTCAATCATCACGGCACCATGGTTGTTATGGTGTCAGGATGATTGAAGCGCATTATTACTATTATTACATTGTTATAAAAAATTAAATAGTTTAACTCACCATAATGCAGAATCAGTGGGAGCCCCGAGTGTGTCACTTGCCACGTCACCTGTCACCAGATGCAGATTGTCACTTTCTACGTCGCCGGCCACATGTTGCGGATTGTCTCTTGCCACGTCGCCTGTCACCAGATGAAGATTGTCACTTGCCACCTGCTAAGGTGGTCTCTTGTGTCCCAGAGACAAGCAGCAGAGAGATGTTGTAATCCCCATTAGTATAGAATCCCCCCTCAGTGCAGAGCCCCCATTAGTATAGAATCCCCCCTCAGTACAGAGCCCCCCATTAGTATAGAATCCCCCCTCAGTACAGAGCCCCCCATTTGTATAGAATCCCCCTCAGTGCAGAGCCCCCATTAGCATTGAATCCCCCTCAGTGCAGAGCCCCCCATTAGTATAGAACCCCCCTCAGCACAGAAACCCCAATAATATAGAATCCCCCCTCAGTGCAGAACCCCCATTAATATAGAATCCCCCCTCAGTGCAGAGCCGCCATTAGTATAGAATCCCCCCCTCAGTGCAGAGCCCCCATTAGTATAGAATCCCCCTCAGTGCTGAACCCCCAATAATATAGAATCCCCCTCAGTGCAGAGCCCCCCATTGGTATAGAATCCCCCTCAGTGCACAGCCCCCCATTAGTATAGAATCCCCCTCAGTGCAGAGCCCCCATTAATATAGAATCCCCCTCAGTGCAGAGCCCCCCATTGGTATAGAATCCCCCTCAGTGCACAGCCCCCCATTAGCATAGAATCCCCCCTCAGTGCAGAGCCCCCCATTGGTATAGAATCCCCCTCAGTGCAGAGCCCCCATTAGCATCGAATTCCCCCTCAGTGCAGAGCCCCCCATTGGTATACAATCCCCCTCAGTGCAGAGCCCCCCATTAGTATAGAATCCCCCCTCAGTGCAGAGCCCCCCATTAGTATAGAATCCCCCTCAGTGCAGAGCCCCCATTAATATAGAATCCCCCTCAGTGCAGAGCCCCCCATTGGTATAGAATCCCCCTCAGTGCACAGCCCCCCATTAGCATAGAATCCCCCCTCAGTGCAGAGCCCCCCATTGGTATAGAATCCCCCTCAGTGCAGAGCCCCCATTAGCATCGAATCCCCCCTCAGTGCAGAGCCCCCCATTGGTATAGAATCCCCCTCAGTGCAGACCCCCCATTAGTATAGAATCCTCCCTCAGTGCAGAGCCCCCCATTGGTATAGAATCCCCCTCAGTGCAGAGCCCCCATTAGCATAGAATCCCCCCTCAGTGCAGAGCCCCCCATTGGTATAGAATCCCCCTCAGTGCAGAGCCCCCCATTAGTATAGAATCTCCCCTGCACATCATCATGTCAACCCACATATACAAAAATTTTACAGACCTCAGAACAGCGCGGACAATACACACAGCCATGTGTGTCCCTCGGGCTCCTCCTCCTCCTGTGTGGATGTAAACAGAGAGGAGGGGGAGGCGGCTTCAGCCTGCTGCGCTGAGGGATACAGCGCAAGACCTGAGGAGCAGATCAGGTCAACGGGCGGTGTTAGCGGTGCGTGCCGCTACCTACGGGTGTCACCCCTCTGGGGGGTGTCACCTGGGTGCGGACCGCACCCACCTAACATCGCCACTGCCGCTGTCTCTCTCTGCAGAGCCGCCCGGCGGCTCTTTCACCTATGGAGCCGCCCGGCGGCTCTCTCACTTACGGAGCCGTCCGCCGGCTCACTCACCCGCATTTCTCGGAGGGGGCAATTGCCCCGTTGCCCCCCCCCCTGGATCCGCCCCTGCATCATTGCCTAGGCTATGATTGAGGAAGTGGTAGTGGGTACCTGTCAAAAAAAGGTTCCTGCTTCCCCCCCAAAAAAAATGCTGCATGTTAGTTAGAGAATAGGGGAGGAGAATAAGCAGCATTTAGATTTTTGGATAAAGGTTCGCTTTAACATTGTGAACAAACTATAGTTCTTTTCAGGTTTGTAGAGGCTAATTTTAGTTCCTTCTGTGTGAAAAAGACGTGACCTGAGATGAGAGTCACTGCTGTTTCCAAGTAATGGGTGTGTTATGTTTTATCCTAAGACTCAGGTAAACGTATTCCAACAACTTTTTTTGTTTTCCGAAATCACAGCCATGACTGCCGCGCCTCATTTCCGAAAAGTCACAAATCCCTTTCACTGGCGGATGTAAAGTACACAAGAGGTGTTTGTGGAAGTGTAACATGAAACAAGGTAATGTGCAATACGCCTATTGTGGGAGAGATTTCATGCTTGTAGTCATAGATGTTCTACAAACCTAACACAGTTTCAGCAACAAACTATAAATAATGAGCGAGAAATAAAGTGGAGCTAAATTTTGGTTAAAAAAAAAAATGAAATTCAAGTATGTATTCTTAAAGCGGTAGTAAACTTTAAAAAAAAAAAGTTTCTTCCTGCAAGGCAATATTATAATGTGCTAGTATACACCGCAAACTAGCACATTATGAGAGACTTACCTTGAAACAAAAGTCCTCAAGGGGCACTGTCCCTGCTGCAGAGGCTTCCATCCTCACTCGGTCTTCCTTCCGGGTTCCGGCTGCTCCTTGCTGTATATATACAGCGGGTAAAATAAGTATTGAACACGTCACCATTTTTCTAGGTAAATATATTTCTAAAGGTGTTATGAATTTTTCACCACATGTCGGTAACAACCCATGCAATTCATACATACAAAGAAACCAAAACAAATAAGTTCAGAAATTAAGTTATGTGTAATAAAATGGAATGACACAGGGAAAAAGTGTTGAAGACATGAAGAAAGGGGGATACAAAAAGGCACGGAAAGCCAAGATACCAGCTGAAATCTATCAGTAATTAGGAAGCAATCCTTCCCCTTGTCAATGCAAATTAATATCAGCTGGTTCAGTCTCAACCGATGGCCTAAATAAAGGTGTCTCATTACCAAGGTGTCACACGAGAAACGTCTCATGATGGGTAAAAGCAAAGAGCTCTCTCAAGACCTTCGCAACCTTATTGTTGCGAAACTTACTGATGGCATTGGTTACAGAAGGATTTCTAAACTTCTGAATGTTCCAGTGAGCACTGTTGGGGCCATAATTTGGAAGTGGAAAGAACATCATTTCACCATAAACCAGCCATGACCAGGTGCTCCTCACAAGATTTCTGACAGAGGAGTGAAAAGAATTATCAGAAGAGTTGTCCAAGAGCCAAGGGCCACTTCTGAAGAGCTTCAGAAAGACCTGGAATTAGTAGGTACAATTGTTTCAAAAGAAAACAATAAGTAATGCACTCACCCGCCATGGCCTGTATGCACGCTCACCACGGAAGACTCCATTGCTGAAGAAAAAGCATGTTGAAGCTCGTTTAAAGTTTGCTGCACAACATTTAGACAAGCCTGTGAAATATTGGGAGAATATAGTCTGGTAAGAGGAGACCAAAATTGAACTCTTTGGATGCCATAATACACACCATGTTTGGAGGTCAAATGGCACATTACCCCGAAAACATCCCCCCATACCAACAGTGAGGTTTGGAGGTGGGAACATCATGGTGGAGGAAGGGCTGTTTTTCAGCATACGGTACTGGCAAACTTCATATCTTTGAAGGTAGGATGAATGGAAAAATGTACCAAGACATTCTTGATAAAAATCTGCTGCCATCTACCAGGATGATAAAGATGAAATGAGGACGGACATTTCAGGAAGACAATGATCCCAAACACAAAGCTAAGGAAACTCTCAATTGGTTTCAAAGAAAGAAAATAAAGCTGCTAGACTGGCCCAGCCAATCCCCTGACTTGAATCCAATAGAAAATCTATGGAAAGAACTAAGGATCAGAGTTCATAGAAGAGGCCCACGAAACCTTTAAGATTTGAAGACTGTTTGTGTAAAAGAATGGGCCAAAATCACACCTGAGCAACACATGCGACTAGTTCCTCCATACAGGAACCTGCATCTTGAAGCTGCCATTACCAAAAAAGGATTTTGTACGAAGTATTAAATAAATTTCAGTTAGCGTGTTCAATACTTTTTCCCTGTGTCATTCCATTTTATTACATATAACTTCATTTCTGAACTTATCTGTTTTGGTGTCTTTGTATGTATGGATTGCATGGGTTGTTACCGACATGGTGAAAATTTCATGTCAATAGTACCTTTAGATATATATTTACCTAGAAAAATGGTGATGTGCTCAATACTTATCTTACCTTCTTACCTGCTGTATACTGTATATACACAGTAACATACAATATATATATATATATATATATATATATATATATATATATATATATATATATACACATATACATACACATACATACATACACACACACATATAAATATATATAAATAAATAAATATATGTGTATATATATATATATATATATATATATATGTATATATATACTGTATATATTTTTTATAGTTTCTTTTATTTTTTTTATACTTGCTCATAATATGTAAAAGGGGAAAATATATACTGACAGGGAATAGGAAGCACCCTTTTTTTATACTAAACAGGATATCAATGTATTAATCTATAACTATTATTTTGTTCTATAGTATGGCACAATCACACCTAATTTAGCACATACAACGTATTTTAATCTATGCACTAATAATACCAGAATGGCCATTAAAGATACAATTGTTATGGTGTATTTAATAACATAAAATGACATGATTACGTTGTGTATAATTTTAAAAGAATGGGTTTCTAGACTTTACAAAACATGAAGAGACAATAAAAGGTTGAAGCAGACCATTATGCAGTGCTATGACAATTTATAGAATGTACATTATTGCTTATAGTCCTTACAAGCAGATATGTGCCCATTTGTTGAACAAAAAGTAAAATGGCAGGTCAGTGACAAAAGACAATTATTCACTACTTATAGTGTTTCAGATTATGTAACACTAACAAAGCAAGCATTACACATGGGGTAATTATAACAATTATATAATTTAGATTATACATAATGCAACCCCTATAGACGGTGCAATACATAATACATGTTTAATGCACGTAATACATTTAAATACATTTAATTACTTAATGTAATGTATTACATAAGACAATACATTTATTTAATCTCTGGGCAGATATATTTATAGAGATGTATGAAATTTCTCTCCCATCCAGATAGCACTTTTCTTTTACAACTATGCTCCTTCAATCTTCAGTCATTTATGTTGGAAGGCGGCCTGCAGACAATCGGATCCCAGCACATACTGTGGAGGGGACCAGTCACCCCTGTTTGTTCTATGTGTTTTGGGCAAGAGGTCTCCTCAACACCCCCAGCTACATTGAGCTCAGTCACTGCTGGTGTCGGATTTGGACGAAATGCAGCATGAGAATGATTGGAGGCTCCTCTCCCAAAGCGAAGCACCCAGCAAAAACTCCTTTCAAGACCCCCTGCACAGAATGGTCCTTAGCCATTATTATCATTTTTTCAACTCTATATAGCAGGGATTAATGCAGAGGGGCGAAGGGTGATTGGGGAAGTTGGGAGTAAAAGCCTAGGGATGGACTTTAGGAGACATGATGCTGCTAAAACAAGCCTGGAAATTATAACTGGGTCGCACAGTCTACCTTTGTATATGACCACATTGTTCATAATGTATATCTATAAATTGTAAGTGAAATGTGGAGAACTATCTGTAACTTTTTTTTTTTGCATAAACATGTCAGTCACAGCATTTGCTTCTGCAACTGGGCTCCTGTAAGGACCATTGAGCCATGAAGAAAAGGATCCCTGACTGTTGGAACCAATATTAACTGTGAGCATCAATCGTAGACATTTTTGACGGTTGGCACGTTAAACCAATAAAGTTATCTCAAGAAAAAAAATTGGTGTTATGCCCTGTACACACGAACGGTTTTGCCATCGGAATAAACTCTGAAGGTTTTTGCGACAGAATTCCGACGGAATTCTGCTCAAGCTGTCTTGCATACACACGGTCACACCAAATTCCGACCATCAAGAACGCGTTGACGTACAACGCGTACGACGGGACAACACGTACGACGTCTCGTACTTGCTTCAGAGCATGCGTCATTTTTGGTACGTCGGAACAGCATACAGACGAGCGGGTTTCCCGAATTTGTTCCGTCTGAAAAATATAGAACATGTTCTCTATCTAAGTCCATCTGAATTTTTGACGTAAAAAGTCCGATGGGGCATACACACGGTCGGAATATGCGATGAAAAGCTCCCATCGGACTTTTTCTGACGGAAATTCCGACTGTGTGTACGGGGCATTACTGTATGGTCTACATTCCCAAAATGTCCAAGGTAATGAATTCTAACTGAGTAGACCCTCTACAGAGAAAAGAACCAGGAGATAGGGTACTTAGATGTAGGAGAAGGTCACACTTAAGAATCTTCTCCAGCCACTAGAGAAGTTACTTTTTCTGCCTCCTTATGATTTTCGCGCCCTATGTCTTGTTATTGTCACTGCTTTATTGGTGGAGTTTACCTTGCCAGTGATCAAATAGTCTATGATTGATGCCCTCAGCAGGCCTTGCTTTTTTATAAAGCAGTTTATTTTTGCATTTTTTTTTTTTTTACAATAAAGCAAAGATAAACTCTCTGCAACTCACAGGTTGCAAAATACAGGCAAGAGACACAAACACATCGGAAATCTACCCTTTGACATCCCACTGGGCAGGAACAAGAGAAGCATCTCGTATTAGATGGTTAGATGGATGTCTGTCCTAAACTTATGGTTATGTTGAATGCCAGCATTACTATATTCCAGGTTATGTTGGGTGCTTGCAGTTCATTTGTGGTTGACTTAGGTTTGTTGTTGTCACCTGTAAGTTATCATTTTATTTGGCATTATAGTTGCAACAAGTATGCTTTGTAAATAAGTAAAGCTTTAGTCGTGCTCTTCCAACTAAAATAGGTCAGTGTCCCTATCGGATGGCAAACAGGCAAGGCCCCTTTGTTTAGTATGTCAATATGAAGTTGTTTTACCTCTGCTTCTCAAAAGGCTTCAGTAGGGCTTTAGCCAGGTATGCTCCATCCTTTACTGCCCTGCAAAGCCACTGACAGCGCTAAACATGCAGGGGGAGCTGGTCTTAGATTATCCTTTGCAGCAGAACAGTTCAGGACATTAATCTACAAATTATAGTTGAAAAATTTATTTATTTACAAGCTTAAAATTCTATGTTAAAAACAAGCAAATGAATGAGAAAAACCCATTATGTTTCTTTATACAGCGGTACCAAAGGTAAGTACTCCCAACATGTTTCGCCCATTCGGGCTTCTTCAGGGAGAAATAGCCACTGATAATCCAGAAACCTTGGATTGGTCAACAATATATTAAAGGAGCAACAATGTCTCCAACTGATGTCAAGTGTTTAGTCTCTCTTTTGACGGGGGGCATGTGGACTGTGTGTGCACTAATACAATCCAGCTCCCAGGTTAGCCTCCTTTTTTGAACCTACTATAAGCTGATCTCTAGCTTGATTGACAATTGAGCGCCCTTGATTGGTTCCTTTTAGTAATAGACATTTCTGGTCCCTATATGCCTCCTGTGGTCACCCTAGAGACTAAACACTGAACACTAAACATCAGTTGGAGACATTATTGCTCCTTTTATATATTGTTGATCAATCTGAGGCTTCTGGATTATTGGCGGCCATTTCTTCCAGAAGAAGCCCAAATCAGAGAAACATGTTGGGAGTACTTACCTGTAGTATCACTGTATAAAGGAATATCATGTTTTTTTGTCATTAATTCACTTGTTTTTAACATTGAATTTTAATCTTGTAATTCAATAAATTGTTATTTTTTTTATATACAGTATATAGTGATTTACTGTTGATTCAAACCACCCTAAAAGTCCCATTAATTTTCTTCCAAACTAATTTATACATTTTATATATTTCATACAAGATCTTGGGGACTCTGCTGCCAATTGGAAAAGTACCTAAGAAGTGACCTGGGTGACTATATAACTCCAAAATGACTCTGCAACAAGAGTAAACACTACCAATCAGTGCCTACAAACTGCATCAGAGTAGGTGTAAGCATTGCTCGGTGTAGTTCCCCAAAGTGGTCATTAGATGTAAGGGGTTCGGGACCCTGTAGAGAAGAATAAGTAGTGTTAGTGCCTAGGTATCTGCCAGGACGTTAAGTGGGGTGTGCCAGCCCTGCCCAGGTCAATGTGGGGCTTCTTGGGTGGAGGGCTCTGAATAAATAGTCTAAACAGTATGGTGGGAGTCCATCTTAGGCATTGGTCATTGGAAGCAGTGCAAGGACCAGGGCATGCAAAGATTAAATGTTTGAGGCTCTAGCTTCTGCAAGCTTGCCCTTAGGGGTAAGCAAAGAATTAGAGGTGCTGGACTAATGGGACTATTGGTTTTGGGTGAAGGACAGGCAAACCCCCTATAGGTATGGTCTGCTCTTTGACTTGGCTCTCATCTGTGCTGTTGTCTATCTCTTTGTAAAGAATGTGCCATCACCCTTGGGATGACTGAAAGGATCTATATATCTAAATTAACTGTGTTTCAGTAAAGAGTTAAAAGGCTGTTGTATGGGCTCTTCCTCCTAACCTCAAGACGGGAACTTCTTCTGGAAATGAAACAGGTGTTGGGTGAAGCTGTTATTAGGGTCCATTGCCATAAGGTTTGAGGATGGTATGGAATGGGCTAATGGTTGTGTTAGTTAGGCCAAGCTGAGGGCCTCTGGGGGGTGTCTCTGTACTGGTGCTCAGGGGAGGATCTTGTACCCATAGTGCCCTATGGAGTCTAAGACCAACCCATGCTAAGCAGGAATGGTTTAAAGACCAAATGGCTGCACATGAAGTTAGGCTATGGCACAACACTGGGAGAAAAGAGCTAATAGATTGGAATCCACTGCTGGCAGCCCCCACAGAGCTCCACCAAAGACCAGACTCTTGTCTCATATCAACTAATTTCCAGGCTATAATCTTTTAATTTCATCTTTCCCAACTTCTGGCTTTTAGCTATAAATATATAAAAAGGTGAGTGAATTATTCACCTGAAATACATTTACTGTGAATTTTGCAGAGTTTGCTAGAAGTAGAATTAGAGTTCCTTAAAAGGCCCTGAAGGCTCTGTAATCCGAATATGTTAATGAAAGTGGACGTGCCAGTTTTTGAGGCATAACTTATTTCTCCAAAAAAAGAAAAATACAACTTCAAATATTTAAAACATGAAACAGATACATTTTTTTTTAATCTCAGGTACAGCATGTAATCCTTGTCAAACACTTGACATGTTTCTTTAATTAGTGATTTGCGGCACCGAGCGCTTCATGTTGAAGATCAAGTTTGCATTACCAATAGTTCCAGTGGCAGACAAGATAAGCAATTGGTTTTAGTGCTAGGGCTGGGATTAAGCCTTTTTTATTCCTAAAGGAGCAGACTGGGAGAGGGAGAAACAGCAAAAGGAACCAAACTTGTGCTACAGCGCTCGTCATGTGATAACAAGGGGCGTGCTGATAGGAGGAGAGAGCAGAGTGACAGAGAGGTGAGCTCATCAGTCTGCTGTGTCTCCCTTCACTGTCCAGTCACAGGCTTGGGGATGGCCAAACCTATAAATGTTACTGAACGGCAATAAAAAAGTGAAATATCAGGTCTTTTCCATGTTACAACGTTATTTCACTGCATAGCTTGGTGTTATTTGCAAACACTGAAATTGTACTTTTAATCCCAGACACTATATCATATAGTATATACAGTGGAACCTCGGATTGCGAGTAATGCGGTTAAGGAGCACTTCGCAATACGAGCACTGTATTTTTAAAAATCGTAACTCGGTTTGCGAGTGTTGTCTCGCAAAACGAGCACGATTCAGGCCAAAGCGGTGTGCAGTACCGCTTTTGGCCTGAAGTGGGGGGGAGGCGCCGGAGCCGAGCAGAGCCGAACGTTCCGTTTCCGAGGCTCTCCGGCTCCCCCCGCCTCTGGCCGTATGCGGTATTGCATCCCATTGAAGTCAATGTGAAACTAATTATTTTCATTTCCATTGACTTCAGTGGATACCATAGTTTGTGGACTCTATAACTACAGACTAAATAATATACACTAATTTGGGTTATTTTCACCAAAGAAATGGAGCATTTTGGCTTAAATTTATGAAGAAAGATTGATTTATTTGCAAAAAATTTTAACAGAAGAGGAAAAACAGAAAAATACAATCCCCCCCCCCCCCCCAAAAAAAAAATTCATTCTTTTTTTCGTTTATCTACCAAAAAAAAAAAAAAAAAGTGGTGATTAAATACCACCAAAAGAAATCTCTATTTGTGTGAACAAAATAGTAAGAGTTTTGTTTCGGCACAGTGTTGCATGACGGCTCAATAGTCATTCAAAATGCCACAGCGCTAAAAGCTGTTTTTTATTTTTTGCTAAAAAACCAAAGTTTTTCTTAGTTTTTGCTGTAAATAAGTAATTTTTCTCCCTCACTGTTGTGCGCTGATGAGGCTGTACTGATGGGCATTAATGAGGCAGCATTGATGAGGAGGCACTAATATGCAGCACTGATGGGCACTGATAGGCGGCACTTATGGGCAATGATAGGTGGCACGGATAGGCGGGACTGATGGGCACTGACTGCACAGATTGGCATCACTGATGGGCACTGCCGGGTCTGCACTGATGAGGAGGCACTAATATGCAGCACTGATGGGCACTGACTGACATCACTGATGGGCACAGATTGGCATCACTGATTGGCACTGTCATGGCTGTACTGATGATCAGTGCCCTGATTACCTGTACAGGTCTCCCCTGTGAGGAGATGCCGCTGATCGGATTTCCTCTCCTCACACTCTGTCAGTGTGAGGCGAGGAGAGACGATTACCGGCACTTCTGTGTTTACATGTGATCAGCTGTGATTGGACACAGCCGATCACATGGGTAAAGAGCCTGGGTTGCCGGCTCTTTACCGAGATCGGGGGTGCGCAAGTGCGGTGAGAATGAGAGATCCACCCTGCCACCGTCATTAGTCTATACAGCAGGGGCGGCCCATCCATTAAGGGCGCACGGGCGCTGCCCCCTCTGTCACGCCACCTCCCTATAAGACAAATGGATAGATTCATGTATTGCATTGAATGAATCTATCCATGACCACGGCTGCCACCCCCTATACAGGCGTCCGGCCCCTTTTTGGACGCTGGGCGCCTGAATTACAGCGGTGGGGTTTTCTTTAAGCACCTGATTAGAGCCATAGGCTCTACTAGGCTTCAAAAAAGGTGGACTCGGAGCGCAGAGCATTGCGCTCGCAGTCCACCCAGGTGTGTTAGAAAAGCAAATAAATATTTGCTTTTCTAACACTGAACCACCTCTCCGCCAATCAGGAGGTGCGGGTCTAATCCTGGTCAACTGATTTTCTGAAGGCACAGGCGATCCCATTGGCCAGCTAGCAGAAGCGAAGAAGAGATTCACCGAGGACACAGGAGCCATCGTCTGACCCACTGTCATAAACCAGATGTGACCAGAACTGTGTGACTGCGACGGAGTGAACCAGACATAAATAAGTGAAAGTAAGTTTATTTAAGGAAAGTGCATATGTGAACACACCATAAATACAAGTGAACAACCAAACAATCAGTGATATAAAACCAACCAGCATATGTAGCAAGAGGGAGTACCAGAATCGTAGTCAAGCCAGGCCGGGGTCATAAACACGGAATCAGTAGCTGGGAAGGGAGATAAACAGGACAAGGGAAGATGGATGGAGGACAGGAGGGACGGGTCAGGTACAAGGCTCAGAGTCCAGAGTCCAGGGTTCAGGTAACGGACAGGAAACAGGATCAACAGGTTCCAGGTTCCAGGTTCCAGGAATCAGGTTTCAGGTACAGGATCAGGGTAACAGGATGCAGATCAGGGCTCAAGGACAATACCAGGGCAACATAAGTCTGTGATTGCCGGGTATTTATACTGCAGCTCTGCTAATGAAAGTCAGGTGACACCTGTCTGCAGAGGGGAATACCTGCTCCATACTGCCAGGATCCATCCGCTGGTGGACACCAGTACTGCGGCCCAAAGATGACATAACATTAACAGGGAAAAGCTCTCCTGACAGTTCCAAACTGCCAGGAGACACCTGCTGGTGGACCTCAGTACTGCATGCCAAATAACAGATATTACCAGCGGATGGAACATTTCCTGACAGTACCCCCCCTCAAAGGAGCGACCTCCGGACGCTCCAACTAGCCGTTGCTGAGGAAAGTCCATGGTGTCCAGCTGGGCAGTGGGCACATCAGGCTGGGCAGCGGACAGGAACAACTTGAGCTGGGCAGCAGACAGGAACAACTTGAGCTGGGCAGCACAGCAGACAGGAACAACTTGAGCTGGGCAGCAGACAGGAACAACTTGAGCTGGGCAGCAGACAGGAACAACTTGAGCTGGGCAGCAGACAGGAACAACTTGAGCTGGGCAGCAGACAGGAACAACTTGAGCTGGGCAGCAGACAGGAACAACTTGAGCTGGGCAGCAGACAGGAACAACTTGAGCTGGGCAGCAGACAGGAACAACTTGAGCTGGGCAGCAGACAGGAACAACTTGAGCTGGGCAGCAGACAGGAACAACTTGAGCTGGGCAGCAGACAGGAACAACTTGAGCTGGGCAGCAGACAGGAACAACTTGAGCTGAGCAGCAGACAGGAACAACTTGAGCTGGGCAGCAGGCTCCGGGTCATCGAGCTGGGCAGCAGGCTCCGGGTCATCGAGCTGGGCAGCAGGCTCCGGGTCATCGAGCTGGGCAGCAGGCTCCGGGTCATCGAGCTGGGCAGCAGGCTCCGGGTCATCGAGCTGGGCAGCAGGCTCCGGGTCATCGAGCTGGGCAGCAGGCTCTGGAACATTGGGCCGAACAGCGAGCACCGTAAGGGCAGGCCGGATTACAGGCACCGGCTCAGCAAGCTGGGTAACGGACCCCGGCCCAGTGGGCTGGGTAACAGGCCCCGACTCAGCGAGCTGGACACCGGGCACCGGTTCGGCAAACCGGATAACGGATACTGGCTTGACAGGCAAAGTGATGGACTTTGGTTTAGCAGACTGGGTAACGGGCACCAGTTCAGCAGACCGGGTAACGGGCACCGATTCAACAGGCCGAGACACGGGCACCGAAACTCCAGGCTGAAACACGGGCACCGAAACTTCAGGCTGAGACACGGGCACCGAAACCTCAGGCTGGGATACCAACATCACGACATCAGGCTGGAAGACAGATACCAGGATATCAGGCTGGAGGATGGACACATCAAACCGGAAAGCAGGCTCATCAGGCTGAACAGTGGGCACATCAGGCAGAACAGCAGGTACATCGGACTGGTCAATAGTCGCTGGAGCGTCAGACTGGAACATGGACACTGGGGTTTCGGGCTGGAAGGCAGGCATATCAGACTGGAGAGCGGGTGCATCAGACTGGAAGGCTGGAACCTCAGACTGCAAAGCTGGAACATCAGACTGCAAAGCTGGAACATCAGACTGCAAAGCTGGAACATCAGACTGCAAAGCTGGAACATCAGACTGCAAAGCTGGAACATCAGACTGCAAAGCTGGAACATCAGACTGCAAAGCTGGAACATCAGACTGCAAGGCTGGAACATCAGACTGCAAGGCTGGAACATCAGACTGCAAGGCTGGAACATCAGACTGCAAGGCTGGAACATCAGACTGCAAGGCTGGAACATCAGACTGGAAGGCTGGAACATCAGACTGGAAGGCTGGAACATCAGACTGGAAGGCTGGAACATTAGACTGCAAAGCTGGAACATCAGACTGCAAAGCTGGAACATCAGACTGCAAAGCTGGAACATCAGACTGGAAGGCTGGAACATCAGACTGCAAGGCTGGAACATCAGACTGCAAGGCTGGAACATCAGACTGCAAGGCTGGAACATCAGACTGGAAGGCTGGAACATCAGACTGGAAGGCTGGAACATCAGACTGGAAGGCTGGAACATCAAACTGCAAAGCTGGAACATCAGACTGCAAAGCTGGAACATCAGACTGCAAAGCTGGAACATCAGACTGCAAAGCTGGAACATCAGACTGCAAAGCTGGAACATCAGACTGCAAGGCTGGAACATCAGACTGCAAGGCTGGAACATCAGACTGCAAGGCTGGAACATCAGACTGGAAGGCTGGAACATCAGACTGGAAGGCTGGAACATCAGACTGGAAGGCTGGAACATCAGACTGGAAGGCTGGAACATCAGACTGGAAGGCTGGAACATCAGACTGCAAAGCTGGAACATCAGACTGCAAAGCTGGAACATCAGACTGCAAATTGGGAGCAGGTTGGGTTACTGGCAGGATTGTGTGAGTGGGGAAGAACTTCCGTTTCTTCTTGGGCTTAACTACTGAAGATCTGTAGGTGAGGGGTGCAGCAGACTGGAGAGGAGGATTGGGATATGGCAGGGAAGAGGTAACAGTGGCTGGAGGAAGTTCGTGTGGGTTTGCAGGCAGCAGGGAAGAGACAGGTGGGTTGAATGCAGGATAGGTACAGGGAGCAGAGACTGGATATGAGTATTTGTTTGGCAGCAGCGTATACTGAGCTGCAACTGTGGTTGACATGGGTGATGGGGAAACATACATTTGGGTAGGCTGGTGTTTGGTGGCAGGGGTGGTTTGTTTAACTGGAGCTGCTTGCATCATGTCAGACCATGCTGAAAGTATAGGTTGTACAAACTGTGCTTTTAAACCTCCCTGTCTAACAAAAGACTGAGCAGACACAATGCACTCAGCAATCACCTGTGGGGAACAGGCTGAGTAGTGCTCACAAAAATCATCGGGGTCATCTTCGAAAAGCCAAACTAGGGATACAACCTGATTCATATCGAAAGGAGGAGTGAAATCATCACGGCCCTCTGGAATACAGGGTAGGGCCAGCTCAGTACATAGCTTGATCAAAGGCTGCACCTCCCCAAACAATATATAACCCTGATCGACCAGGGAGTGAGCCAAACGTATAGTGGCAAACAACTGGTCACTAGACCATTCTTTCAAAGCCTGGCGGCAATAATCACCACTTTCAGATGCCAGCAGAGAAAAATAAATAATCTCATCGGCATTCATGGTTGCAACCAACCGAATCAAAATGGTTCCCCTGTGCAGCCACTTCTGGTCAGGGATGGCCCTGGTATTCTGTCATAAACCAGATGTGACCAGAACTGTGTGACTGCGACGGAGTGAACCAGACATAAATAAGTGAAAGTAAGTTTATTTAAGGAAAGTGCATATGTGAACACACCATAAATACAAGTGAACAACCAAACAATCAGTGATATAAAACCAACCAGCATATGTAGCAAGAGGGAGTACCAGAATCGTAGTCAAGCCAGGCCGGGGTCATAAACACGGAATCAGTAGCTGGGAAGGGAGATAAACAGGACAAGGGAAGATGGATGGAGGACAGGAGGGACGGGTCAGGTACAAGGCTCAGAGTCCAGAGTCCAGGGTTCAGGTAACGGACAGGAAACAGGATCAACAGGTTCCAGGTTCCAGGAATCAGGTTTCAGGTACAGGATCAGGGTAACAGGATGCAGATCAGGGCTCAAGGACAATACCAGGGCAACATAAGTCTGTGATTGCCGGGTATTTATACTGCAGCTCTGCTAATGAAAGTCAGGTGACACCTGTCTGCAGAGGGGAATACCTGCTCCATACTGCCAGGATCCATCCGCTGGTGGACACCAGTACTGCGGCCCAAAGATGACATAACATTAACAGGGAAAAGCTCTCCTGACAGTTCCAAACTGCCAGGAGACACCTGCTGGTGGACCTCAGTACTGCATGCCAAATAACAGATATTACCAGCGGATGGAACATTTCCTGACACCCACGCTACCCGTCCCACAGCTCGCCACCATCACTCGCTGCCTGACCGCCGCCAGGATGGGGTAAGTGCCGGTCAGACAGTGAGTGGGCAGGTAGGGGGGTACAGTGGCTGCAAATGATGGGCACAGAGGCTACAATTGATGGGGCACAGAGGCTGCATTTCATGGACACAGAGGCTGCATATGATGGGCACAGTGGTTGCATTTCATGGGCACAGAGGCTGCATATGATGGGCACAGTGGTTGCATTTGATTGGCACAGTGGCTGCATTTGATGGAGCACAGTGGCTGCATTTGATGGGGTACAGTGGCTGCATTTGATGGGCACAGTGGTTGCATTTGATGGGCACAGTGGCTGCATTTGATGGGGCACAGTGGCTGCATTTGATGGGCACAGTGGTTGCATTTGATGGGCACAGTGGCTGCATTTGATGGGGCACAGTGGCTGCATTTGATGGGGCACAGTGGCTGCATTTGATGGGGTACAGTGGCTGCATTTGATGGGGTACAGTGGCTGCATTTGATGGGCACAGTGGCTGCAAATGATGGCACAGTGGCTGCATTTGCTGTTTTTGTTTAATTTTTTTTCAGAATTTTTCAGTTTGTTTGCGCCCCCCCCAAAAAATGTTGAGCACAAGCCGCCACTGCTATATGATGGGCAGGAGGTGGTTAAAAGTCATTACAGGTCATAAGTTTTGTCAGGGTACTCACCAGGGCCGAGATGCTGAGAGCGGCTCCCCTTGCAGCTGAGTGCGCTATACCCCTGGAGGTGGCACAGAGGGTATCGGGCACAGAGAGGCACGGGTCGCCACGCACTAGTAGGAGCCTGCGTGTTTAACTTCTGTCTGGTAGTAGTCCGTGCAGGGTACACCCGGACGGTGATCAGCAGAGGAATCAGACTGGGGCTCCAACACCTTGGTCCTGAAGTAGATAACTGGAACAAAGTATGTAGAGAAGCCAGGGGGTCAAACACAGCAAGCCGGTAGGAAGGAAGTCCTTTTAAACAAGCCAAGGTCATACACAGGAATCAAATAGGAGAGTCCAAGACAGGCCGGGGTTCAAACACTGGAGCAGGCAGTAGCGAAGTCTTTAAAGAGAAGCCGGGGGTCAAACACTGGAGCAGACTGAAGAGGAATCCGTTAGGCAAGCGGAGGTCAAGGTGCAGGAGAAGTTCAAGGATGGTCAAGAAATCCGGGTCACAACAGGCAGGAGTCAATAGCAGAACAAGGAACAGGAACACAGAAGCTGAAATGACAAACCAGCAATAAGCCAGAGAGCTGGGCTGCCTTTTATAGGGCTAATAGGGGAACCCACGTGTGCGGCTAAGATGCGTACGTGCGTACGTGCTTACGCCGTTTCGCCGTCCGCTGACTTGCACGTCTATGTGTGCCGTTACGCCGTGACGCGGTCTGCTGAATCGCGTACCCACGTACGCCTATTAGCCATTCTGCCACGCAGGCGTACAGGGAAATGCCGGTACTGGCAAACAAAGTTTCTGTTATTCCTCTGACAAGTTTAATGTTAAAGCGTAACTTCACTTTTGTTGGGAAAAAAACATTCCCCTCTGGGTGATTGATGTACGTTGCAAGGATTATAACAACTTTTGTTGCAGATTCCTACCTTTTGTTTTTCTGAAGAAATCCCTGTTCCTCTGTGCCTCTGTTCTCAGTGGGTCTAATGGGAGTGGTTTCATAATTATCAGTCAGCTGTGCAGCTGCAGAGCACTAATCAGGAAATCTGCAGGGTCTGCATCCCTTTAGATGTGTTCCTATTGGGAGTATCTCACCAAAAATGAAATTTTTGTTACAGGGGATGCCTGAATTCTGACGTGTATCTTAGTGCAGACTTCTGGGAAAATTGGTAAGCCAATCACACAAGCAGGAAACTATGTATCTGGGGAGTGGTCAGTACACACTCTGTACAGATCAACTCCAGGTAGCCATATTGCATTTTCAGAAAATCACAGCGGCTGCAGATTGAAAAGGAAAGGTCATTTTTAATAACATTCAATTACAATATGACCTGTGTCGCAATTGTATACACTATATTATTTTTTCTTTATTTGCTTTTTTTTATCCCTGTGAAAGTGGAGTTACGCTTTAACCATGAATAATGGCCTCAGAATTATTGCTATCGCTCTGGGGATATATAAAATGTGCAACCACTTATGTACGTTATGTACAGTATTAGACCCTCGATGTCTCTCCTTTACTCTACTGAAGCTAATAGAGCACAAATCATACTCCATTAGCTGCAGCGGGGGATCTACAGTATTCTAAATGGAGTTCAATGGGACATTTGCCATTTCTAGATTCCTTTTTTATTTATTTTTTGTTCACTGATCATCCTTTGAACCAAAGCCAGGAACATTCGGCTCAACGCTTCTCAGCACCAAGAGACGAACGTTGGCTATGTAGCTTATCCATAAATGAAAGAATGATATAGTACATTGTATCACCTCTTCTCACAAAACGGAACTGCATTATGATTCATAAATATAAATGTTTTGTGTGAAATGTGCAATTTGCTCAGCCAACGGAATAGGAATATTCTATATAAAGTACTATAAATACTCCAGAGAACACAATATATTACGTCTTGCGCTGTCACTCGCTGTTGGATAAGGCTGCATTGAGAATATTTTTAGATCTGCCGAATTGTCCCCGTTCCCACAAATTCCAGAGACACATCTGGAAACAGAGTTAAATCTCTTTTTAATAACATTCTGAAATAGCCAAAATGTAAATATTATGTTTATAAATAATCTGCATCTAAAGTTATGCTGTTATTGGTGTTTTACATTGTATGTGCCCGGATATGGACCACCAGGGTGTATACCCTGTTTCGCCAAAAATAAGCCCTACCCCGAAAATAAGACCTAGCGTGAGTTTCTGGGATGGCTGCAATATAAGCCCTACCCTGAAAATAAGCCCTAGTTAAAGTCCTTGTAAAAAACATGTAATCCGTTTTGTAAAAAGAATATATAATGTGCAGTGTGTCTCCTTGTTTAACTTTATTGTGGAAAATGCCTTATTTACAGCACTGCTGGGCACTCACGTGACCCGCCGGAGCTCTTCTTCTCTCCTCCCGGCTGATGTCAGCAGTCCCTCCCACTGCAGTGCTCGGAGCGGGGCTGACGTCAGCGGGGATCTCGGCCCCTACCTCTGCAGTATTTGCCACAATATTGTTACACAAAGAGACACACTGCACATTATATCATCCTTTTACAGAACGGATTACATGATATTACAAGGTCTTTAACTAAGGTTTATTTTTGGGATTACAGAATTTCACAATGCTGACTCCTGAGCTGACAGGGGGACAAACGTTTTTGTACATAATGTAAATAAATAAGACATCCCCTGAAAATGAGCCCTAGTGTGGAGATCGCTGTGTCTATGTCAGCGATTTCCAGCTTCTAGAGGGATCCCACAGGTATGATATACAGTGCCTTGAAAAAGTATTCAAACCCCTTGAAATTTTCCACATTTTGTCATGTTACAACCAAAAACATATATGTTTTATTGCACATAATTGTGAAGTGTAAGGAAAATGATAAATGATTTTCAACAATTTAACAAATAAATATGTGAAAAGTGGGGCGTGCATTTGTATTCTGCCCCCTTTACTCTGATACCACTAAAATCTAGTGGAACCAATTGCCTTCAGAAGTCACCTAATTAGTGAATAGAGTCCACATGTGTATAATTTAATCTCAGTATAAATACAGTTGTTCTGTGAAGCCCTCAGAGGTTTGTTAGAGAACCTAAGTAAACAATCAGCATCATGAAGGCCAGGGAACACACCAGACAGGTCAGGAATAAAGTTGCGGAGAAGTTTAAAGCAGGGTTAGATTATAAAAAAAAGCATTGAACATCTCACGGAGCTCTGTTCATCCATCATCCAAAAATGGAAAGAGTATTGCACAACTGCAAACCTACCAAAACATGGCCGTCCACCTAAACAGACCGGCCGGGCAAGGAGAGCATTCATCAGAGAAGCAGCCAAGAGGTCCATGGTAACTCTGGAGAGCTGCAGAGATCCACAGCTCAGGTGGGAGAATCTGTCCACAGGACAACTATTAGTCGTGCTCTCCACAAATCTGGCCTTTATGGAGGGGTGGCAAGAGGAAAGCCACTGTTGAAAGAAAGCCATAAGAGGTCCCATTTGCAGTTTGCGAGAAGCCATGTGGGGGATACAGCAAACGTGGAAGAAGGTGCTCTGGTCTGATGAGACCAAAGTTTAACTTTTTGGCCTAAAAGCAAAACGCTATGTGTGGCGGAAAACCAACACTGCACATCACCCTGAACACACCGTCCCCACCGTGAAACATGGTGGTGGCAGCATCGTGTTGTGGGGAGGCTTTTCCTCAGCAGGGACAGGGAAGCTGGTCAGAGTTGATGGGAAGATGAATGGAGCCAAATACAGGGCAATCTTAGAAGAAAACCTGTTAGAGTCTGCAAGAGATTGGGGCGGAGGTTCACCTTCCAGCAGGACAACGACCCCAAACATGCAGCCAGAGCTACAATGGAATGGTTTAGATCAAAGCATATTCATGTGTTAGAATGGCCCAGTCAAAGTCCAGACTTGAATCAAATTGAGAATCTGTGGCAAAACTTGAAAATTGCTGTTCACAGACGCTCTCCATACAATCTGACAGAGCTTGAGTTATTTTGCAAAGAAAAATGGCAAAAATTTCACTTTCTAGATGTGCAAAGCTGGTAGAGACATCCCCAAAAAAGACTTACAGCTGTAATTATAGCAAAAGGTGGTTCTACAAAGTATTGAGTCGGGGGGGCTGAATACAAATGCATGCCTCATTTTTCACATATTTATGTGTAAAATATTTGGAAAACCATTTATCATTTTACTTCCACTTCACAATTATGTGCCACTTTGTGTTGGTCTATCATATAAAAATCCCAATAAAATATGTTTACGTTTTTGGTTGTAATATGACAAAATGTGGAAAATTTCAAGGGGTATAAATACTTTTTCAAGACACAGTAATACTGCGTACACACGATCGGAATTTTGGTCGGAAAAAGCTCTGATGGTTTTTTTGATGGAATTCTGATGGGATTTCGCTCAAGCGGTCTTGCATACACACGGTCACACCAAATTCCGACCGTCAAGAACGCGGTGACGTACAACACATACGACGGGACTAGAAAAGGGAAGTTCAATCGGCATTGCGCCACCCTTTGGGCTCCTTCTGCTAAACTCGTCTTTATCTCGTGTTAGTAGTTTCGGTGAGAGACGATTCACGCTTTTCAGACACCTGCTTTTTCAGATCGTTTTACTGCTGTTCAGTTTGTGATTGTGAGTTTGTATCTGTTTTTAAGTGCGTGTAGTCAGTTCGTATCTGTTGTTCAGTGCGTTCTTGTCCGCTCTTTTCTGATTTTGAGCTCGCTCTTCACAGGCCTTGCTGTTCTTCAGTGTGTTCAGTTCGTTCGTTCGGACCAGCCGACCGTTTTGAAGCCATATTGCGGTTACGTACTAGTCGTAGAGTTCGTGCTGTGCGGGGGCTTGGTGTTGGGGTTCTTACTTTGACCCAAGCCCAGTCCATGTACAGGGTGGGGAGAAGTTGATGGACCAAGAATTGGTTACTCCAACGTGACCAATTCTCTCATATGCCTCTGCTGCATGAGATCCAGGAGAATAACCCTGATGATTTCAGGAATTTTCTCCGGGTGACGGACCCCATTTTTCACTGTTTGTTGGCTTTGCTCACCCCTTATATTAGCAGGCAGGATACCTGCATTAGGCAAGCTATCACTTCAGGGCAGAGGCACCTTGCGGTACTTGGCGACAGGGAGAAGTCTACACGACCTTAAGTTCTCTACAGGCATCTCCCCCAAGGCTCTGGGGATCATTATTCCAGAGACCTGTTCTGCCATCATTCAGGTCCTACAGAAGGACTATATTAGGGTTTTATCCTTTAACATCACATTATATGTATTTAATGTATGCTAATGTTTTGTATTTCTTTCATCATTCCATAATTACCCTGATTGTAATATGCTGTGAATGTCCCCTTTGTCCTCAATGCATGCTTGAATCTTTTAATGCTCCTTTTTTGGCCTACATGCATACTGTATTTGCCTTCAATATCCTCCCCAGCATGCTATCCTGGGCCCATACACCTAGCCTAGTCACTTAAATAATGTATTTTGTCAGCTTCATTGTACTCCTTTACCCTAAACACCCCCTATAATTTGTATAAAAATTAAATTGTTGCCCTTAAATTCATGCAGAGTGTCAGAGGCTTTTTTTGGGCTCACAAACTCATTTAGAACCCCCCCCCCCCCTAAAATTTGGACAATGGGCCATCAGAGGGGGTGAGGAATCTGATAAGTGGACCTTATTTTTTTTGTCTTTAAATATGCATTAAAATCAATGTTATACTGATGTTGGCCAAGAATGTTTGTCAACCTGGCGCAGTACAAACTGAACCACATTGTTTTATGCTGCTGCATCCTGCACATTTTTAAAAAAAATTTTAAAAAGAAATGCTCCAAATTATATAGCTTCAGTTGGGCCTGAGCCTGGACTTCGGGAACCAACACTGACGGAAGCTGTCCTTTCTGTCTTGCCCCCCCCAAAGCGCCCGTGAAGTGCGTGAAAAATATGTTGAATATTTTACGGTTAGGGGGGCCATTGCTATGCCAGCTAATTTGAAAATATTTTTTAACTAAACTAAAAATTGATATGATAAAATCTTGATTTGGATTTACTGCTTGTGTTTGTTTTATCTGTCTCCTAGGTTCTCCTAGTGTATTTGTAGTGCCAAGTGGTTTTCACATTATTTAAATAACACCCATTGTCACTGTAAACACCAACTTAATACAAAATGTGTTATTGAGCATTGAAAGAAGACGCCACACATTGTTGAGTGGAAAGCCTTTTACTCCATGCACATTCACATGTGCGTTTTATAAAACATTTGGCGGTAAGAAAAACACCTCTTTTTTTTCAAAGTTTTACCTTGAAATTTTTTCAAAAAAACAGAAACAGGCATGTTTCCAAACATAACATACACAACTCTGGAACTTTCAAAGTTCAAAATTGCAAAAAAGAAGGCAATATCAGACATTTTATAGTGTGAAAAAGGTCTCGATCTTGCCTTCATCAGATGGGGTGAAGTCACCCCTGTAAAAGCCAAATTTAAAAGATGCACACAAATTGTGAGTAAAAATGGGGATTGCCTTTCTAATCCCATACTTAATGTCAACATGTGCTATCTCCCATCATGGGGGGATCAATGGACGTGTTTTGGGGGTGCAACCACTTCCTCTCACCTACTAGAGTTGGGAGGAAGGGGTTGCACCCGCAAAACGTGTACATTGAAATCTCCTGATGGCAGATGGCACATGTTGATACACTGTGTGCATCTTCCAAATTTGGCTTTTAAACTGTATTAAAACTTTTGATAACATTTTTAGAAAACAAAAACAAAAAAAAATCCAGGAATCTTTTTAGGATTTAGATTCTCCCTAGTACATCAATAATGTTCTTCAGTCTTTGTTCAATCTACTTGTTTTTTTCTTTGATAAGGTCCAAATCACGACTACAAAACATGATTTCCTGGATAAGCCATTGTGCACTGTCACTGGTGAAATGATTTGATTTTGGTACCACAACCTGAACATCACCTAAAATAAAAATACACACCATGTATTAAAAATATGCAGGCATACATCTATTACCTGAATCTGTGGTGTCCGACACTGACCTGTTGTGGTGCCAAATTCGAGCACTTCTTCCACCTCTCATTCATCCTGAGGTATCACAATACTCTGCTCCCCTTCTTCATGAGGTGTGGTGTTGCTGGTGTCCTCTGACGGAGCGAGTCTTTTCTCCCCTATGAGAATGAAACAAAAGGTATACTTAGCACACAGATATTTGTGGACAGAAATATGAATGTGAAACATTGCTTGGAAGTGGTGTACAATTGTCTGTTTGGGCAGAGTTCCAAGTTGAAGACATGATTAATTCCTTTAACCAAGCTGGAATACTTAACTTTTTTGGACAAGTTTCACACATGGAGACACCCCAAGTATCCACTGGAGCACCTGTGTGGGTCACCCTAAAAATTGTGCTCTGGTGTCCCACACTAGTGCTCCAGAGTCCAGATGTGTAAACAGCTGCTGAGTGTCCTCTCCTTACATTCCACTGAATAAAGTTTGCAATTCATTCTAGTTTCAAAGACATCTAGACAACAATGTCATAAACTTTTTTAAAAAAATTATCATGACCAAATGTAGTTAACCCTGTATCTGGCAAAAACATCATATTTAGTTGGCAAACGAACAATGTTTACTACAACCGATTACTGTGCCCACGAACATGAAAGTAGCCATTTTAAACTGTACAACAGTAAAGAAAAGCACATGGAGTAGCATGCAAGTAATAATAAGAATAGGAACACACGACAAGTACTTACTTTTTAGAAGCACTTTCTTGATCCATCTATACTGATCCTGCTCCCTTAATTTGAGGTCCGACCAGCGTTTCCTCAATTGCTCCTTGGATCGTCGTACCCCAAAATTCTGACGCAGACTCTTCACAACTGTAGTTATGATCTTGGCCTTTCTCACATTTGGGTTTAGGTACGATCCATACTTCCCATCATAGTCGGCCCTCTTCAATATGTCCACCATCTCCACCATCTCTTCAAAGGACATATTTGAGGCCTTAAATCTCCTCCTCCTGGATCGGGACGTTTCTTGCTCTGGGCTTTTCTCCTTGTTACTGCTATTAAGCATCTGCTGTGTCTCTGCCATGTTCCTCTCCCACTGCGGCGAAAGAGACGGGGTGGGGAATATTCTAGAAAGAACATCAGGGGCGGGCGACGCAGGCAGCATTTCACGCATGCTCAGTGTATATAAAGCGTAACATGCGTGCGTCGTACATACGATCTGTGAGCGGAGGAAGGTGTAGTGGAAGCGCCGATCGTTATAATGAAGGTACAGTTTTAAGTTGGTGCATCAGTGGCCAATACTGCTTATAGAGTGAGGCCTATATTGGGTCAAGTTTAGGAGAGTTTAGCCTGACATTAGGGTTTGTCTTGTGTTGTGTCTTGCAGAGAAAATGGATCTATTCAATGACGAGGACTTTATACCCATATTCATTGATGTGTACAGGGAGCTGCCCTGTCTGTGGCAGGTAAACCACCCCTTTTATAACAATAAACCAAAGAGGAAGGCAGCGGATATTATAATATAATATAATATAATGCACTTATAAAAGGGAGCTCAAGAAGGATCAGGATTCCCTGAGATTAGGTGCTGCAGCAGATGACATATATGCCCCCAGGCTGTGGTACTATGACACACTGCATTTTCTGGCAGGCCAGAATGAACCCAGGCCAGCACTCTCCGGTCTTCCTTCCACGCTTCCTTCCCCCCCCAGCTGAGGCTTCTGAAGTCCAACCTTTCAGGCAGCAACATGTGGAGGAGCCCAGCTTGAGCCAGGTATAGCATTCTTCAAAATATTTCTGGTTGTCAAATTAATGATGTGAAATATATGTTAGTTTTGATAACTAATTTCTGATTTCACAAAGTGTTTTACATATCAATAGACAGTAGTGGCCACAAATGATTGGGACAAGAATGAAAAATGCTGGGGTCAGAATGATAGTCTTTTCTATTTATTAACATTAAATTTGCAACAGTCATGAGATTGATGAACCAAAAACTAAAACGATGTCCCCTTTTCATACACAGGAAAGCCTCAGCCAGGCCGTGGAAAGTGGCAGCCAGGAGGTGGCCGGGCCCAGTAGCCTGCCAGAATCGCAGGTCCCTCCCCTCCGCCTTCCTCCAAGAAGTGGCAGGAAGAGGAGTAACGTGAAGGAGGCAGCAATTGGCCTATTTTTGAAGGCTACTGCGGCCCTCAGAACCCCCCACAGTGTTCAAGAGGACTTTGCATACATTACAGCCTGCAAAATGCTGGAAATGGAGGAGGGCCAACGCCTCTTATGTGAGGAAGTAATGTTACAAGCCCTAAATAAGGGGTTGAGGGGCCAACTCAAAAGTCAAAGCCACATTTGTGAGTTGAACCATGGTCCTTCTCCTCCCCCTCCAGGTCCTCCTCCTCCACCTCCTGCCACACCTCCAACACCACAGCCACAGCCTGGAAGGAAGCATCTAAGGAAGACCAGAGAGTGATGGCCTGGGTTCAGTCTGGTCTGGCAAAAGATGCAGGCTGTTGTATGACCACAGCCTGGGGACAGATATGTCAGCTGCTGCTGCTCCTGATCTCTTATAGTCCTGGACCGGATTGGGCTCACTATTATAAGGACTCCTCAGGCCACCAATTTTGACTGTAAAATTGTTGATGTCTGCCCTGGGGTACAAAGGCTTGGCAAATTTCACCAGTTTCTCCAGCGTTGCCTTCCACTTTATTTTGTTATGACCCAGAATAAATGGATATTTTGTTTTCAGAAATACTTGCCTATGTGTTTTACTTCAAAAAGGACAGTTTGTTTGTGAGTAGGCAGGTACATTTAAAAAATACAATGTCAAATTAACAAGGGACACCAACCAACCTCCTTGAGATTTACAAAGATCACTATAAAATTATTTAAAAAAACAAAAAAAACAGGAGATCTTGATTTAAAAAAATGACTATAAAAATTAATTCTAAACATTATTAGGGAGATCTGGCTTGAAAAACAAAAAGATTATTCAGAAGATCAAGAGAAATAATAAAGAAATCAGTTTGTGAGAACTCTGTGAATATGAGCAGCAAAACAACTTCATTCTTCTAGCATTATAAAGAAGAAGAGAATGCGCTGCATTGAAAGATTTAAAAATTTGCAGTGTGACGAATGTGCCATCTTCATTAGGAATGGTCGTTTTACCAGACTGAGCAGCTCCGTCTCGTACTTCTGAGCATGCATGGGTTTTTGCGTGTCGGAATTGCATACACACGAACGGAATTTCCGATAAAAACTTTTTCCGTCGGAAAAATTGAGAACATGCTCTCAATCTTTTATTGGCAGAAATTCGGCCAGCAAAAGTCCGATGGAGCATACACACGGTCACATTTTCCGACCAAAAGCTCTCATCAGTCTTTTGCTGGCCAAATTTCCAATCGTGTGTACACGGCATTAGTGTGATCCAGAGCCAGCACAGAATGGACAGATACCAGATATAATCAGGGACAGCTCCAAAAAACCTTTCTGGGGATAAAAGACAAACTCATTCATATGTAGTAAGTCTGATCCAAGATCGGAAGCCTCTGAGCCCCTCTCCCGGGAAAACACACGCAGATAAAACACCGAGGATAAAACAAGGCTTGGTAAACAGGTGTACTAAACCAAACAGATTGTATTCCGGAGGTAAATGTTCCGAATTTACGTTTAAACACATTAACAATCCTCTAGGCCCCGGTGAGCATGCAGAAATCCTTCACAAGCGTTGCACAAACACGTATCGCATTTAACTACATCTCTGCATGTCAGGGGACCCGAGCATTATGACCACCAAACTGGAGAGATGAATGCAAAAGAACACAAAGATACGTTCTTCTTTATTTGTGCTAACTCTGGAAGCAGCTGCGCCTCGGAACTTCGGGGCGGCTCGGCTCCCTGGTGGCACATTAGGAGAAAACCTTACGTGGCTTAAAGACAACATTCTCAAGAGCTGGATGAGTTCAAAAACAACATAACCTTCTAATGTCAGAGCTGGGTTAACCGTGGTAATGTACGCTGGAGCATGCCCTACGATGAAAGCAGGGATTGAGAGATATAAAAAGACTTGTAGTACTCTATATATATATCTCCAGAAATCATTTCATGTATTATTACATACTGCTAGTATAAGTACCTTAGAGCTGCATTCACACCTAAGCGTAGCGTCCTTAAACGTTTTTCCGGCGTTTTTTTTTGTGTGCGTTTTTATGTGCGATTTTAGTGCATTTTTAAGCACGTTTTTATACAGCGTTTTTGAGCTTTGCCGTTTGCTTATTAGACAATAGAGAAAACTATCACCTGTTGCATCATTTGTTGCTAGGTTTTTCAGCTTTTTTAGCTTTTCCATCAGCTTTTATTGTTATTTTTTTATTATTATTATTCATTTATTATTATTTTTTTATTTTTGTTAGGGTAAGGGGTCAGAGTTAGGGTTTGGATAAATATTTTATTTATTGTCTTATTATTATTTTTTTTTATTAGGGTTAGGAAGTTAATACGGTAATACTACTACTACTACTACTACTAATATTAATAATATTAATCATCATCATCATAATAATAAATTAATACATAAATCCACAGTTAAACAAAAATAATAATAAACAAATAATAACCAAATAAATATAATAAATTAATACTATGTAATAATGAATAAATATTAAACCCCTAACCCTTACAAATAATAATAACATAAATAATAATCATAATAATATAACTGGATACTGACATTTAAAGGAAAAGTGGATCCAGGACACATCTGATTGCCTCTCCGGGGATCCTCCCTGCTGGAGCAAATTGGATCATACTTTGCTGGGGTTTTTTGCCTTCCTCTGCATCAACTGTGGGTATGGGATTGTGTATATGGGATTGTATGTTTTTTTTTTTTCCTTGGTAAATTAGATCAACTTTTTTTTCAATCTGACTAACTATGTATAAATAATAATAATAATTATTATTATTATTATTATTATTATTATTATTATTATTATTATTATTACTATTATTATTATTATTATTCAATTATTTTTTTGTTTGGGTTTGGGTGTTTATTTTTATTTTATTATCATTATTATTAGTAATAATAATGTATTTAATATATTTTTTTAAGGTTAGGGGTTAATTATTATTTATTATTGCATAATATTCATTTATTTTTTTTATGAGGATTTATGTTTTTTGTGTATTTACTTTATGTAGCAGGCATATTGTAATGCAATTTCTCCTTTTGGCCACAAGATGGAGACAGAGAGATGCTGACTTTCAGAAAACTCAGAGACACAAAGCACACTGGGAAAAAAGGGGAGTTTCAGGAAGTGCAGAGGTAAATGAGGCGAGGGAAGTGCTGAGGTGAGAGAAAAGAGAGAGAGGCAGGTTTTCCACACAGCACTACAGAGAGAGTGCTGACAGGAGACTGAAGAGAGGGAAGTGCTGAGATGATTGGAAGAGAGAGAGAGGCAGGTTTTCCACACAGCACTACAGAGAGAATGCTGACAGAAGATATGAGGAGGGCTGTCTGAGGAGAGTGAGGAGAGAGGTCTAAGGTACCAGCATCTGATTGAGGGGAGAGACACACGCTGACACCAGGGACTAAGTGACCCAACAGAGGGAGAGAAAGCCATATTTCTCTTGAGACTACTGGGGAGAGTTACCATTAGGAGAGGGAATAGAAGATAAGGAGTGGTGAGGTGATGGGACTGTGCAGTGGAAATCCACCTCAGAAAGAGAGGGCCACACTGTCTACCAGCATCTGGGAGAGAGCCACGCTTTTCCCGAGACTGCTGCCAAGAGACTGAGGATAATGGAGCCAGGAACAGTGTCACCCACACGGTCCTTCACCGTTCAGCCCAGGGACCCTGCTCAGCATCTCAGCCCCATCTAGCCCAGTGGAGACAACCCACACACCACTTCTGGGATCACAAGACCCATCCAGGTGTCCTGTTGGCTGTTGTCCCATCACCCTGCAAGTTCAGCTACCAGCCATCCTGATCGGCTGACAGAAGGTGATCCAGTGCCTTACAACATTGCCAGGAGCCTGAACCACCATTTGGGACTTCTGTTGTGGCATCACCCAGAGGGTTGGTGAGCGGGTGTAAACCCAACAACTTTCTTAGCACAGTACAGACACTGCATGCAGACACCTATTCCCCTTTCTACTGTCCGAGGATGCTTGTTTGGAGCTGCCATTTTTAGCCATTCTGTTCTTACAAATCACTACCTAACAGGATTTCCTAGAGGATTACTGTCTCACTTTTGATTGATTAAACCTACTCTCTTTACAAAGGTCCCCAATGTTTGCTAGCAGAAGACACTAGTTCCCTCCAACTCAGGACCTGTAGCATTACAGAACTGTGCTTACTGTACCTGTTAACCCATTTCTTCTTTTTGTATTGTTACTTTCAATGGTATTTGTGGCCCAGAAGGATCTGAGAAGTTGATGGATATTCTCTCCTCCCTCTCAGCGTCTGTGTTATGGGCATATAGATTACTATTATTATTATTATTATTATATGAGATTTATATAGCGCCAACAGTTTACTCAGCGCTTTACAATGTATAAGGGGGACAACACAATTACAGTACAGTTCAATACAAAAGGTACAGGAGGGCCCTGCTCGTAGAGCTTACATTCTAAAGGGAGGGGGTGGTGGTACAAAAGGTAATAGCTGCAAAGAATGATTTGATGGGGGTGGCTCAGGGACAGTTATGTGGGTGTGGGATATGCTTCCCTGAATAAATGAGTTTTCAAGGATCTCCTAAAGGTGGACAGGGTAGGGGCTGATTACTGCCATTTTCTAAATTTACAGTTGCTAAGTATTGAAGGTTTTCTTTTCTAATGTATTAATTTTTTACAGAAAGGTTTAACAGTGTTGTAAGCTTCCATATGCTTTAAACCGTGATAATATATTCAATTTGTTTATCACTACCAGGTGTGTGTCTGCTTTTGGTGTTAATCCACAGCCAGGATAACAGTATTTTCCACATGTGTCTTAAAATGTGTTTGCTGTAATTTTATTTAACCAGGTGTGCCTGAGCGGCTGAGGTCATTCTTGGGATTGAGGTGGAGATCAGAGAACCCAAATTTACCAAGCAGCTCCTTCGGGGGTGGCGCTACACGTGGAGGCTCGTCCGCAATTTCCTGTTCTGCTAGCAAACCACCAAGACAATACCCTTGAAAGCATCAAGATGGATCCTATTGATGCGAGCCCAGAAAGTTCAGGCCAAGTAGCCTCGTCAAAAGAAGCTATCTTACCGACTCCTGTAGCCATGATAGGGCTGGAATTCATTGCCGCCTTGGAAGAGTTTGTGGCAAAGTGTCAGAAGAGTAGTCCACTATACACTGGGTCTGAATACAAAAAGCTGGGAACCTTTTCTGGAAAACAGCCAGTTCCTGTCAGTGAAGAGAGTTTTTGAGGAATGGCTGCAGCCAGCCATGCAAGCCTTAGATGAGTGGGACATCCCTTAGGCTCAGAAAAATCAGAGAATCACCAAGAGTTTGAGGGGGCCAGCCTCAGAAGCTATTCGCAACCTGAAACTTAGCAAACAGGACTGTACTGCTCATGACTTAGATATCTTGCAAGACGTGTTTGGGAGAACAGAAAAGGCCTCTGACCTTGTGTACCAGTTTGAGCATACCTACCAAGATGAGGGGGAGAAACTGTCTGAATACATGAGGCATCTTGACATGCACCAGATACTGTTAAAGAAAGGTATACATCCCAGGTCAGTTGACAGGGTCCGGGCACAACAGGATTTAAGGGGGGCTCAGCCCTTAGATCATATTATGATCCAGTTGAAAACTCAAAGAGATGGTGGAATTTTGATGTACCCTGAATGAATCCGGTGCGAGAAGAAGCTGTGTTGGAGAGAAAAAAGAAACCTAAAGCCAGATTCTGTCACTGAGGTCAGAGTGATTGGTGCAACTAGTGATGACACAGAGATAGAGCTCTTGAAATCCTAAGTGTCACAAATGATGGAGATGATGATGCTGCTAGCAGCCAGGATCACCCCACCAGCTAACGAGAATGTCTAAGAGCCCAAGCAGACTTCGACCCTACAGTCGTTTCTGCAGAGAAGCCTATGAGTTAAGTAGTCTGTCCTAATTGCTGAGGAGCGGATCATTACTGACACAACTGCACAAGTCCGCTAAAACATGTCAGCTGGTTCCAAGAAGCTGACAAGAAACCTCAGAGGGCCCTGGTGAAGAAGCCAAATAGGCGCCCACCTGCAGCAGTTAGCTCAAAAGGCAAAGACCCAGGGAAGCCACAGCGGAAGCCTAAACTGTTGCAGAGGGCCCTCGTTGCTGTTTCTGAACGACCAGACAATCTGCTCCCATTGACCTCAAGTGCCCGGTCATGGAGAGTCAGTGCATACCAGCCCTCTGGAGCCCAAAAGAAATGCCAGCAAAACCCAAAGCCCATCAAGAAGGGGGTGCGAATACAGACGACAGGACAAACTAACTACTTTACTTCGGGTAGATTCCCTGACAAACTAGTGGGACCTTCTCCCATCGTGTCAATTCAAGTAGAAGGCCTCTATACTAAGGCCCTTCTGGACACGGGGGCACAAGTTACCCTACTATATAGAGACTTTTACGACCAGCACCTCAAACACTTACCCCTGCAGAAATTGGAGGAACTGGAGATATGGGGTATTGGAACCCAAAATTTCCCATATGATGGATACTTACCGGTCAAGTTGACTTTTGACCCATCCGTGACTGAACCAACAGAAACATTTGATACCTTAGCCGTTGTATACTCTCACCCATCAGGAGCCAACAAGAGTTCTTTAAAATAGGAACGAACACTGACCTTGTCAGAAGGCTGCTCACTCCTCATGTATTGAATTCTGACACCCCAACCCAAGGCATACGCCCTCGCCCATCAGGAGCCAACAAGAGTTCTCTAAAATAGGAACGAACACTGACCTTGTCAGAAGGCTGCTCACTCCTCTTGTATTGAAGTCTGACACCCCAACCCAAGGCATACACCCTATGCTGAGACAAGTGTATCATCAGGACCTAGTCAAAGAACAGAGAGCCCCAGCTGAAGGAGTGGGGAATTTTTGGCGATTGGACAGAAGTGAGAAGATACTACAACCTGGAGAGGTGGTGTGTCTATAAGCTTCAGTTAAGCTCAATTGGGAACAACCAGGCCCCTTTGTTGTCCTTGAAGCTGACCGCCAGGGAGAGGACACAGGAGTGGAGGTAATCCCAGAAGTCATATCAATTAGGGCTCTGCAATGGAGTTGTGGGAAGATCCCTGTCAGCACCTGGAATGTTACGGCCTCGCTGTTGAAACTGCGAGCCCGAATGCTGTCAGGACAAGTAAATCCAGCCACCCCAGTCTCACCATCTGATTTGGGGAAGGAAGAGAAGGATGGAATCTCCATAGAACAGTTTTACCCAGAAAACATCACACTATCCCCTGAGTGGAAAGAAAAGGTCAAAGCTCCTGAGATGGCAGAATATGTTCTCGAAAGATGAGTTTGATGTGGGGTGTGCGAAAAGTGCCCAGCACCGGATTCGCCTTCAGGAAGACAAGCCATTCAGGGAAAAAGTCAGACGGATCCCTTTGGGGGACCTAGAAGATTTGCATGAGCAGCTGGCAGAATTGAAAAGATCAGGCATCATCAGGGAGCCTAGGAGCCCTTATGCCTCCTCCATAGTGGTGGTGTGGAAGAAAAATGGGTCCCTGAGGCTGTGCATCGATTATCGGACGCTCAACAGGAGGACCATCCCTGATCAGTACACCACTCCAAGGATAGAAGATGCTCTGCAGAGCCTATCGGGGGGCGAAGTGGTTCAGCGTGCTGGACCTGAAGAGTGGGTACTATCAAATCCCCATGCACCCTGAGGACGTGGGGGATGTTATATGTTTATGTTGATTATCTTACGGGTTAATTAAATCACTGTCAGCTATTAGTTACTAGATGAGGATTAGCATATAGTATATGTTGGTTGTTCCTTAGTTATATTAATTATATTCCTTTGCATACGACAATGTGATCAGGCTCACCTGATCTGGTGTACTATAAATTCTGTGTGAATTTTAATAAACAGTTCCAGTTTGCATGTACAAGCTATTGTCGGTTAATCTTGTATGCTCAACTATAATATCTGGTTCCTATAGCCAGACTGAAGCTATATATCTTGATGGAAGCACTTAAGCTGGGTGTTGGACGTTACCGTCACATATAGTATTGGCATTAGCGTGGTTTCTGCACAAATTTTTACACTGAAATAAGGAGAGCAGCCTAGGGTGACAACTTCACCAATTAGTAGTGTCATCTTCATCACCCGTGTACAAGGTTGATCAGTAGTAGACATGTGCAATTTGTTTCGTTCTGAATTCGTTTTTTTTTTTTTTAAGTTTTAAAGAGTGAAGTTTATTAAGTAGTTAATAGAATACATCAATCATCAAAAAGAAAAAGGAGCACATCGCTCATCGAGTACAAGTTATAAAAGTAATACAGCAGTCATAAAAGATGACAACATTAAATTTTAGGCAGATATGGGCTTGTAACACAACTAAATATCTTGCTATGGGCGTTGGGAGTCTCAGCATCAGAGCCCCTTCTGGGAGCTAACTGCTCCGATGAACCGGGTCTCCCCAAGCCCATCTCGCCCCTAACAAGTGGATAACTGTCTAGAATACAGATACACACCTACAGAAACCGGAAAAATGATAAAAGGGAGAAAACCAAAAGGGGCTTTTATCACTATAACAATGGAAGACCATGTCAGTAACGCATTTATACATTCATTACTGGAAAAAAAATTAAAAAAAAAGGAGGGAAGGAAACCAATTGGTCTGTCTATCTCTCAGGATGGGTTAAATTTTGGTTGGATGATCCAGTCCAAAACATGTTATGTTTGGGGGTTAGAGGGGTGTTACTTTTGATAATCTGCCCTGAGGCATATAACCAAGGTAATTAAAAGTACTGAGAGCCTGAGGAACCAAAATAGATGTGTATAGAAAACGGGAGAGTGAAAGGGGGAAAGGAAGAAAATAGGAGAGACAGAGGGGATAGAAAGGGTGAAAGGATAAGTTGATCGTCAGGAATTATGGGAGGGAAGCGCACAGGAGACCTTAAAGAGGGGGAGACTGAGAGCCCTTCAACGAAGGACCACTCTTGTGTACTATCAATCACACATACAAAGGGTGCCCTACTAGAGTTGCCCAGGGTTCCCAAATAGTTTTAAATTTATCTGTGGTGTCTAGGATAGTGTTGGAAATTTTTTCTTGCAGCATGATCCACGTGATTTTTTGCTTGGCTAACCGAATGGACACTTTCGGTGATTTCCAGGCCCTGGTGATGGTCATTTTGGCCCCCACTAGAATAAACTGGATCAGCTTCTGTGCATGTTTAGAAATTTTTGGTATGGGACCATTCAGCTATGCAACAGTTGGATCTTGTTGCAGAGTACAACCGCATGTTCTGCGGATAAGGGAGAAGATCTTGTTCCAATACATTCTGATTTTAGGGCATTCCCATAGTATGTGTAAAAGAGACCCCACATGACCGCAGCCTCTAAAGCAAAGAGGTGACGTTAGCGGATAGAGTTTGGCAAGACGTGACGGTACCAGATACCAGGGTGTAAGAACTTTCAGCCCTGCTTCGCTAATTGTAGTATTAACCATACCTTTAAAGGAGCGGGCAAAATTAATATGCCACTTATCCAGGTCCCAGCTGAAGTCAAGATCTCGCTCCCAGCTTGTCATGTATGCTGCTTTTTCCGTGGGTTCCGCCAGGGATGAGTAGATGAGAGAGATACCCCCTTTGGTGTCCGAAGCTGAAGCACACCATTGTTCATAAGGCGTTACAAAAAGATGGTTTTCATTGTCCTTCCATACCCGATTTAAAAAATGTGAGAGTTGAAGGAATCTAAATTTTTCGGCTGAGGGCATTTCGAGTTTGGAAGTACAGTATGCTAGAGTAAGGGGACCATTGGAGTTGAAGAATTGGCCAATTCTATAAAGGCCCTTGTCCAGCCACCATTTAAAGGCCCGAATCTCCAGGCCAGGTGGAAAATTATGATTTCTGAAGATATGTGCCAGGGGGTGCCATGTGGAGATGAGGGGTTTGAGCTTATGAAGGGCATCACAAAGTTTCATTGAGTGAGATAATGTTGGTGCTAAAATAGGGGGGCGTTTTTTGGGGATATTCCAAAGCAGAAAGTCTAAGGTGAAACCGGGGACCGCCTCTCGCTCCATGCTCACCCAATCTGGTTTGGGTCCTTTCATATAAATAGTTGAGAATTGGCTCAATTGTGCTGCCTGATAATACCACCACAGATTAGGGACCCCTAGTCCTCCCTTTTTTCTGGGCCTAAAAAGCACCTCTTTAGAAAACCTGTGGCCTTTTTTATCCCAAATAAAACGGATTATGGCAGATTGTAGGCGTTGGATGTGCAATTTGGGGACTGGAATGGGTAAGGATCGAAAGAGATATAGTAACCTAGGTAGGAGTGTCATTTTTACTGCGTTCACTTTACCTAACCACGAGAGCTTATATAGCGACCATTGGGTCAGGTCGTCCGTGAGCTTTTTGATCATGGGGGGAAAGTTATATTTATAGAGAGTATCTATGCCGGACGTAAGGTTAATGCCAAGATAAGGGATAGATGTGGAATTCCATGAGAATGGAAATTTACTCTTTAGGTTATTTACGATGTCTGGAGGAGTGGAAACATTGAGAGCAACTGATTTGGATACATTAACCCTAAGTCCGGAGGCTAATTCAAAGTCTTGTAAAAGTTGCAGTATGTTGGGGATGGAGGTCAGGGGAGACGTGACGAACAGGAGGACGTCATCCGCGAATAGAGCGCATTTGTGGTAATTTTGCCCACAGCGAACTCCATGGATGTCCGGGTGTTGTCTAATCGCGATGGCTAAAGATTCTATAGCCATCGTGAAGAGAAGGGGAGAGAGAGGGCATCCCTGCCTTGTTCCCTTCTGTATGGAAAATTTATCTGATAGATGTCCTTGTAGTCTCACCTGTGCCTTAGGTTGATGGTAGAGGGCTCTCAAGATATTGATAAAGTTTGGGCCGAAACCCCATTTACCTAAAATTGTGAAGAGGTAGGGCCAAGCCACCGTATCAAACGCTTTTTGGAGATCTATGGAGAGGAGGAGGCCCCCCTGGGGAGATCCCCCATCCCACCCCGATCTCATTAGGGAGATTGCATTTATCGCTCTCCGTATCTGGTCCGGTCCCTGTCTCCCTGGTATGAACCCCACTTGGTCCTTATGTATGTAGGTATCTATAAAAGAGGCGAGTCTATTGGATAATATTTTTGTCATAAGTTTTAGGTCGTTATTAATTAATGAAATAGGTCTGTAGTTACTGACTTCGCTGGGATCTTTACCTGGCTTAGGTATGACTGAAACAAAAGCCAAATTGGCATTAGGGTCTAGCGGAGATGCTTTAGCTAAGGAGTTGAAAAGGCGGACCAGGTACGGAGAGAGGGAATCTATAAAAGTTTTGTAATAGTGGTTTGAGAAACCATCTGGACCTGGGGCTGAGTCTTTTCTGAGCCCTTTTATGACTGCTCGGATCTCGGATTCTTGAAATGGGGATTCCAGAATGGAGCGGTGGGATTCAGAAATTTTAGGCAATGGGATTTTGTCTAGAAAAGCATCCAACTTTTGTTGAGAAATTGGGCAATCGTCGGAGTACAGGTTGGCATAAAAGGATTGGAATGATTTAAGAATTTTACTCGGGTTTTGGGTTTGCGATCCGGATTGGGTTTTTATTTTAGGTAGGGCAAAAGACCTGTGTTTCGGGGTAAGTTTGGCCGCTAGCTGGGGGCCAAATTTGTTCGCTCGTAGATAGAAACTGCCGCTGAGCCAATGGAGGTGCTTTTCTGCGTTGGAAGTCAAAGCCGAATTAAGGGATAGCCTAATGGTATCTAGTTTAGATAGAGAGGTAGGATTGGGGTTCAGTTTATGGGACTTGCTGAGATTTTTGTATTCTTTCTCTAGTTTCTTGATATCAATTTGCCGTTCTCTCTTTAATTTGGCTGCAAATTGGATCAATTTCCCTCTGATTACTGCTTTGTGAGCATTCCAGAGCGTGTTAGGGGAGATGTCTGCAGTGTCATTCAATAGAAAATACTCTTTAATATCCTTTTCTAGTATAGTACAGTGGACGGGATTAGATAAGATTTTCTCATTTAGGCGCCATGTGCGTAGGCCAGATGGGGATAACGAATTGGATATTCCTAAGATTACTAGGGAGTGGTCAGACCACGGAACATCGTGGATAGAGGCGTGGTTAGCAATTTGTATGTCAGAGTTCAATAAGAAAATATGGTCGATTCTAGCATATGTCTTGTGGGGTGCTGAGTAGTGTGTGTAGTCCCTTGTTGCGGGGTTTAATTCCTTCCATGAATCAATGAGTCCCACCGAGTGAATAAGTTTGGCAATCTGGAGGCTTTGTTTGGGGGGTCGTTTAAGGTGAGGGATCCCCTGAGCTGCTTTATCTAAGATCTGATCAAATGTAATATTGGAGTCCCCTCCCATAATCACCCTACCCTCAAAATGGGGTGAGAGAGTTGCCAGTAAGGAGGAGAAGAATTTAGCTTGGCCTTTGTTGGGGGCATAATAGGAAATGAAAGTGTATAGGTTACCTTCAATCAGTCCTTTGATTAGAATGTATCTCCCATCATTATTTTTCACAGTTAAAGTGTGAGAGAAAGGGGTTTGTTTGGAGATTAGGATGGCTACTCCTCTCTTTTTGTCACTAGCGTTTGCGAGAAAAAAAGTGGGGTATTTGTTGTGTAAAAAAGAAGGCGAGTAGTTTGAGGGGAAATGTGTTTCTTGGAGGAGCACTACATCTACTCCTCTTGAGTGATAGCTTTGGAAAGCTTTGCGTCTCTTGACGGGTGAGTTGAGCCCTTGGGTGTTATGGGAGGCAACTTTAAGTGCCCTCTGTAAGGGAGTTGGGTCAGTCATATTCACAAAGGGAGTAACCCTGGTGCGATAGGTGTGCTCCTACCCGGTTCCTTGATGATGCAGCGTGGAGTCTGGGAGAGAGATCTTGCTGTCGCAGCGGAGGGCTCTGGGTAAGGCCAGTCTCCTGTGCACCTTCCTGAAATATAAAAAAGGGGAAGGAGGAGAAGAGAGGGAAGAAGTGAGATAGAAGAGAATGAAAGAAGAGAGGAAGAATCATTAAATAATACAATCTAGTAACTTCAAAAAAGACTAGGCGTAAAAGCCCAGAAAAGCCAGGAACTGGACTGAAAAGTTCAGTTCGAGTCTGAGACCCAAAAACAAAAGGGTCTCAGAAAAACAAGAACAACCTAAGCCGAGGTTGTTAGTCTGGTGTAATCAGTGGGAGGATCTCCCCTGATCACAACAGAGGAAGTGGCGATGCTAGCCCAGCCGAGCCGCCGGGGCCCCATCTAATGGGGAAAAATGGAACCTAATGAGTGTGAAGCACAAAAAATTTGAATAATATACCCAAATAAAAGAAACGGAACAAAAATGAGGAGTTGAGCCCAAACTCTAAGAGGTACATGGGCAAATCACTGTTTTAAATAAAAATGACAAAACAAAACCCGCCACAGGGGACGGTCCACTAGTAACCGGGAGGGGGGATGGAGGGTAGGAGCAGGGGTGTGGGAGGGAGGGGGGGGAAGTGAAGTGGGGTACAAACTTATGCCCTGGTGTTCCCGGAAATCAATATAACCTCAAGTGCGGTCCATTATTAAAACCGAGAATAGTTGTCAAAAAAAAAAAAAAAAAAAAGAGAAAAAGAAAAACAACCCGGAGTCATCTTCTTCCATCTTCATTGCAGTGAAGAGAGTGGGGGAAGATCAGGTAAGTGCGACCACCCTCACTGGTGGATATGTGGGGTCTGATGGGGTGTACGCAATGTACACAAGAACCCCTCAATCAGAGGGTACATCCTTAGGGAAAAAAGGGAGTCACAAAGTCCTTATAGAGCTGAGAGAAGATGACTTCATCTTGGAGGAAAGGAATCGCGGTGACGCTTCGTTTGCTGTTTGTTCCAGAGGGGAGTGATGGGGCTGCCTGGAGGGGGTCTCTTCGAGGAACTTGACTTGGACGGAGGATCCTGGGGGGAAGCTTCTTGAGAGATGAATCCAAGTCGCAGGAGTAAGTGTTCGCCTTCTTGGAGTGAGGAGAATCCATACGATCTTTCCTTATGTTGGAACTGAAGACGGAAAGGGAAAGTCCAGCGATATTTAATTGATTTCTGAGAGAGGATTTCAAGCAGAGGTTTTAAAGCTCTTCTCTTTAGGATTGTAGTTTTGGAGATGTCTGCGAAGACTTGAATCTTGTTTCCTTGGAAGGATAGGGTGTCCAGGTTCCGAGATCTTTTCATGACCTCCTCTTTGGTCTCGTAATAGTGGGGCTTAACCACTATATCCCTCGGGAGCCCGTCCTGTCTGGGTGGTTGCAGCGCTCTGTGAGCCCTGTCAATCTCTAGTTTGCGGTCAGAGATATCTGGGATCAGTTCTTTCATGAAAAGCTGCACCGTGTCATGAATATTAGTTACAGATTCAGGGATACCTCGAATACGGAAGTTACCTCTCCGATTACGATTTTCCAAGTCGTCAATCTTCCCTAGTGCTGTTTCAAGTTGATCTTGCATCAAGTGAATGCAGTCGGTATTCTGATTGGTGCGCGCGACAGTATGACCAACTGCTTGTTCAATCAAGTCAATGCGAGCCCCCAAGCTCTGTAGGTCTGCCTTAATAGACGTGGTGATTTGTGCTGCGTTTTGGGCCAGGCCCGTGGCCAGCATGTCTGAAAAGCAATTCAGAAGTTGTGCCATGTCTGACTGGTGGGGAGAGTTCAGCGGTGCTGCCTGTTGCATAGCAGGGGATGGGGCGGGAGCATGCAGTGAAGGGATATGGAGCATGTCAGTTAGGGCCCTGTTAAAAATGGAGTCTTTGCTGGTAGGATAGGCATTCTTGGGGGAGATGTTACTCACAGAGGATCCCGGTGTGATGTTGGGAAGCTGATCCTCCTCTGGGATGTCAGCCATGATGACTCCGTCTCCTGTGTCTGCCTGTGAGGAGGCCGCGGCCGCCATCTTAGATGTAGTGGGGTCGGGTAGGCCAAAGGAGAGTTTCCTTCTAGCCGCTGGGCGCTGTGATCGGTTGGGCATATAGATTTGTGCCCACGAGCCTCCTCTACCAGCGGGTGTTAAGCAGGGACGGTTCCGCTAAGAAATCCAGCGTCTGGGGACCGCGGAAGGCTCGGCTGTGACGGAGCTCCCGTTCAGAGCGTCTTCCCGGGAGTCCCGCGCATGCGCACTCGGAAAACTGCTGAATTCGTTTTTTAACAAATTTTAACAAATTTGTTAATTCCGAAATATCAGAGTTAACGAAAAACCCATTTAAAAAATGTTTCCAAATATTCAGAAATTCGAAAATCTGAAAACCCAAAAATTAAAAAATCTGAAATAATAACTAACTAATAATAACTATTACTAACTATTAAATTATAGTTATTGAAATTTCCTTTCAAATTTGGCTGTTAGTGAACGTAACGAATATGATTTTATCCAAAGTTACGAATTATCCAAAATAACGAATGCCGTATCTAAACAAATGGAACGTAGCGAATTAATAATATTAAATAACAATAATAATAAAAATGTTTTATTATTATTATTATTTATTATTAATTAGTTCTGTTCGATTTGTTTAGATGCAGCATTCGTTATTTCGGATAATTCGTAACTCGGATAAATTCGTATTCGTTGCGTTCACTAACAGCCAAATTTGAAAGGAAATTCCAATACTTATAATTTAATAGTTAGCAATTATTAGTTAGTTATTTATTCTTTCGAATTTTCAGATTTTCTTTCTTATTTTCAGGTTTTTGAATTTACGAATTTTGAATTTATGAATTTTTTGAATTTACGAATTTTCGAATTTATGAATTTTTTGAATTTACGAATTGCGATCATAACAAATGACCCAAAAATGAAGGAAAAAAAACCTGAATGAAACGAAAGCGAGCTGAAGTGCACATCTCTAATCAGCAGCCCATTGCACAGCCATGACTCTGTGCTGAGCCTGGCCATATCCAGCTAAGTTTTTGCTCCCCCATGTTGATGGACATTGCTAATATCAGCCAAGAATTGAAGTAGCTGAGTGAGTGAAAACAAACAAGCCATGGTACTTATGTCATCTGCACAGCTAAGTCATTAATCACAATCTGAAGAAATTCTGAGAGCGCCCCACTGTTTACAATGTTAAATAATTTTAAGATGTTCCTGCATTTTATTTTCTAGAATATCGTTTGCAAAATGAGTAGTGCTATTCCCATAGGAGCAGCTGGATAGGATGGGTCCTCTGTAATAATTTATCACTGCTTGATAAACTGACATCTCTGTGAAGTTTCTGTGAATTTCTGGTACTGTAATCTCGTAAAGTCTCACGAGATTCCAGTATCGGGGGCCGTTCTCCACCGTTTGAAGCGTTTGTAGATCGCCTTAAGTGGTTGTGAATCCTTACAGGCCACTTTGTGCTACAGGTAAGCCTATAATAAGGCTTACCTGTAGCTACCCAGGATATCTCCTAAACCTGCACGGTTTAGGAGATATTCCCTGTATTTGCATGTGCCGACGTCATCAAATGCGCACTGACACAAACTGAAGCAATGGTACGTACATGCCGTTGCTTCGGTGAGTGTGCCGTTACCGCGCGCATGCACGGGAGTGATGTCATCGTAGCTCCGGCCAATCACAGCGCCGGAGCCGCGATATCTGGAACTAACCCCCGGGAGTGATGTCCGCCCCCGGAGCGGTGTACGGGCGCCGCAGCTAGGGCTTCGATCTCAGGTGAGTGTTACATAATGAGCTAGTATGCTATGCATACTAGCTCGTTATGCCTTTGTCTTGCAGCTGTTAGTTTTTTTGTTTTGTTTTTTAAAGTGGGTTTACAACCACTTTCACTCCTCCAAAGGAGAAGCGATCTACAAAGCTTCATAAACTGGCACAGAGAGGAGAACGATCTCCTCTGAGAATACCGGAGAATGAAGCAGTGAATTTTTTTCACTGCTTCATAAACAGACAACCTGAGTGTGCAAAGCATGTAATATCACAGAAAATCACAAAAAAAGTAATACCTGGTATCTAGTAATAATACCATGCTCAAGAAACAGTTACTGAACAAAAATAGCAAAGACAAACTTAATATTTTGTCACTCAATATAGTAGGTAATGAGACAAGCATGAAAATGGATTACCATTGAGTAATAACACAATTTAGCATACAGGGTGATTAGTAGTAAGGACTAGGCATGAGATGACACTTGGTGTCCAGATCAGCATAAACAGTGGCTTGGTCACCTAAAGTGCAACATTGGGCGATAATAAAGCTTGATTTAGCGGATACAGGAGACTATACTGCCAAAGTGAATGAATGGTGACTATGCTAGGCCTAATGTGCACTGTCCGTAGAAATGAAACAAAGAGAAGAAAGGATCAAATGGCACCTGCAGGATGGTTTTGCAGGAGAAACAGTCCTTGATGTTGCTTTTCTGCCGGCTATCCTTGGGGCCCTTTAGAAAGTGGTGATGCACTTAAAGTGTTACTAAACCCAGTAATATGAAAATAGTTCATCCGTCCCCCCACCGTGCCCACAGCTTATAAATCACCTTTTTACAATAAAATACTGCCACTATATACCTTTTTGAATGATCTGTATACAATGGTTACATCATAAACTGCACAGTTTCTCCAGTGCTGAGAGTTCAGGAAGGAGGAGATTTTCACTACAGCCTGTATACATGCCCACATGTATGATGTCAATGTAGCAGTACCCCCCGTGAGGGCTGCTGATTGACTCTATACCCCACTGGCTACCCCGACTCTGCAGATCCTCTCTTACCTTTGACACCTTGGGTTCCATTCTGCAATGTGGTATTAGCAATGAGAAACTCACACAATGTCACTGAATCACTCAAAAAGTTTACTAGAGTAAATAATGGAACACAATGAACAGCATGAATAAACACAAGTGATAATTGACAATTGGTAACACTTAATTCAGATATGCAAAACTTATAATCCTATAGTCACCTTTGGGAGTATATGTGAACAGGTGTACAGGGGGATAAGTACCCAATATCCTTGAAAAATATATTAAATACCTTCCCACTGAGGCCTCAACACACAGTATAATATTCCTTACATTCAAGAACACAGTGTAAAATCTAACATATACTCAATGGTTCCCCCTAGACTATAAGTCAGAGTTCAACTTATAAGTAGAGCAGCAATACTTGATAAAAGAGGAAGATGGTGAAAGTTCTTTTAACTCCTTTATATATGAGTGCAATACAGTACTGACCTTACAGCGCAGAGAAAAAGACAAGACCCAAAGTTCAGCTGTATGATGCCTGTGAAGAAGTAGATTCACCTCCATGGAACTACAAGTCTCAACAGCAGTCTGTAGAAAGAACTCACTCAGCAATACTATATTCTCTACACAATGGACTCCAATAGCTGTGAGGCTCCGTCCGGAATCCCCTCCTGGTGTCTCCGTCTGGGAAAGATGGCGCAGCCGCGCCACGCTGCAACTCCCGATGGGCTGAAGTTCAGGGGCTTCAAGTTGCTCTGAAGTGCTGGCCGGTCCGCTTGCTGAGATGGCAAGGCTGTGCTCCAAAATCCCTCAAAGGCGGGCTATCCGGCTCTCCGCTGTATATAGTATAGTATAGTCTCTCACTCCTGGTCACACATACAGACCTCCTGCTAGTTGCAGTAAAGGTGCAGTCAAGGTGCTCTTTAGGTGTGGTACAGGTGCAATGTAGATGCAGGTCAAATGCAGTGACAGTTCAGTATAACCCATACCACCTAGTATAGGGTTAGTATCGGCGCAGTATAAGTTTGGTAGAAATGCGGTATAGGGCTGATATAGATGCGGCATGGGTTGGGTGTACTTGGTGTCCAGCTGTTAGTGGCTCAATCTTTGCTAATAATGTCAATAATGGGTGGATAGCCCCTCACCAGTCCCCAGGCTGTTGCTGTGGACTCTTGCTCTAGAAGGGGGTCCCCCTCAGTCTCACCCTAAAAGCCTCCAGCCGTGGGAAGCAGAGGGCGAGTATAGGCTCCAGTCTCCTTGTGGCAGTGGTGAAGGAGTTGTGATGTGGATGGACTTTTAGGTTGGACTTGATGGCCTTGTGTTTTTATTCAACCTCACCAGCTATGAAACTATGTGGGGTGGTGCTGAGCTGCCGCCAAGTGTTTTAACTCCCAGTCTCAGGTTCGCATCCACACTGGTAGTTGAATCCTCAGAGGTGCTCTCTCTCCAACTTCTATGCACCAAGAGGAAGAACTTTCCCTGGGCAGTTTAATAAAATTCCTCTCAACACTTCTTCTACGGCAGAGTCTATGGGATTTGTTGTCTAAAGAGTCTGTGGGTCCCATGATATGGCTGCCATTCCAAACTACAAACTCCCAGGATTCTCAGTGCACTGCATAGAGGTCTATCGGCTTGATTGGCTTTAGCTCTCACCCCTGCTGGCCAGAGGAAAATGGTGGAGCATAACATCGGTATCTCAGTAGAAAGTGAAAGTAAACTGATTGTACTAAGGGAAATGTCTTCTTCTCCAAGTTCTCCAAGTTTCTGTAGTCCAGAACAAAGGGCCTGGCATGGATTTTGGGGAAGACCCCACGCATTTGCTTTTGTTTGTTTTCTTGGCATGGGGTCCCCTTAAAAACCCATACCAGACCCAAACGGCCTGGTATGGATTGGGGGGCGAATATTCTCCTGTCAGTGGGGAATCACCCGCTGGCAGCAGGGATGACTAATCATTATTAGGACACCGGCAGGTGCCAGCTCCTTAACAACCGGTGACTTATCCCTGCTGCTGACAGCAGGGATGAGTCACTGGTTGTTAGGACGCCGTGGGTGCTTGCTCCTAACAACAGAAATCGCAGGCAAAAATGCCTTGCCTTGGGTTTTTGATGCATTTTCCAGATTTGTTCCATGCAGAAAAAATTTAGCACGTTCTACTTTTGTTGACTGCACTGGAACGCACGGCACTGGTGTGAACTAGGGCCATTGCAATCCATGTTAACTACTGTTCATGCTTTTTTGATGCGGACTAAAATTGCACTGAACTGCATGTGGTATAGACTGGCCCTCAGGGTTTCACAAACTGGGAAAGAAGCTTCCAGAGCTTGGGGAGGGAGATTCAGATAACCTGTCTGAATATTTATCATGCTTCAGCCAATCTCTACATAGAAGGAAGTATCCAGAAGTCTCAGGAAAGGTGATAAATAGTTTGAAGCACTGGAGAGCAAAGTTCCTTCTTCCAGGGAGGGTTCCAGAGCCTGAGGGGCTGCAACCCTCAGGCAGATCGTGGTTTGTGCAGCTGTTCTGGAGGCCTCAGTGATGTCAGGGCTGAGTGCCTGGATGTCGGATGAAAAGATTTGCTTTGTGCTAGGTGTGTTTTAGGTGGACTACTGGTCCCAGTCAGTCCTGTGCAGACTCTGTCAACCCTCCTGGCTGCAGCAGCCTGTCTCAAATGCCAGCAACATCACAGTCTCTCTCGCTGGCTCTACATCCATTCCTGGCATGTCTCTCCCAGACCTTCTGACTGTGCCTATCACTCACCGACCCACATATGGATGCCTTCTGATGATTTGATGGACACCCCTCGTTTGGGTTGTATGGAGGGGTTCCTTCCCAGCTCTCTGAGCCCCCCGGCCCAAGGTCACCCCCCCCCAAGATAGGGGGCTCCCTCAAAGGCCACGACAGCCTAACACTCCATCACTCAGTTCTTCCATCTGACAACTCCTCCCCCAGCAGGCTGACCCTGGGTATATATAGGAGGGCTGCCCCCCTGCCAATCCAAGTTGGAGATTGATCAGGGCTCCCAGATAAACCCCATGCCACTCCAATCCTCTCTCCCCAACTCTTTTCCAGAACCTTTTGGAAACCAGAGGGAGGCACCAGAGAGATAAAGCCACATTCCAGCCACTAGCTGCTGCTCTCAAACCACTCCCAGCCCCCCGATCAAAAACACACAGGCCGAGCTTTCAGCTAGGCATGCCTAAATTTACCTGCACTGGCTGAAACAAAAAAAAAACTACCTCTAGCACCTACCTACCTAAGGTAGAGGGTGCTATACTTACACACAAAAGTAGTTTTGCTGCATTTTACTGGTGGTAAGGACATACATTCCTCAGTCAATTAACACTACACAGTCAATCACATTTAGTGGATGGTCTTCAGAAGTCACAAGTGAAAGTATGTGCAGCACCTCAGCAGCCATCTCCCTTACGGTCTCCATTAGTATTCATAGGACTGTGCTCTCTGTAGTCACCTCCTTGCTAGGTACATCTCTCCCCAGAAACCCTCCAGGGAAGCAGCCTCACACTGGGATCTTTCGGCCTGGCCCCCTATCTCCGTAAGGGACAGAAAGACTACAGCCGACACCTCCTGCATAAAGGTCCACTAAACCCGGCCCTGCCCTGTCCATGTGGGGGGTTTAGCTTCTATGCCCCAAGTGTATCTGTGGCCCTTCCTACCTACCTTCCTACCCGAGCCCACCCAGGTGTGTTAGAAAAGCAAATAAATATTCGCTTTTCTAACACTGAACCGCCTCTCCGTCAATCGGGAAGCGGGAGTCTAATACCTGTCACCTGACTGACCTGCTGCCCGTCCCACAGCTCGCCGCTGTCACCTGCTGCCTGACCCCCCACCAAGATGGCGTAAGTGCTGGTCAGACAGCAAGCGGGCGGGCGGGCGGGGGGTCACAGTGGCTGCATTTGATGGTCCCAGTGGCTGCATTTGATAGGCACAGTGGCTGCATTTGATAGGCACAGCGGCTGCATTTGATGGCACAGTGGCTGCATTTGATGGGCACAGTGGCTGCATTTGATGGGCACAGTGGCTGCATTTGATGGGCAAAGTGGCTGCATTTGTTGGGCACAGTGGCTGCATTTGATGGGCACAGTGGCTGCATTTGATGGGCACAGTGGCTGCATCTGATAGGCACAGCGGCTGCATTTGATGGGCACAGTGGCTGCAATTGATGGCACAGTGGCTGCATTTAATGGCACAGTGGCTGCATTTAATGGCACACTGGCTGCATTTGTTGGGCACAGTGGCTGCATTTGATGGGCACAGTGAGGCTGCAATTGATGTTTTTTTCAGTATTTTTCACTTTGTTTGAGCCCCACCAAAAATTATGAGCACCAGCTGCCACTGCTTAACACTAACCCTCCCTGTAACCCAATGTAACTTGCTTATTACTCTATCACTAACCCTCCCTGTAACCCTAACATTAACAATCCCTGTAACCTGAACGCTGACCCTTCCTGCAATCCTCACACAGATCCTTTAGTTGCATTTTTCTAAAAACAAAAAAACAAAAAACAAAATCTTGAAACTTTGATCTCTTTTACTGAAATCCTGCATTGAAGGAAAAGCTTTCAATCTCTTCATTCTAAAATAAAGTACCAAACACAATCTCAGCAATACCGCTATCATCAGTGTAATAACAGGAGGTATTATTAAAGAATAAATGTAACCATGTAGAAATCCCGGCTTCTCTGAGATCAATAACGTAGTAAAGCGAGACGGGATAAGACAGTAGTAAAAAAAAAATCACAGAGGAATACAATTTAAAGCTTAGTTAACTTCCTATTTGGTGAAATCACCGAGGCGAGATGATAAATACAAAAGTTCTGAATATCTGATCTCAGACATGCTTCAAAATGTTCTTCGAGGAGTTGCATTTTTATTACTGAAATATAGAGATCTGACACCAAGAAGTCACTTTTAGGGTAGAAGAAATATTTTTCACTTGTGTGTGAATAAATGTCTTTCATTTATCTTGATACAATATCTACATGTATAAAGCAAGCTGAAACAGTAGATTCCAGCACTAAGCCTAGGTTCACACTAGAATGCAGTGCGGGAAACCTGCCGTCCATGTGCATTTCACCACACTGCATTCAAATCGCGCTACCTTTGCGATCTGCAGCAGGTGTCAGTTCAATATCAGCAGCACCCAAACGTAAGTCGCAGGTGCAGTGCGTTTGCCTGCACCGGATCACATGGTACAAAACGACCCGGTGACCCGGTTGCAGTGCGGTTCCAAAATTGGTGCGATGCAGTGAGATTTGGGTCCATTCAAAATGAATGGTGAGAAAGGGGATAAGAATGAAAAGCTATTAGCATTACTAATGGCTGAGGATAAACCCCTGACAGTAGTGCCCTGTATTTCTTCTCCACCCGGAGTGTTGTTGACTGACAGATGAAATTCTAAAGACATTTGTTTCATTCTATAAGAACTTGTACTCGCCTCTAGCACCCTACAATACAGAGGACCTTCTAGCTATCTTGGACCCCCTGCATTTGCGCACATTACTGGAGGAGGTTAGAGAGACTTTGGATGCTCCTTTAAGGTAGAGGAAGTAATCACTGCAATTGGCTGCTTTCTTAATGGGAAGGCACCTGGTCCGGAGGGACTACCAGTGGAGTGGTATATACAATATTCTGAACTTCTTTCACCGAGACTACTCCGGTTATATACTGAATGTTTCCAGAATGGCTTCCTTCCACCTTCCTTTTATGAGGCACACATAGTGTTGTTGGCCAAACCAGAAAGAGATCCTCTTCAGTGCTCTTCATATACTGTAGAACAGCGGCGGCCCATCTATACAGGGCACAGGGGCGCCGCCCCCAAAAATCTATGTGCCCTGACCCTAATTTACATGCAGGTCGCTAGACACATGGATTCCAATGAGGGTTTTTTTTGCTTGTGATTAGAGCCTGAGGCTCTAATTCACTTCAAAAAAGGGTGGGCTCTGGCGCAGAGAACTGTGCCCCGAGCCCACCCAGTTGTGTGACAATAGCAAATTAATATTCGCTATCGTCTTCCTGATGCTCCTCCCAGCCAGTCCCAGCTCAGGAAGCGGGTCCTGAGACCTGATTGGCCAAGAGAAGAAGCGATCCTATTGGCCGCCGAGGAGGAGGGAGGAGACGCAGGGGAAGCTGCGCCGTCGTGAAGCCAAGAAAAGAGGAAACCTGATGCCCGAAGGAAACCCGCGACCTAGATGGGGTAAGTGTGACTGCCTGCCGGGGGGGGGGGGGTGTCAGCGACCGGTTTGCCGCCCCCCCCCAAAAAATATATAACACCAGCTGCCACTGCAGTAGACCTATCTCCCTACTTAATATGGACTTCAAAATACTTACCAAATTGCTAGCTAACAGACTTATGCCTGTCTTGCAGCACTTTATTTCCCCGGACCAGACAGGTTTCATGCCCAAAAAAGCCACAGACATCAACCTACGTAGGGTTTTTACTCACACTTGTCTAGGACCAGATATTTCCAGTGAAGGTACATTTGTTTTTCTAGACTAATGCCGCGTACACACGGTCGGACTTTTAGTCTACAAAAGTCCAACGGACGCTGACGGACTAAAGCTGGCTGGTAATCCGATCGTGTGTGGGCTTCTCCGGACTTTCAACATACTTTTTTAGCCTCAAATCCAACGTACTTTAGATTTGAAACATGCTTCAAATCTTTACTTCGTAACTACGACGGACCCCGAAATCCGCTCGTCTGTGTGCTAGTCCGACGGACAAAAAGCCACGCTAGGGCACCTATTGGCTACTGGCTATGAACTTCCTTATTTTAGTCCGGTGTACGTCATCACGTAAGAATTCGACGGACTTTTGTGTGATCGTGTGTAGGCAAGTCTGTTCGTTAGAAAGTCCGCCGCAAGTCCGTCGAAAGTCCGCCGAAAGTCTGTCGGAAGTCTGTCGGACAGGCTGTCTGACTTTTGTAGACGAAAAGTCCGACCGTGTGTACGCGGCATTAGAAAAAGCTTTTGATTCGGTTGACTGGCAGTATATCGCATCAATGTTGGAAGTGTATGGGTTTGGACCTAAGTTTAGACGGTAGATCAGTATCCTCTACCATAGCCCAACTGCAGCCTTTAACCTGAATGGTTTTATTGTCTGACTTTTTTCCGGTGGGTAGGGGTACCCGGCAGGGTTGTCCTATGTCTCCTGGTCTTTTTGCATTGTTAATTGAACCCCAGGCACTAAGAGCTTCTTCGGAAGAGAGGGGTATTCAGGGGTATGCGAACGACATGGTTTTATTTCTACGTGATTTTGACTCATCCCTATTAGCAGCTCTGTCTATTCTGAATTAATTTGTTACAACAGGTGGATAGAGTGAAATACCTGGGCATTCATATTTCTAGCTCAGTACCTGACTTCATCACTCTGAATGTCACTCCGCTCTTGCTGACCCTAAGACATAGGCTGCGAGCTTGCAGAATCTTCCCCTAACACTTATTGGAAAAGTTAACTTACTAAAGATGAAATTGTTACCCCTCCTACTTTATATATTCCGTAACTCACCTGTATGGGTACCGAAATACATTATATTGTCAAAAGTACACACACATGAACAAGGTCCATAAAGACACAGATGAGCGAGTTTGGGGTGGAGGAACTTGACTGGCCTGCACAGAGTCTTGACCGCAACCCGATAGAACACCTTTGGGATGAATTAGAGCGGAGACTGCGAGCCAGGCCTTCTCGGCCAGCATCAGTGCTTGACCTCACAAGTGTGCTTCTGGAAGAATGGTCAAACATTCCCATAGACACACTCCTAAACCTTGTGGATAGCCTTCCCAGAAGAGTTGAAGCTGTTATAGCTGCAAAGGGTGGGCCAACTCAATATTGAACCCTACGGACTATGACTGGGATGCCATTAAAGTTCATGTGCGTGTAAAGGCAGGCGTCCCAATACTTTTAGTAATATAGTGTACTGTATATATTTCATCTAGGTATTTTTCTGTTTGCTGGAGTTCTGGCCGCCTTTTTCAGGCTCTGAACCCGTTATCGCATTGGTGGTCAATACTGAAGGATCATCTTACATTGGTGGGCTCTGAAGAAATGCTTACTTATATTGGTGGTCAGTGGAAAAAGACCACCCTGGATTGGTGGTCAGTGTAGAAGTATACAATTACATTGTTGTTCGATGGAGCAGTGTCCCCAGACATTGGTGGTCAGTGGAAAAAAAAAACCTTTACAGTGGTGTTCCATGAAGAAGAGCCACTTACATTGATGATCAGTGGAAACTGACCCCTTACATTGATAGTCTGTGGAGAAGTACCCCCTTACATTGGTGTTCAGTGTAGAAGAACCTCCCTGTATTGAGGGTCAGTGGAAAAGGATCCCCTTCACTGGTGGCCAGTGGAGAAGTTTTCCATTACATTGCTGGTCATTGTAGAAGGATCCCCTTATACTGGTGGCCAGTAGAAAAGGACCCCCTTACATTGGTGGTCATTTGAGAAGGCCCCCCTTCATTGGTAGTCAGTCAAAGAGTGTTTCCTTACATTGGTTATCAGTGGAGAATGACTCTTTACGTTGGTGGTCAGTGGGAAAAGTGGTCAGTAGAGAAGGATCCTTTACATTTGTGGGCTGTGAAGAAATGCTCACTTATATTGGTGGAAAAAGACCACCTTAGATTGGTGGTAACTGGTAAGTGGAAAAGTATACTGTTATGTTGTAAGTCGATGAAGAAGTGTCCCCAAACATTGGTGCTCAGTGGAAACTGACCCCTACGTTGGTAATCAGTGGAGGAGAAGCCCCCTGCATTGGGCCCCAGTGGAAAAAATGCCCTTACACTGGTAGCCGGTGGAGAAGTTTTCCCTTACATTGCTGGTCATTTATAAAGGATCCCCTTATACTGGTGGCCAGTAGAGAAGGACCCCCTTACATTAATGATCAGTAGAGAAATACCCACTTATCGGCATCTACAACTATAATTAAATACTAAGTGGGTTGAAAAAGGAGGCAGGTGGGAAGCACTCAGGGATCCTGGACAAAGACTTGGAATAGACTGATACATCAGAACATAAATGCTTTGGCTTGCCAAGTTCTATGCTTCCCTAGTTGATGGTTTATATGTGTCTTAATAATGACTTAGACCATTAAAATGTATCATCGCTATAGATATATGATTATCTGACCCCGGGTTTAGTTATAATAAGTTGACTCAGAGGCTTCCTTTCTTTCTTCTCTAGTTTGTTTGCTTTGATGGAGTTCCCTAAAATCTGCTGTATCCATAAGGATTGTACTTTTTGTACTTGTCGCAAAATTGTTTTTAGAAAATGTTTTAATTATTGTTTAAAAAAAGTATATATTTTAAATATACCTTCTTGGATCAATTTATTAGTACATGCACCTTAAAAATCCTACAAGTATATCTATTCATGTTTTTACTATGTATTAATTAAAGTTTGTAAATTTTATTACTCTGGCGGAATTTGTTCTTGGCACCGCTATAATCCCATTACCTATTCACCACATTTTCATCAGAACAACGTGTTCTCTTTCTGATTTCCAAGTATTTTGTACTTTAAAAAAATGATCTAATTAAATCACATACTCAAAGTGTTTTTTGCTATGTTATTTATGTTATGACTGTGGGAAGTTTCTAAAATGTTCTCAGACATTTTGCTTGTACATAGTTCATTAAAATTACATTCTATTTTGCAACGTCATACAGGACCTCCTAGGTCAGGGCTGGGAAATACATAGATGTAAAAGAACTACAAATCTAAGAATGTTTTTTTTTCTGTCTTAGGGTAATGGGTGATGGGCATTTCCTGAGGGGTCATTGCTGCAATACGTAGCCCTCATTCAAGGAGAAAATCAGTGAAAAGAAAAAAACAAAAAACATATAAAAATTATGCAATAATGTCTCCGATATAACACAGTCTTATGTGATAGAGAAAAAAACACAAGTGTAGAGCTTGAGGTCGTGAAGAAAAAGTCACACTCCTGAGTTCCTGGTATTCTGGTACTCCAGTATTCAAAATACAAACACAGCTGCGCTTCTGGGACCTCGTTTGTCGCGATGATGTCAGCACTTCGTCCGCCCGACTAGTTTGGTCACAAAATGACGTCGTCCTGGGGCAGTCATCGCCTTAAATAAGTAAACAAATGAGCCAAGCCTCGTTTTGGTTCTCACAACATCAATGAGGCAGCCAAGCTTCATTTCGATCATACAGGAAGAGAAAAAAGTTTGTCATATCACATCGCTTCCTGCTGAGAGTAAGCTGGACGCCTTTAGACTGTTATCCAATGCTCAAGGTTATTATCCCTCCGGATTATTCAAAATGCTACTTGTAATCAATAATCAATATAGAAAAATAAAAAAGTTAAGAATTAAATAAAATAAAAAATCTTTATTTGTAAGTGGGCAGCGACGGAGGTCTGACCACAGATATTCCGCCACTGCCCTCTAGAGACAAAACAAGGAAAAATCCAAAGATACATGTCATTTAGAGATACATATCATTTAAAACATAACATTTAAAAATTTAAAAAGGGGAACACATAGTTTAAGCGTCGGAAGACCCGGCAAAAATTTGACAGGGAACATTCTGCCATTGACCCTGCGTTAAATATGCCATTGAGTTTTCAAATTCCTAATAGTCAACAGTGGTGGTATGGGGCAGCCTCTCCGGAACGAGAACTCTCTTCGTTCCAGAGCAAGTCAGCTCCAATCATTCAACATATTTGTCATTTGATAGAAACAAAAAATATATATTTTTAATTTGATAGAGACAAAAAGTATATCATTTTAATTTTAGAAACCGGAAGTCACAGCAAAGAATCGGACAGAAGACACTCTGCCACTGACCCCGCATAGAACTCAACCCCAGATCCAAAAAATTATTTGTAATTACTAAAATCATATGGAGGAACCTCTCAAAGCAGAGACTTCCGTCTATTCCAAAGCAAGTCCAGCCATTCCTATCAATATTTCGCCTTAAATTGATATAAGATAGCTTCTCTATATGGAGTCCAGATTAGTCCCAACAGTATACAGACAAATACAGATATTCTGCAAATAAACTAGTATAACAAAAACCAGACATATTGTATACTATTCCAGGAGGGTTACTAAACATTAATAGATATCCACAAAGGCATTAACATCAACGTCTACATTGAGGCCTGAAGGGGCAAAACACCCCACTTTATAGATCCACTTCAGCTCAAGTTGTGAGATCCCCCTAACTAGTGAACCCCCCTCCAAGGTGGAATGTACCTATCGATACCATAAAAAATCGTTTTCCTAGGATCCTTATTGTGTACCAGAGCATAGTGCTTTGAAACAGAATGAACACTTACAAATAAAGATTTTTTTATTTTATTTAATTCTTAACTTTTTTATTTTTTATTTTTCTATATTGAGTATTGATTATAAGTAGCATTTTGAATAATAATAGGGATAATAACCTTGAGGATTGGATAACAGTCTAAAGGCGTCCAGCTTACTCTCAGCAGGAAGCGATGTGATGCGACAAACTTTTTTCTCTTCCTGTATGATCGAAATGAGGCTTGGCTGCTCCATTGATATTGTGAGAACCAGAACGAGGCTTGGCTCGTTTGTTTACTTATTTAAGGCGATGACTCAGCACATCGCCCGTGCCCCAGGACGACGTCATTTTGTGACGAAACTAGTCGGGCGGATGACGTGCTGATGTCATCGTGACACACGAGGTCCCGGAAGCGCAGCCGTGTTTGTATTTTTAATGCCAGCCGGTATTTTACACTTTTAATGGGGATATTCTCCTTTTTTTTTTTAAACACAAATGTATTACTCTTAATAAAAAAGCGTTGGATCTTATGCTATGTGAAGCATCCTCCTTTTTTTGAGTGGGACATCTGTGAATACCCATGAATGAGGTCAAGGGAGAGAGTGATTGGTGGATCCTGGTGTGCCGAGCGGAATCGCAGTTTAGAGGCCCTGGCAGGGTAATCAGCCACAGGTGTTTTGACCTCTCCATAGGTCAAATCTATCCGGTAAGCAGGCACTCCTTCTCCCTGGTGATGGTCACAAGCGGTGTGGATAATATACTGAATGAACTGTGATTGAGAAATCAGGAGTGTGACTTTTTCTTCACTACCTCAAGCTCTACAATTGTGTTTTTTCTCTCTCACACAAGACTGTGTAATATTGGAGACATTATTGCATAATTTTTATATGGTTTTTGTTTTTTTCTTTTTACTGATTTTTTCCTGGAATAAGGACTATGTATTGCATCAATAGTTTTCTGATATTCTTTTGATTAGGATGCCATGTTAAAAATTAAGCGCGACTCTGCCCCTTGGTTATACTGATTTTTTCGTGATATCACATTTAAGAGTTGCTGCTTTATTCAGAATTTTTTGAATTCTCATTTATAGTGTTTACTACAAGTGCAGTTTCTTTGCCCTTATAAATTTCCCGAGGGGTGCCAAGAAAAGGTCTTTTGACATCCAGGACAAAGATGCCAAGGTGCTGACCGGAGAGGGTTGGAGCCGGAACATTCAGTACATTGCATGTACAGTGGTGAGTGTTGGGTAGCTGCAGCTCTTGCAGGACACAGTAATGATGTAACTTGTTTGTTCCTTATGTAGAATCTTGCTTTACTTGAAGGGTATGTTTAGGTTATCTTTGTTTATTTTATTTAGTGCTCTTTGTATTTGTGTTGTTTTTTACCTTTCTTTAAAAGTGTATGGGGGGGATGTGTACCATTACTTTAAAGTGCATCTAATGAAAAATGTAAAGTCATATGTAGGGATCTGCTGCCCTGTAGCACTTCCTGTCTTTGGGAGGCTGGCTTGGAAACTCTAGAAGAAGAAAGTGGACGAGAGACAGGAGCTGAGACCATAACAGTTTACTATTGTTGCCCATAGCTTCTTGGTACATATCAAGGGAGTACCTACAGGGGTCACAGGGGGTGCAATTGTGACCCAGCCCCTTGCTTCAGGGGGCCCATGTGGTCCCCCCTTTACACCTGAAAAAGAGGAGTGGCAGAGGCGGCTGCATATAGAGGAACCAATCTCTCCATTTTTCTCCTGCAGCAGCTGAATGCCTGCAGGAGGTAGAGGAAGAGAAGCGGGCATTCAGCGGCTGCAGGAAGACAATGGAGAGATCAATTCTTCTATATGCAGCTGCCCCCGCCACTTCTTCTATGCAGCTTTCGTCTGCTACTTCCCTGGTGCTCTCCAGCCCCCCTAAGCTCTTTCCCGCCGGAGAAGGGTCTGGTAAATGTGTAATTTACCAGCCCCTTCCTTTTCTGAATGGAGAGTCAGTGATCACTGACTCTCTCCATTCATAACTGAGGCATAGTAAACTGCTTCAGTTTGTGAATGAACAGGAAGCTCTGTACAGAGCTATGCCTGTTTATTCATTCTGTGCTGCTGAGGCTGCAGAGAAGGAGATGAGGGTTGGGTCCTTAATCTCCTTTCTCTGTCTCAAAGGTGGAACATTAGAGGTCTGTTTAGACCCCTGATATCTCACCAAAGCCCTCAACAGGGCTCCTAATAAATTGTAAAAAATAATATTGTTTTAAAAAAAAACGGTACAAATAATAAAAAAGTAAATAAAAAATGACTGACACCAGTGGCGGAACTACCACGGTCACTGGGCTTGAAGGGAAGGGCCCCAGCCGGGGGTCAGGGGGCCCCTTATGGTTTCTTGCACTGGGGCCCTAAAGGTTTTTTTTACATCACTGGTATAGTTACACTATGGGGCTGATTTACAAAAGCTGGGTGCCGTCAGTAGAGGCGCACGGCGAGGGGCAACGCACATTGCATATTTACGAAACTGTCCGCCGGGAACAGAGCGCAAATCCCCCATTTACTATAGTGATCTCGTCGCACCGGAGAATGCAATCTGTGCGCTACTATGGACATGGCGCAGGGCATCTTCAATTCAATATAAGCAGAAGATGGAGGTGCCAATATTATGGGATGATGTGGGGTGATGTGAGGAAGTTTAGTAACAACTGCCCAAGTAACAAATATGCCCAAAATACAATGAGAAAGTAACTTTTTCTGAGCAAGTTTGCTGTGCCTGCAAGTACGTTTAGAACTGCGTGAGATCAATGTAAGCAGTACGCATGTGCAAGCGGCTCTTGAGCTCGCTCAAATGCGTTTGTTCACAGCGCGGCCAAAATCTTAGTAAATGTTAAGCAACGTACATGCAATTGCGTGGGTTGAACGGGCGCACTTCTAAACTTGACATTTTTTTTTTTTAACGCTGGTTCACTTTTATGTATTTTTTTTTGAGGAGATTTGCACACAGGTCATGTTAGCATGTTACGTTGCCAACATGTGACATGCAGCTTGTTAAAATTATGTAAAAAGACTCTCACTCCTCTAGCTCCTCCTAAAAGGGCATTTAACCTTCCCCCTCTAATGCATATGATTTCCTTGGGCTAGCTTTTGCTTTTAAAGGGGAACTCCACACTCCACTCTATTCTCAAAAGGCTGTGAGCTGCCTTCACCAATCCAAACCACATCCTTTTTCAGAGCATACAACAAGGCCAGCTAGGAAAGGTGCGAGAAGAGCGATCACCCCTCCTGAACCATACAAGGCCACATGCACTCAACATAGCTGGCTGCCTTTGGGGAATGTTGGGCTCAGCTTAATACCAACCACAAAGCACCTTGTACACACTAGTTTAAAGGGGTTTTCCACATTCTGTAAAGCCCCCCTGTCTGCAGCCCCCACAACCCCAACCTAGGGTGTGTGGAAGAGGTCCTTGCCCCCCTGAATATGGGAACAAGGTGGTTGACTTTTGGGGTGCCACCTGCCCCAAAGCATCCACCCCCATTTCATGGGCTGGCTTGCTGTGTGTTTGGCTAGGGGTTTGTTAGTGTGTGGGAGGGGCACAATATTTTTTTTCGTTTGGGGTGGTATTTTTCACGTGGGGGTTCTCATTTTAAGCCTTAACAGACCTTAATGGCCTTGTATGTATTGGGGGGGGGGGGGGGGCAGGATATTTTTTGTTTTGGGTTAAAATCTTGCAGCTGCAATGTAGATTTGTAAGTTTTCTCTAAAGCCATACATCTTTGAAGCAGCATTTTGGATACATGCTACAGATGCACCACTTTACAGGCAGAGTAAGCCCCCCAAGTTACTAGCTTTTAAGCAATTTTGCATTTTTAAAGGCACTTCTCCTTGTTTTGTTTTAGGGGTTGTCGAAATTGGTGAAATTGATATATGTCCCTCAGGGTGGGACCTGGGCCTCCATACCCATTTTAAGGCCGATAACTAGAGTATAAGCCAGCCAAGTGGGGACTCGCAAAATTAAGAAGTCAGTTCCCATAGACTGAAATGGTATTTGTTGTATAACTTTTGCCCATGTTAGGCTCTTTGTTTGCCCCCCTGGACCAGGGGGGAGGGTGTTTGTCCCATCTGTAATTTTGTAGTATGCTGGATGATGTGCTTAATGTTGGACGGGGGTGGCTTATTTTGTGCTAGCTGCATTTGGGTTGTTCTGGGCATGCTCATGGACTTTGTTTTTTGTGCTTTTTGTGTGTGAACAGCACTTGGATTCTTCTGGGCATGCTCAGAGAGTGTGTTTTTTGGGTTAGTAATTTAAGGACATCCTTAACATGTGTACCCATTTTGAAGTTCTGTCCCTGCATTGGGTGAACTTACATTATGTGTGTTTCATGGACTGTGCATGTGTTTTCAATTGCCTCATTAGCACACAAACCTATGTTATATAAAGCTTGCAGATAGCATTCTTTACCTTGCCCTGAAAAGAGGCAATATTGCTTGATGGTGAGTGTGGGGCGCAAGGGAGTACAATTGGGTGTCCTTATAGAGTTTGTAACACATGTATTTTCTCTTTGAACTTTGTTTGTTACGTCTTTGCAAAACAGATGTGTTTTAGAGCAAGTATTTTTCACTTTTTTTTGGGGGGGGGGGGTATTTTTCACTGAAATATTTTTGATGTTGTCAATGTTTGTTGTTTGTAGGTTTAGTTTCACTTTGATTTAGTTGTCCTTAAGAGACTGTCCCTTTGTGGACGCAGACCTTTTTTAACTCCTGTTAATTTCCTCTGCAAAATGTTCAGACCTCAAAACCCTATTCTGTTAGTGTCTCAAGTTAGCATACATGTTTTTTTGCTTTCCTTGCTCTTTTCCAAGTCCTGTTTTTGTTGAGCAATAAAATTTGTAGCAAATTTTTATGTTTTATGTGTTTTGATAAGAATTTGTTTTGCAGATGCATGCTCAATCCAAGTAATGCATTTTACACCCCCCCCCCCCCACCCCAAACAATTTTCATGCAACAGATTTCCCAGCTGCAGCTTAACTAGGTTGATTGGCATGGCAAAAAAAAAGGTGTGATCTGTCTAAAAGCTACTTTCCTGGTGCCTTCATGGTAGCATATACATGCGTATGCTGCCATGGATAGGCCCCAGGAAAGCAAAATTACAGAGAGGTAAGTATTCAATTTTCCATTTTAACGCAGTGGTTCTCAGCCTCAGTCCTCAAGTACCCCTGTTTTGGGAATTTATCTTAGCTAAACGGCTGTATAAATTACCAAGCAATTGACTCTGATTTAAAGCACCTGTGCAAGATGAAGGTAAACCTGCAAACATGGCCTGTTGGGGAGTACTTGAGGGCAGGGTTGAGAAGCACTGATTTAGAGTACTGAGCTAAAATCTAGCTCACGACATCCTATTCTAATTGTGGGCATTTGAGGGAAACCAAGTGAGTCTTAGAACCCCTGCTTTTTTAGGTTGGGCTTTGTGTCCCTTTTCTGAAAATTGGCTTCACTTCCTGTCACATAGCCAAACAGCAAGTAAGGGTAAAACCCTACCAACATCTTTTCTTGGGGAAACATGGGTCAATCTAACTAGTGTCCCCATTAGGCAAATTGTACTCTAGTACTTTGTTGTGTACACCCCAAATTGTTAGGTATTTTGGGGTTTATTGAAGCCAAATCCACTCTGCAATACAAGTATTAAATCTGAGGGGAAGTACTGGTGATTTTATTATCCAATCATGTAGAAGCAAAGATGCTGTTTTTTTTATTTTCCTTGCATGTCCCCCTCTCGGATCTCCAGCAACTGCACTTCCAAGTGCACTTGTAGTGAAAAGTGGATTTGCCTTTAGTAAATAAACCCCAAAGTCCAAGATGCCTAATAATTTGGGGTGTACACAGCAAAATGCTAGAGTGCAATTTACCTAATGAGGAAACTATTTAGCTTGACCTGTGTGTGCCCAAGGAAAGACATTGGTAGGGTTTTAACCTCACTTCCTGTTTGGCTATGCGGCAGGAAGTGAATACATTTGAAAGAGAAACTGGCAAAATTTGGGAGGTGTCTTCACCCTATCAGGGGTACAGACATCCCCAAAAAATGACAAGACTTCTAATCCCCCTGCACTCTATCGCTAAGAAAGGATTTCATTTAGCTTAGCTTTGCAAAGACACATTCCTAAGTTCAACTGTGATGCATGTCAATGACCCACTTAGACCTTGTTTAACCACTTAAGCCCCGGACCATTTGGCTGGCCAAAGACCAGAGCACTTTTCGCGATTTGGCGCTGCATCGCTTTAACTGACAATTGCGCGGTCGTGCGATGTGGCTCCCAAACAAAGTTTACGTCCTTTTTTTTCTCACAAATAGAGCTTTCTTTTGGTGGTATTTGATCACCTTTGCGGCTTTTATTTTTTGCGCTATAAACAAAAAAGTAGTGACAATTTTGAAAAAAACGCATTATTTTTTACTTTTTGCTATAATAAATATCCCCAAAAATATATAAAAAAACATTTTTTTTCCTCAGTTTTGGCCGATACGTATTATTCTACATTTTTTGGTAAAAAAAAATCGCAATAAGCGTTTATTTATTGGTTTGCGCAAAAGTTATAGCGTCTACAAAATAGGGGATAGTTTTATGGCATTTTTATCAATAATTTTTTTTTGTACTAGTAATGGCGGTGACCAGCGATTTTTATCGTGACTGCGACATTATGGCGGACAGATCGGACACTTTAGGCGCTATTTTGGGACCATTCACATTTATACAGCGATCAGTGCGATTAAAAATGCATTGATTACTGTGTAAATGTGACTGGCAGTGAAGGGGTTAACACTAGGTGGCGCTGTAGTGGTTAAGTGTAATTCTAACTGTGGGGGGGAGGGGCCATGTGTGACACGACCCTGATCATCGCTCCCGATTACAGGGAGCTGTGATCAGTGTCCTGTCACTAGGCAGAACGGGGAAATGCTTGTATACATCAGCATTTCCCCGTTCTTCCTCTCTGTGAGACGATCGCGGGTGTCCCCGCGGACATCGAGTCCGCGGGACCCACAATCACACTCACGGAGCTCGCGGCGGGCACGCGCACACCATGGCACGGCGGCAAATTTAAAGGGACGTACCTGTACGCCGATTTGCCTGTCCGTGCCATTGTGTCGATGAATATCTACATGCGGCGGTCGGCAAGCGGTGAATAGAAAACACCAGGTGCCTTTCACTATAAACATTTGCTAGTCCAGTCCTGGAAATCTGCTTTACTATTAATTTGAAGATTCCTGATCACTCTGGCATGTCTTGAAAAAAGCTGTTTTTTCATGTGCCTTGTATAATGCCCAAGAAATATTGTTAGGAAAATACAAGTGGGTCACGGCACATCTACATTCCAAATTTGGCACTTAGGATTGTTCATGCACTATGCAATCTGATTGGCCAATCTCTGTACAACTCGATATTTAGGCAAAATAGGTAATAGGAAGACACACTTGAACAATTAATTCAAAATATAGGAAATTAAACAGGCTCTTGCACTAAATCTAATTTATTTAAGATCTAACTGATTGCAGTGTATGGTCACCTTTAAAGATCAAGATCTGAAAATATTAATTTATTGGGTTTACAAACACTTCTCTGTTCTTTGTAATGTATTGGAAGATTTGGGTTAAAAAAGAAAAAAACACATTTCAAAGATATATTAGAAGTGATAGGAATGAGATTAGCATCCAAAGGGTTAATTAACTAAGAACACTACTAATTGCCTAACAATACACATCCAATGAGATGAAATTAACCGATTGTATTGGGCGTGCGCTATTATCAAAGAGACAACCACAGTTACCCTAGCGCCAGTTGCAGTTTACATATAATTATCGTTATTTGCGCTTCAATGTGGTGCGGTTCGCACGTTCAATTAATGACTTTTCTGGCGCACCAATTAATTTATGAACTGGTGCAGTGCCTTCTTCTTAGTAAATCACCCCCTATATTTCCAAAAGTGTTGGGACGCCTGCCTTTACACGCACATGAACTTTAATGGCATCCCAGTCTTAGTCTGTAGGGTTCAACCTTAGGATTTAAATGGGATAAAATCTTAGGTACAAAGAACACGGAAGAAAAATGGGTATGCTTTATAAGCATAATAAATAAGGGTATTAGCCAGTGCATCCCAATGGGAAATAAATTTAAAAGAGCTAATAAAAGTCTTGGGTGGCTTAACTCCAACGTAAAAATGCATATAAAAACAAAGGAGAAGGCCTTCAAAAAATACAAGGCTGAGTGAAGGCATCACCAGCATTCCAACTTTACAAAGAATGCAACAAGAAATGTAAGGGTGCAATCAGGGCGGCTAAGATAAAACACGAAAGGCGGAGGAGAGTAAAAAATCCCAAGAAATTCTTTAAGTATACAAATAGTAAGAAAGGAAGGTCAGATCATATTGGCCCCATAAAGAATGAGGAAGGACATCTGGTTACAAAGGATGGGGAGATGGCAAAGGTATTGAATTTATTCTTCTTCTCAGTCTTCACGAGGGAAACGGGAGGCTTCAATAATCAAAACTGCTATGTTTATCCTCATGACATGTCACAGGAAGCACCCCCATGGCTAACAGAGGATAGAATTAGAAATAGACTTGAAAAACTTAAAGTGGATGTAAACCTGAAAAAAACATTTTAATTAAAGCTTGCACTATGTACAGTATAGGATTTCATGTCATCTGTGCCCAGTCTTGCCACGAAGAGTTAATCCAGCTCTGAGCAACCCTCTTATCTTTTTTCAGTGAGATAAAAGCTGACAGAGAAATAGGAGTCTGTTTCCCCCCCTTGCTGTGAGTGACAGCCTCAGGTGATTTACATATCTCATGCAGAGACATTCAGTGTACTGCAGATCCCCTCCTCCTTTCTTCTCCAGCTCTCCCAGGATTGGCTGCTCCACACCTCAGCATGATTGGGCATGCTGAAGTCATGTGGTGACTTTTCTGGGTTTTGACTGGATGTTAGTGATCATAGTGTAATCTGTGTAAGAAAAACAGGAGAAAATGCATGTTGACAAGGGGAGTGTAGAGGTGGGCGGGGAGTGTAGAGGTGGGCGGGGAGTGTAGAGGTGGGCGGGGAGTCTACTGACATCACAACTCCACCCACCGAGCTCCAGACAACAGACCCACCCACAGAATCTGCAGTTTTTCTGGTCTCATAACAGACAGAGGGGAGACATTTGACAGTTAAGGATGCATGCAGGTGGCATGTATATCCTTATAGATAACCCCTATGGCAATGGTTTAGAAAAGATGAGAGTGGGTTTACATAAACTTTAACATTAATAAGTCACCGGGACCAGATGGCTTGCACCCGAGGGTCCTTAACTGCTTGCCGACCGTCCGCCGCAGTTATACTGCGGCAGAATGGCACAGGCAGGCGTATCGCCGTCATGGTACGTTGGTACCATAGATGGCCACTAGGGGGCACGTGCGCGCCCCCTGCTTGCCCACAGAGCCAATGCGAGTGCCCGGCGGTCTCGATCACTGCCAGGCTCCCGCGATCGCTCAGGGCACATGGAGAACCGGGAGCTGTGTGTGTAAACACACAGTTTCCGGTTCTCTGAGGGGAGATTTGACAGATCTGACAGAGTATGAACAGGCAATCTGTTAGTTTCCCTGCGCAGTTCACATCCCCCTTCAGTTAGAACACTTCCTAGGACACACATTAACCCCTTCACTGCCCACTAGTGTTAACCCCTTTACTGCCAGTGACATTTTTACAGTAATCAATGCATTTTTAATCGCATTGATCGCTGTATTAACGCCAATGATCCCAAAAATGTGTCAAAATTGTCCGACGTGTCCGCCATAATGTCGCAGTCACGATAAAAATTGCTGATCGCCGCCATTACTAGTAAAAAAAAAATATTAATAAAAATGCCATAAAACTATCTCCTATTTTGTAGACGGTATAACTTTTGCGCAAACAAACCAATATAAGCTTATTGCGATTTTTTTTTTACCAAATATATGTAGAAGAATACATATCGGCCTAAACTGAGGAAAAAAAATGTTTTTTTTATATATTTTTTTGGGGATATTTATTATAGCAAAAAGTAAAAAAAATGCGTTTTTTTCAAAATTGTCGCTCTTTTTTTGTTTTTAGCGCAAAAAATAAAAACCGCAGAGGTGATCAAATACCACCAAAAGAAAACTCTATTTGTGGGGGAAAAAGGACGTTGATTTTGTTTGAGAGCCACGTCGCACGTCCGTGCAATTGTCAGTTAAAGCGACGCAAAAAGTGCTCTGGTCTTTGGCCAGCCAAATGGTCCGGGGCTGAAGCGGTTACGGAACTCAGTCAAGTAATTGCCAGACAATTGTTCCTAATTTTTACAAACAGTCTACTGACTGGAATGGTACCAGCAGATTGGAGAAAAGCCAATGTAGCTCCAATATTTAAAAAAGGGCCAAGATACAGCCCTGGGATATCAGATCAGTTAGCCTAACATCAATAGTATGCAAGCTCTTGGAGGGGATGATAGTGGACTATACACAAGATTTTAGTAATGAAAACAGTATCATTAGCAGTAATGAGCATGGATTCATGAAGAATCGTTCTTGCCAAACCAATCTATTAACCTTCTATGAGGAGCTGAGTTGCCATCTAGATAAAGGAAGGCCCGTAGACGTGGTGTATCTGGATTTCGCAAAAGCATTTGACACAGTTCCCCATAAACGTTTACTGTACAAACTAAGGTCCTTTGGCATGGACCATAGGGTGAGTACATGGATTGAAAACTGGCTACAAGGGCAAGTTCAGAGGGTGGTGATAAATGGGGAGTACTCGGAATGGTCAGGGGTGGATAGTGGGGTTCCCCAAGGTTCTGTGCTGGGACCAATCCTATTTAATTTATTCATAAACAACCTGGAGGATGGGATAAACAGTTCAATCTCAGTATTTGCAGACAATACTAAACTAAGCAGGGCAATACTTTCTCCGCAAGATGTGGAAACCTTGCAAGAACATATGAACAAATTAATGGGGTGGGCAACTACATGGCAAATGAGGTTTAATGTAGAAAAATTTAAAATAATGCATGATTGCATTCAAAATTTTATATCTACTCACTAGGGGGAGAACCTCTGGGGGAATCTAGGATGGAAAAGGACCTGGGGGTCCTAGTAGATGACAGGCTCAGCAATGGCATGCAAGCTGCTGCAAGCAAAGCCAATAAAATATTGGCATGCATTAAAAAGAGGATTAACTCCAGAGATAAAAAAATAATTCTCCCGCTCTACAAGACTCTGGTCCGGCTGCACCTGGAGTATGCTGTCCAGTTCTGGGCACCAGTCCTCAGGAAGGTTGTGCTGGCACTGGAGAGAGTCCAGAGAAGGGCAACAAAGCTAATAAAGGGTCTGGAGGATCTTAGTTATGAGGAAAGGTTGCGAGCACTGAACTTATTCTCTCTGGAGAAGAGACGCTTGAGAGGGGATATGATTTCAATGTACAAATACCGTACTGGTGACCCCACAATAGGGATAAAACTTTTCCGTGAAAGGGAATTTAAAAAGAGACGCGGCCATTCACTAAAATTAGAAGAGAATCGGTTTAACCTTAAACTACGTAGAGGATTCTCTTCCACAGGCGGTGGTCTCAGCGAGGAGCATCGATAGTTTCAAAAAACTATTAGATAGACACCTGAACGACCGCAACATACAGGAATATGCAATGTAATACTGACATATAATCACACACATAGGTTGGACTTGATGGACTTGTGTCTTTTTTCAGCCTCACCTGTTATGTAACTATGAGTCGGCCCACCCATTGCAGCTATAACAGCTTCAGCTCTTCTGTGAAGGCCGTCCACAAGGTTTAGGAGTGTGTCTATGGGAATGTTTGACCATTCTTCCACAAGCGCATTTGTGATGTCAGGCACTGATGTTGAACGAGAAGGCCTGGCTCGCAGTCTCCGCTCTAATTCATCCCAAAGGTGTTTTATCAGGTTGAGGTCAGGACTCTGTGCAGGTCAGTCAAGTTCCTCCACCCCAAACTCGCTCATCCATGTCTTTATGGACCTTGCTTTGTACACTGGTCCAAATCATTTGGTGGAGGGGGGGATTATGGTGTGGGGGTTGTTTTTTAGGGGTTGGGTTTGGCCCCTTAGTTCCAGTGAAGGGAAGGCGTCAGCATACCAAGACATTTTGGACAATTTCATGCTCCCAACTTTGTGGGAAAAGTTTGGGGATGGCCCCTTCCTGTTCCAACATGACTGCGCAATTTTAAAAGAGATACCTGAAAACATATCGCCTTTTATTCAGAAGGTATTTTTTAGCTTTTCCATTAAGATATCTATTGAATGAGTTATTAGCAGCATTCAATGACAATATCTAGTCTAACACTTCAGGTGAGAAAAAGTGACAAGCTTAATAATAGATGTTTTGAAGGCGAAATGTCATTCACACGGGACTTTTTTTCAGTGCTCACAAGAATCATTAACATCACACCAAAATCTAAAAATATGATAATTTATTTTATACTATATTTTATATAGACTTGCCTTACAAGTTAACTCCTACCTTACACAGATCGTAGAGCGGGAGGCACAGCCGCACTGAATGGAAGATGGGATAAGTTAAAGCGGGGGTCCACCCACACCGCCAAAAAAAAAATATTAAAAGCCAGCAGCTACAATTACTGCAGCTGCTGACTTTTAATACATGGCCACTTACCTGTCCCAGGGTCCAGCGATGTCGGCAGGGGACGCCGAGAACCCGCTCGGTTCTCGGCAGCTGCCGCCGCCATCCTAGGTGGGGGAATCAGGAAGTGAAGCGTTGCGGCTTCACTTCCCGGTTCCCTACTGCGCATGCGCGAGTCGCGCTGTGCGTCCCAAGTGGTCCCCGCTCTCTCCTGGGAGCTGTGTGTTCCCAGGAGACAGCGCGGTGGGCACGGAAAGAGGCGTAGAATCCCATGGGAGTCTATGCCGGAAGTGGGTGCAAATACCTGTCTTAGACAGGTATCTGCACCCCCCTCCCCCCTGAAAGGTGCCAAATGTGACACCGGAGGGGGGGAGGGTTCCGAAAAGCGTAAGTTCCATTTTTGTGTGGAACTCCGCTTTAACTTTTCAGTTTAACTAGCAGGTTATTTGTTGCTAGGACACCGGGCAGTCCTAGCAACCAGTCACCAGCTAGTTAATATAAAAAGCTAACCCTGGCAGCTCCCGCCCTCCATTCAGTGTGGCTGTGCCTCTCACTCTCCGATCTGTGTAAGGTAGGAGGGCATTGGCAAGAGCACATGGCTGTGAAGGGGGAGGGGGGACGGGAGGTGTTGTAAAGGGGGCAGTGGTTTGTGTGCGTGAGGGGGGGGGGTTTATGTGAAGGGGCAGAGAACAAGAGCATATTACTGTGGGGGGAAGGTGGTGTGAAAGAGCAACAGTGCTGTAGGGGGAGGGTGATGTGAAGGGGAGCAAGTGATATGGGGGGGGGGGAGATGTAAAGGGGAACAATGCTGTGGGATGTGATGTGAAGGGGGTAAGTGATGTTGGGGAGGGGAGATGTAATATGAAGGGGGAAGTGCTGTGGGGGAGAGATATAAAGGGGGGCAAGTGCTGTGCGAGGGGAGATGTAAAGGCGGGCAGTGCTGTGGGAAGGGAGATATAAAGGGGGGCAAGTGCTGTGCGAGGGGAGATGTAAAGGGGCGCAGTGCTGTGCGAGGGGAGATGTAAAGGGGCGCAGTGCTGTGGGCGTGGGAGATGTAAAGAGAAGCAGTGCTGTGGGCGTGGGAGATGTAAAGAGAAGCAGTGCTGTGGGCGTGGGAGATGTAAAGAGAAGCAGTGCTGTGGGAGGGAAGTAAAGGTGGCAGTGCTGTGGGGGGAATATGAAGGGGGCAGTGCTGTGTGGGGAGATGTGATGTACAGGGGGGCAGTGCTATGGAGGAGGGGGGAATATGAAGGGGCAGTGCTGTGTGGGGAGATATGATGTAAAGGGGAGGGCAGTGCTGTGGGGGGAGATGTGATGTACAGGGGGGCAGTGCTATGGAGGAGGGGGGGGGAATATGAAGGGGCAGTGCTGTGTGGGGAGATATGATGTAAAGGGGAGGGCAGTGCTGTGGGGGGAGATGTGATGTACAGGGGGGCAGTGCTATGGGGGGAGGGGGGAATATGAAGGGGGCAGTGCTGTGTGGGGAGATGTGATGTAAAGGGGAGGGCAGTGATGTGGGGGGAGAAGTGATGTACAGGGGGGCAGTTCTATGGAGGAGGGGGGGATATGAAGGGGCAGTGCTGTGGGGGGAGATATGATGTAAAGGGGAGGGCAGTGCTGTGGGGGGAGATGTGATGTACAGGGGGGCAGTGCTATGGGGGGAGGGGGGAATATGAAGGGGGCAGTGCTGTGTGGCGAGATGTGATGTAAAGGGGAGGGCAGTGATGTGGGGGGAGATGGGATGTACAGGGGGGCAGTGCTATGGAGGAGGGGGGGATATGAAGGGGCAGTACTGTGTGGGGAGATATGATGTAAAGGGGAGGGCAGTGCTGTGGGGGGAGATGTGATGTACAGGGGGCAGTGCTATGGGGGGAGGGGGAAATATGAAGGGGGCAGTGCTGTGTGGGGAGATGTGATGTAAAGGGGAGGGCAGTGCTGTGGGGGGAGATGTGATGTACAGGGGGGCAGTGCTATGGGGGGAGGGGGGGAATATGAAGGGGGCAGTGCTGTGTGGGGAGATGTGATGTAAAGGGGAGGGCAGTGCTATGGGGGGAGATGTGATGTTCAGGGGGGGGCAGTGATGTGGGGGGAGATGTGACGTACAGGGGGGCAATGCTATGGGGGGGGGGGTGATTTGAAGTGGAGCAGTGCTGTGGGGAGGGGAGGGATGTGATGTAAAGGGGGGCAAGTGCTGTGGGGGGGGGGGGGTGATGTAAAAAAGGGGTGCTGTGGGAGGTGATGTAAAGGGGGCAGTGCTAGGGGGATTGGTGTGAAGGGTGCAGTAGACAGTGACACTAATGTGAAAGGGATACTGATGTGAAGTGGGGGACGGTGATGCATGGGGGGACTGAGGACACTGATGTAAGAACGGGATTGTGAAATTAGGGGGCTGTGATGGGACAGATGTGAGACATCACACAAACATGCGATACAGACCTCTGCTGGATCAATTTTAATTCAATACCCCTGCTATAGAGGAATATGCTTTGTTCATCTTTCATGTCTGAGGTTTACAATCACTTTAAAGGAGCTTGTTTATAAGAAAATAAAATAAAAATAAAGCAGCGAAAGATAAGGACATTTTTTATGCATTTAACCCCTTCCCACCCAGCCCCAGCTTCCATGTAACAGTGTCTGCAAACCTAGGAGATAGGAAGGATCGGCAAACGCCTAACCAACTGTTATTGGCTGTTGCAGCAGTCACATGATTGGGAGCCCATTCTGCCAACTCTCATTCATTAGTACAGACCAAGAGCTGTCTTTGGAAGCTTGGTCACTGTGCTGGGAGCGTGCAGAACAGAAAGCTCTGTCCCCCGTGGAAGCATGTGTATAGCGCTGTGGCATATGTGTTATACAGGCGGCATGAGGTTAAAGAAGACCTCCCACCCCCTCAATCTCTCCAGGAAATGCCCACCATAATATCTAATACAATGTTCATAAACAAGTACACTTACCGATAGGTGTGCGCAGCCTATAGCATTAGGATGGGCACCCCAAATCTCAAACACACATGCCTTTCTCTGCAGACTCAGCTGCACAGGGCAGTGAATGAATCAGGGGCGGCCCGTCCATTAAGGGCACACTGGCGCCGCCCCCCTATCCATCACCGCCCCCCCTATCCATCGCCACCCCCCCATCCATCGCTGCCGCCCCTCCCCCCCATCCATGCATCCGGCCACTTGCAGGATGCCAGATGCACGAAATACATTGGTGGGGCTGTTTTTTTTGAAGCACCTGATTAGAGCCAGAGACTCTAATAGCCTTCAAAATAGGGTGGGCTCGGGGCACAGAGAATGCCAACTGAGCCCACCCAGGTGTGTTACACCAGCAAATGAATATTCACTATTGTAACACTGATCCTCCTCCCGACCATTCAGGAAGGGGGTCCTATTGGACGCCTAGGAGGATGGGAGGAGCCGCACGCTGGAAGCCGTTGTGATGGAGGAGAGGACACAGGAGCCGCCCGCTGCCCACCCCGCGCCACCCGCTACCTGCCACCTAGATGGGGTAAGTGCTCTGTGCTGAGAGGCTTCCTGTTCCTTCACAAGCTGAAGCATAAATTTACTATGCTTCAGTTATGCTTCAGTTATGTTTGAATGCAATGGGGTTGATTTACTAAAGGCAAATAGACTGTGCACTTTTGAAAGTGCAGTTGCACTCTGCAAGGGCAGTTGCTCCAGAGCTTAGTAAATAATGGGGGGCTCTGCTGACTTCCATCATCCAATCATGTGCAAGGAAAATTACAAAAAAAGCATGCTTACACGTGATTGGTTGATGGAAGTCAGCAGAGCTCTCCATTATTTACTAAGCTCTGGAGCAACTGCCCTTGCAGAGTGCAACTGCACTTTCAAAAGTCTATTTGCCTTTAGTAAATCAACCCCAGTGAGTTGAGTGTGTGCACTGTGTTTATTTAGAAAAGGAAGGGGCAAGTAAATGACATATTTACTGGCTCCTTCCCCCGCTCTCCATTCTGAAACATCCCCCACAGCAGCCGGGGGGGGGGAGGGAAGCCGGCATCACTGCTGGGGGGAAAAGATGCAACACACGGGGAAGCCTGGGCAGAAGGGGGGAATCCACACCTGGCACACACCCTGCACATGCCTATGCACGTACCTGCTATGTCCATACTGCTTTTTATTCTTATTTAGTCTTTTTCAGGTTGCCTCTGTGCAGTCAGTGTCCCTGCTCTTGCACTGCCATTTTCAAAACGTATGCTTTACTGCGCATGCGTAAGATAAGGTACACGATGTCATGCACCTGCTTGGCTGCAATCCAATGAATAAAAGGGGTGGGCCAGGGACTGTCAGGCTGAGGATGAAAGACCTAGATGATGCTGGATGTCCTCCAGCCAGGAAACCAGGCAGGGCTCTATCTGACTTGCTGCGGCTTCTGATGCACATGGTGAGAAGCTCGCAGTGTGCGGTGAGGTCAGAGGAAGCCATTTCAGTCCAGGAGAGGAGCCGGTACAACCGTGCAAAAGACTGAAGAAAAGACCAGTAGCCAGATTTAAATACAATGTACCAGACTTCTCTCAAGCAGTAAAATGTATTCCTCCTCCCACCGGGAGAGATTATTAGTGAGCAGTTAGAAAACCTCGGTGTTCTCATTGTGATCTATGACGGCAGAGGGGTTGTGTGAGTCGGTATGCGGCAGATTCCTCTATTGTCAGCCGTGTGTGTGATCCCTGGCAGGAGCTGATGTACAATCATATTATCTGCCAATCAAATCCCAGGAATGAGGAACAATATGTCAGTCTCTGCAGAGCACTAATGTGCCACCTCCGGGTGTAATACTGATTATAATGTCATCTTAATATCATTGTCAAGAAATAATTGAGAGACCGTTTTAGCTGGCAGGAGAAATGAGTCTAAAAACAATAGATTGGTAATGAGAGCCGCTGTCATCACAGTGCCGTTCTCATCAGTGTCTCCGAGTTGTAAAACTTTAAAAACTATTTTAAGACTATTTGAGTCTCCCTTTACATTAGAGTCCTTATCAAAGCCCCCCCCCCCCCCCCCCCACCTGTGTCTCCATCAGAGTGCCCCCTTTCACCAGGATCCCCATCAGAGTCCGCCTTACATCAGTTGTTCTCATCAGAGTGCCACCTTACATCAGTTGTTCTCATCAGAGTGCCACCTTACATCAGTTGCCTCCCTCAGAGCCCCCCCCCCCCCCACCCCTTGCAAAAAATGTCCCCATTAGAATCCCATTTAACATCAAATTTTCCCTTTAGAGCCCCCTATACATCAATTGCTTTCAACAGAGTGTCCCCTTACATCAATTTTTCCCATCAAAGCACCCCTCACATCGGGGTCTCTACCAGAGCCCCTACTTAGATATAAGTCCCCATCATAGTCCCCCCTTACATAAGTGTCCCTGTCAGAGTCCCTTCTTATATTAGTTGTTCTCATCAGAGGGCCCCCTTCCCTAAACTGTCAACATCAGAGTGTCCCCCTTACATCAACTGCCTCCCCTATACTGCCCCCTTACATCAACTATCCCCATCAGAGTTTCCCTGTTACATCTAATGTCCTCATCAGAGTGCCCCCTTACAACAAAGTTCCCCATCAGAGTGCCCCCTTACATCAAAATTCCACATTATAGTGCCCCCTTACATTGAATGTCCCCATCGGGGTCCCCCCTTATACCAGTTGCTCCCAGAAGAATGTCCCCTTACATCAGTTGTCCCCATCAGATTGCCCCCTTACATCAATTTCCCCATCAGAATGCCCCCTTACATCAGTTGTCTCCATCAAAGTGCCCCCTTACATCCAATGGTCTCATCAGAGTGCCCCCTTCCATAAACTGCCAACATCAGGGTGTCCCCTTACATCAACCGTCAGAGTTTCCCCGCTAAATCTAATGTCCTCATCAGAGTGCCCCCCTACATCAAATTTCCCCATCAGGGTCCCCCCTTATATCAGTTGCTCCCAGCAGAGTGGCCTATTACATCAAAGTTCCCCATCAGAGTGCCCCCCTACATCACATTTCTCCACCAGAGTCCCCTTTTATATCAAATGTCCCCATCAAAACCCCCCTTTTTATCGAAGCGAGTCCCCTTTACATCAGTTGTCCCCATCAGATTGCCCCCTTACATCAATTTTCCCCATCAGAATGCCCCCTTACATCAGTTGTCTCCGTCAAAGTGCCCCCTTACATCCAATGTTCTCATCAGAGTGCCCCCTTACATCCAATGTTCTCATCAGAATGCCCCCTTACATCAGTTGTCTCCATCAAAGTGCCCCCTTACATCCAATGTTCTCATCAGAGTGCCCCCTTCCATAAACTGTCAACATCAGGGTGCCCCCTTACATCAAAATTCCCCATTATAGTGCCCCCCTTACATTGAATGTCCCAATCGGGGTCCCCCTTATACCAGTTGCTCCCAGCAGAGTGTCCCCTTACATCAGTTGTCCCCATCAGAATGTGCCCTTACATCAGTTGTCTCCATCCAATGTTCCCATCAGAGTGCCCCCTTCCATAAACTGCCAACATCAGGGTGTCCCCTTACATCAACCATCAGTTTCCCCATTAAATTTAATGTCCTCTTCAGAGCGCCCCCTTACATCAAAGTTCCCCATCAGGGCCCCCCTATATCAGTTGCTCCCAGCAGAGTGGCCTATTACATCAAAGTTCCCATCAGAGTGCCCCCTTACGTCACATTTCTCCACCAGAGTCCCCTTTTATATCAAATGTCCCCATCAAAACCCCCCTTTTCATCAAAGTGAGTCCCCCTTTACACGAATTTCCCCATCAGAGCCCCCCCTTTCAAAAAATGTCCCCATTAGTGCCCCCTTTGCATCAATTGCTTCCATCAGACTGTCCCCTTCCATCAAATTTCCTCCTTACATCAGGATCCCTATCAGAGTCCTCCTTGCATAGGTATCCCTATCACATTCCCCTTAAATCAGTTGCTTCCATCAGAGTGTCCCCCTACATCAAATTTCCCCATCAGAGTCCCCCTTACATCAGGGTCCCTATCACAGCCCCGCTTACATCAGTTGTTCTCATCAGAGTGCCTCCTTCCATAAACTGTCAACATCAGTGTTCCCTTACATAAATTGCCTTCCGTATACTTCCCCCTTATATCAACTATCCCCATCAGAGTTTCCCCGTTACATCTCATGCCCCCCCCCCCCCCCCCATAAGGGTGCCCCATTACATGATTATTCATCCATACAGAATAGAGTGAATTTGGAAATTACAGCACTATGGCCACTAGATGGCGCTAACTATCAAAGTAAACAAGTACTGTATTTACTGCATTCCGTATGATCATCAGTTCCTTCCAGTGGCCATAATATGGGATTTAACTGATTCACACCTATGAATAAATACATCTGATATGGAAAACAAAATAGTCTAGTATTAATTTTGCCGCCAGGTGGGGGAGGAGTGTAGGAGCTGGGCCAGCACAGAAGTCATTACACACTCCCAGAGGAGGAGAGGGCTGGAATGACATGCAAGAAGGGAAGAGACTGTGCTAGGGAAATGACTATTTAAATATGCTAGCTAGTTCGGAGGCACATAGGAAGGTAATAAAAATTGTTTATGGAAACAAAAAATGTTGTAAGTAACCCAAGGCGGTGACAGGGTCTCTTTTAACGCTGCAGGTGAATTTGCAATCAGGAGCTCTCCATAGTGCTGAAACTGTGTGGATACGTAATTTCATCACTGGGACTGTCCCTTTTTTATGTAACAAAATTTTAAAAAAATGCTCCTTCTTCCATGAGCCAAGCGGTCAGGCACACCAACCATGTGCCAGGTGTCCTCATAGCAAGGACTTTGCTAGCTTGATGCTACGATGACACCAGCCAATATGTCCGTATCTCCGACTGTCTCAAGCATTTGCTCAGCTGTCATAAATAATCCCATATTTTAACTGATATGTTTATTTCCTGTGATCGTCAGCTCCATCTAGTGGCCGTAACAGGGTATTTTCCCGAAATACCTCGATCAGAAAAATACTGCATTATAACCACCTCAGCCCCGGAAGGATTTACCCCCTTTCCTGACCAGAGCACTTTTTTTGCGATTTGGCACTGCTTCGCTTTAACTGACAATTGCGCAGTCGTGCTATGTTGCACCCAAACAAAATTGACGTCTTTTTTGTCGCCGCAAATAGAGCTTTCTTTTGGTGGTATTTAATCATCTCTGCGTTTTTTCTTTTTTGCGCTATAAACAAAAAAAGAGCGACAATTTTGAAAATGCAATATTTTTTACTTTTTGCTATAATAAATATCCCCCAAAAATATATAAAAAAACATTTTTTTCCCTCAGTTTAGGCCGATATGTACTCTTCTACATATTTTTGGTAAAAAAAAAAAAATCGCAAAAAGCGTATATTGATTGGTTTGCGCAAAACTTATAGCATCTACAAAATAGGGGATAGTTAATTTTTATTATTATTTTTTTTTTTATTAGTAATGGCGGCGATCTGCGATTTTTTACGTGACTGCGACATTATGGCGGACAGATCGGACACTTTTGACACTATTACGGGACCATTGTCATTTATACAGCGATCAATGCTATAAAAATGCACTGATTACTGTGTAAATGACACTAGCAGGGAAGGGGTTTAACACTAGGGGGCGATCAAGGGGTTAAGTGTGTCATAGGGAGTGATTCTAACTGTGGGGGGGGGGAGGGGCTACCACTGACATGACAGCGATCACTGCTCCCGATGACAGGGAGCAGTGATCTTTGTCATGACACTAGGCAGAACGGGGAAATGCCTTGTTGACATAGGCATCTCCCCATTCTTCCGCTCCGTGACACGATCGCGGGCACCCAGCGGACATCGAGCCTACGGGACTCGCGGTCACGGAGCATGCAGCGGACGCGCGCGCGCACCCACAATGCCGCTTCTTAAAGGGGACGTACCTGTACGCCCTTTTGCCCACCCGTGCCATTCTGCTGAAGTATGTCGGGAAGGGGATAAAGACTAGATGGAGCTGACGATCATATAAGATAAATGTATTAGGTGAATGGCGAGGATTATTCGTGACATTCGCAACAGGTATTTCTTTTAATAAACAGACTCCTAAGTCCCTGTGCAGATGCAGATGAACCAAACATGGACTGTGAGGTTGCTATTGCAACCTGGCAGGCCCCAGAGGTGAGGTCAAAATATGGTGACTAGCAGGGGCATTCCTAGGTCTACAAAAGATCTGGGGCTAGAGTCCATAGCAGCGTAGTAAAGAAAGTCATACGCTTGGGCGGGCATACACATGTATATACAGTAATATACGTGTGTGTGTATATATATCCCTAGAGAGCCCCCCACTTACATCAGGGTCCTCAGAGCCCCCCACTTACATCAGGGTCCCAAGAGAGCCCCCCCCTTACATCAGGGTCCCAAGAGAGCCTCCCCTTACATCAGGGTCCCCAGAGAGCCTCCCTCTACATCAGGGTCCCCAGAGAGCCCCATCACATCAGGGTCCCCAGAGAGCCCCCCTCTACATCAGGGTCCCCAGAGAGCCCCCTCACATCAGGGTCCCCAGAGAGCCCCCTCACATCAGGGTCCCCAGAGAGCCCCCTTACATCAGGGTCCCCAGAGAGTCCCCCCTTACATCAGGGTCCCCAGAGAGTCCCCCCTTACATCAGGGTCCCCAGAGAGTCCCCCCTTACATCAGGGTCCCCAGAGAGTCCCCCCTTACATCAGGGTCCCCAGAGAGCCCCCCTTACATCAGGGTCCCCAGAGAGCCTCCTCCTTACATCAGAGTCATCAGAGAGCCTCCCCCTTTCATCAGGGTACCCAGAGGGCCCCCCATTTACATCAGGGTTCCCAGAGAGCCCCCTCACATCAGGGTCCCCAGAGAGGCCCCTTACATCAGGGTCCCCAGAGAGTCCCCCCTTACATCAGGGTCCCCAGAGAGTCCCCCCTTACATCAGGGTCCCCAGAGAGTCCCCCCTTACATCAGGGTCCCCAGAGAGTCCCCCCTTACATCAGGGTCCCCAGAGAGTCCCCCCTTACATCAGGGTCCCCAGAGAGTCCCCCCTTACATCAGGGTCCCCAGAGAGCCCCCCTTACATCAGGGTCCCCAGAGAGCCTCCTCCTTACATCAGAGTCATCAGAGAGCCTCCCCCTTTCATCAGGGTACCCAGAGGGCCCCCCATTTACATCAGGGTTCCCAGAGAGCCCCCCTTACATTAGGGTCCCCAGAGAGCCTCCCTCTTAAATCTGGGTCCTTAGAGAGCCTCTGCCTTAATATCAGGGACCCCAGAGAGCCTCTCCCTTGCATCAGGGTCCCCAGAGAGCCCCCCACTTACATAAGGGTCCCCAGAGAGCCTCCCCTCCCCTTTGGGGACCCCTGCAGAGACTCTGGGCTATTGGCCCCAGATTCGGGGCTATAGCCCAAAAAGCCACCCCCTAGCGACGCCCCTGGTGACTAGTCTTCCAGCTGTAAGGAAGAAGTAGCCCAACCTCTTGTGCTCATGATCTATAGTAGGTCCCCTGGCATGGGAACTGGGAACTGGCTTATCAATTTCTGCTAGGGGGTGCTGCACCTTGGTGGCAGATAAGTGCATATATGCCCCTCTCTTAGGCTGGGTTCACACTTATGCATATTGGATGCGGGTTTCCCGTGGTCGTGGGTGCAGCTAGTTTGAACCCGGCCTTAACGGCAGCCCACAGAGGTCACAATATGGCAACTAGTCCCCCATCTGTAAGGAGGAAGTAGCCTAACTTTTTGTGCTCATGATCCATAGTAGGCCCCATGGTATAGGAACTGGTTTATTACCCGCTGCTAGGGGACACCTCACCTAGGTGCACATACAGTAAGCCCCCAGAGGTTGCAACATGGTGACTAGTCTCCTGGCTGTAAAGGAGGAAGTAGCCCAACCTCTTGTGCTCATCTACAGTGGGACCCCTGGCACAGGAACTGGCTTATCAACTGCTGCTAGGGCGTGCTACACTTGGTGAATGGCAGGTAAGTGCACAGAAGCCCATCACGTGGCTGGCAGCCCCCAAAAGTCAAAATATGGCGACTATTCCCCTAGCTGTAAGGAGAAAGTTGCCCAACCTCTTGTGCTCATAAGGTTAGGCCTCCTGGACCCCCTGGCATGGGAACTGGTTTATCAATCTCTGCTAGGGGGGCTTTCATCTGGGTGGCAGGTAAGTGCACAGATGTTCCTCCCTTACTGGCAGCCACCAGAGTTGCAATATGGAAGTAGTACCCCAGCTGTAAGGAGGAAGTAGCACAACTTCTTGTGCTTAGGATTCACAGTAGGAGGCCCCTTGGCACGAGAACAGGCTTATCAACCACTGTTAGGAGACACTGAATGGCAGGTAAGTACAAATACGCCTCTCCCTTGCTGGTAGCCACCTGAGGTCATGATATAACAACTAGTCCCCCACCTGTAAGGAGGCAGTAGTCCAACCGCTTGTGCTCATAAGGTTGGGCCTCATAGACACCCTGGAATGGGAACTGGCTTAGCAACCACTGCTGGGGGGGAGGGTGCCACACCTGGGTGGAAGGGAAAGTAGGCACAAGTCCCTCCCTTGCTGGCAGCTCCTCCAAGACCCCACAGGGGCTGAAGAACAACTCAGTGACCATCAGAATTTGGGGAACTGGTGCTTTGGGAGGGGGACTACATTTTTGCTGCCCAACAGACAGAGAGCAAAAAATGTAAAAGCGTGAAATGTGTGGACGGGTCCACACATTTCTTTATTTCTCATAAAGCGAAGATGGAGAGAGAAGGTTTCTGCCTTTCCTTGAATAGCTGAGGTTGGAACAATTGAAGTCTGGAGTCAGCCGCTCATGGGAAGCTTTTATACACAAAGCAATCCTGGCACAAAGGAAGCCGATTCTTCCTAATGCAGAAAGAGCGAGGTGATCGATTGTACGCGGGAGAGTCAAGGATTCAAACATCAACCAATCTTCGAGGTGAAGGATTCTCTGAATCTTCGCACTAAAAGCATAAGCCAAACAATAACCTGGCCTATGGATCCAGCTAAAGAAAGTACGCCTCTGCCACAACCACCCTTGTGGAAGTTCATCATTTGTATCGGATACACAGAGTGATGAAGAGCCACATTTATTGAAAGAAAAACTTTTCTTCTCCGTGAAAGTATATTCTTTCCTTGCAGAAGCTGAACTTAGTTTATTATATATCTTAGATGTGTGGGTGAGCTTTGTACACATAAACATTAAACTTTGAGCAGGACAACTGATGTAAGGAGGCATTCTGATTGGGGCAAGTGATGTAAGGGGGCACTCTGATGGAGAGAACTGATGTAAGAGGGCACTCTTATGGAGAAAGCTGATGTAAGGGGGCACTCTGATGTGGACAATCAATGTAAGAGGGCACTCTGATGGAGAGAACTGAGGTAAGGGGCCACTCTGATGGGGACAAGTAATGTAAGAGGGCACTCTGATGGAGAGAACTGATGTAAGGGGGCACTCTGATGGAGAGAACTGATGTAAGAGGGCACTCTGATGGAGAGAACTGAGGTAAGGGGCACTCTGATGAGGACAAGTAATGTAAGAGGGCACTCTGATGGAGAGAACTGATGTAAGGGGGCACTCTGATGGAGAGGACTGATGTAAGGGGGCAATCTGATGGGGACAACTAATGTAAGAGGGTACTCTGACGGAGAGAACTGATGTAAGGGGGCACTCTGATGGAGAGAACTGATGTAAGAGGGCACTCTGATGGAGAGAACTGAGGTAAGGGGGCACTCTGATGGGGACAAGTAATGTAAGAGGGCACTCTGATGGAGAGAACTGATGTAAGAAGGCACTCTGATGGAGAGAACTGATGTAAGAGGGCACTCTGATGGAGAGAACTGATGTAAGGGGGCACTCTGATGGGGACAAGTAATGTAAGAGGGTACTCTGATGGAGAGAACTGATGTAAGAGGGCACTCTGATGGAGAGAACTGAGGTAAGGGGGCACTCTGATGGGGACAAGTAATGTAAGAGGGTACTCTGATGGAGAGAACTGATGTAAGAGGGCACTCTGATGGAGAGAACTGATGTAAGGGGGCACTCTGATGGGGACAAGTAATGTAAGAGGGCACTCTGATGGAGAGAACTGATGTAAGGGGGCACTCTGATGGAGAGAACTGATGTAAGAGGGCACTCTGATGGAGAGAACTGAGGTAAGGGGGCACTCTGATGAGGACAAGTAATGTAAGAGGGTACTCTGATGGAGAGAACTGATGTAAGGGGGCACTCTGATGGAGAGGACTGATGTAAGGGGGCAATCTGATGGGGACAACTAATGTAAGAGGGCACTCTGATGGAGAGAACTGATGTAAGGGGGCACTCTGATGGAGAGAACTGATGTAAGAGGGCACTCTGATGGAGAGAACTGAGGTAAGGGGGCACTCTGATGGGGACAAGTAATGTAAGAGGGCACTCTGATGGAGAGAACTGATGTAAGGGGGCACTCTGATGGGGACAAGTAATGTAAGAGGGCACTCTGATGGAGAGAACTGATGTAAGGGGGCACTCTGATGGAGAGAACTGATGTAAGGGGGCAATCTGATGGCGACAACTAATGTAAGAGGGCACTCTGATGGAGAGAACTGATGTAAGGGGGCACTCTGATGGAGAGAACTGATGTAAGGGGGCACTCTGATGGAGAGAACTATTGTAAGGGGGCACTCTGATGGGGACAAGTAATGTAAGAGGGTACTCTGATGGAGAGAACTGATGTAAGGGGGCACTCTGATGGAGAGAACTGATGTAAGAGGGCACTCTGATGGGGACAACTAATGTAAGGGGGCACTCTGATGGAGAGAACTGATGTAAGGGGGTACTCTGATGGAGAAAACCGATGTAAGGGGGCACTCTGATGGAGAGAGCTGATGTAAGGGGGCAATCTGATGGAGAGAACTGATGTAAGGGGGCACTCTGATGGAGAGAACTGATGTAAGGGGGCACTCTGATGGGGACAACTAATGTAAGAGGGCACTCTCATAGTTGCCAACTGTCCTGGATTTCCCGGGACATTCCCGGGACTTAGACGCCATTCCCGAATTTGTGGTGTCCCGGTAAATGTCCAGAGAAATCCGGTTCTTCACGATTTTTGGCGCCGCCGGTAGAGGTCTGCGGCTGGCGGAGACCTTGTCTCTGCCTGGCCGCCATTTTAACGAAGATCAGGAAGACGGCTGGGGGGGCTAGATGGAGCTCCTGCATCGCAGCCCACCCTCCGCCCCGCTCCGCCTACCCCCCGCCCCGCTGCCAGTCTGTTATGGAAAGGGGCGGGAGTTCTAGCCATGCAGCCGGTGGACACCTCTGAGGTAGGGGGGGGCGCACCGCTCTGGGAATCTGATGCAAGGGGGGCTCCACTGGGGACACCTGATGTGAGGGGGGCTCCGCCAGGGACACCTGATGTGAGGGGGGGCTCCACTGGGGACACCTAATGTGAGGGGGGCTCCACTGGGGACACCTAATGTGAGGGGGGCTCGGATGGGGACACCTGATGAGAGGGGGGCTCCACTGGGGACACCTGATGTGAGGGGGAGCTCCGCTGGGGACACCTGATGTGAGGGGGGCTCCGCTGGGGACTCCTGATGTGAGGGGGGCTCTGCCGGGGACACCTGATGTGAGGGGGGGCTCCACCGGGGACTCCTGATGTGAGGAGGGGCTCTGCCGGGGGCACCTGATGTGAGGGGGAGCTCCGCTGGGGGCACCTGATGTGAGGGGGGCTCTGCCGGGGACTCCTGATGTGAGGGGGGGCTCCACCGGGGACTCCTAATGTGAGGGGGAGCTCCGCCGGGGACTCCTGATGTGAGGGGGGCTCCGCCGGGGACACCTGATGTGAGGGGGGGCTCCGCCAGGGACTCCTGGTGTGAGGGGGGCTGCGCCGGGGACTCCTGGTGTGAGGGGGGGCTCTGCCGGGGACTCCTGGTGTGAGGGGGGGCTTCGCCGGGGACTCCTGGTGTGAGGGGGGGCTCCACCAGGGACTCCTGGTGTGAGGGGGGCTCCGCTGGGGACTCCTGGTGTGAGGGGGGCTCTTCTGGGGACTCCTGGTGTGAGGGGGGGCTGCGCCGGGGACTCCTGGTGTGAGGGTGGGCTCCGCTGGGGACTCCTGGTGTGAGGGGGGGCTCCGCTGGGGACATCTGTTGTAAGGGGGGCTCCGCTGGGGGCACCTGATGCAAGGACGGACTCTGCTGGGACATCTGACGCAAGGACGGACGGCTGGTGGCAGGCGACGTGGCTAGTGACACGCTCAGGGATCACACTGATTCTGCATTATGGTGAGTTGAATGATTTCATTTTATATTGCAATGTAATAATAGAAATAATGCACTTCAATCATCCTGACATCATAACAACCATGGTGCCGGGATGATTGAAGTGCTAACACCAGGTGTTTGGAGTATCTTTATCTGCTGATTGTTAAACTTTCTAGAATACACATATTTTTATTGTGTATGATATGAATCTGCTGTCCCGTCATTTCCCTCTCCCCTGTCCCCCTCTCCCCCTTTCCCATAATCAGGGGTCTGTCCTGATTATCAGTGCAGCCCCCCCCCAAGGATTCCCACCCGTGCCCACCAAGGATGCCCACCCATGACCACCAGGTATGACCACCAGGAATGCTAATTCATGCCAATTAGTGGTGCCAATCAGTGCTCATCAGTAATGCCTGCCAGTGCCTCCTCTTTAGTGCTCCCTATCAATGCTATCTATCAGTGCCCATCAGTGCCACCTATCAGTGCCCATCAGTGTTGCCTATCAGTGCCCATCATCAGTGCCGCCTATAAGAGCCCAACAATACCACCTATAAGTACCCATCAGTGCGGCCTTACAGTGCCCATCAGTGCCACCTATGAGGGCCCATCAGTGCTACCTATCAATGCCCATTAGTGCTGCATATCAGTGCCCATCAGTAATGCCTGATAGTACCTCTTCATCAGTGCCGCCTATCAGTGCCCATCAGTGCCGCCTATAATTACCCATCAATTCCACCTATAATTACCCATCAGTGTGGCCTTTCAGTGCCCATCAGTCCCACCTATGAGTGCCCATCAGTGCTGCCTATCAATGCCCATCAGTGCCGCATATCAGTGCCACCTATTAGTGCCCATCAGTGACGTCTATCAGTGCCCATCTGTGCTGCATATTAGTGCCCATCATCAGTGCCCATCAATGCCACCTCATCAGTGCCCATCAGTGAAGGAGAAAACGTACTTATTTACAAATTTTTCTAACAGAAACAAAGAAAACCGTATTTTTTTCAAAATTTTCGGTCTTCTTTTATTTGTTTAGCAAAAACTAAAAATCCCAGTGGTGATCAAATACCTCCAAAATAAAGCTCTATTTGTGGGAACAAAATGATAAAAATGTCAACAGTGTTGACGGCGCAATTTAAAAAAAAAAAGCAAAAAAGAATATATCACCGAAACAAAAAAGAAGATAATATATACATATAAATCAAATTAAAATAAACTGTCAATAAAATAACACTTTAAACTTATAAAAAGTGTGAAAGTCCAGGTTCTGGGTAATTTCTCATATTAATGTGACAGTTCATATCAGCTGAAGAGATGTTTCCCCGTCACCACACCGTGTGATTCTACTCCCTATAGGGATTGTACTCACCGGTCTCCTAATAATCAATTGTCTTAGTGAATGTATCCAGAATTAATCTCAGCATCTAGAGGACATCAGCGTGGGAATTCAGTCTCCATCAACCCGACAAATGAATGACATCCTGATCTTGAACAACTGCAAACTGGACACGCCCGAAATCCACTTATTCAACTCAAGCATATGAAAGGAGAGGAATCTTCATAGTGTAAATCTGAAAAGTTTTACTGTCCCAAAACATCCGACCCTTAAGATATTGCACTTACAAAAAACATCTTTAAAAAGACATTCATGTAAATGATGCACTGTATAGTGATAGCAGTTCCGATCATCTCACCACCTCAGAAGAGAGCAGGTCGTTCGTGGTGGTTCCCGGGAGAGACTCGGAGTCGATCACCTAATGCAGCAAGCCGTGTGGTCTCCCCTAGACGCGGTTCAACATTCTGTCTTTGTCAATAGGCGGGCGCCTATATAGCCCGCCTATTAACCGCTTCAGCACCGGAAGATTTTACCCCCCTTCCTGACCAGAGCACTTTTTGCGATTCGGCGCTGCGTCGCTTTAACTGACAATTGCGCGGTCGTGTGACTTTACACCCAAACAAAATTGATGTCCTTTTTTCCCCCACTAAGCTTTCTTTTGTTGGTATTTGATCGCCTCTGCGGTTTTTATTTTTTTGCGCTATAAACAAAAAAAGAGCGACAATTTCGATAAAAACGCATTATTTTTTACTTTTTGCTATAATAAAAAATATCCCCAAAAATATATAAAAAAAACTATATTTTTCCTCAGTTTAGGCCGATATGTATTCTTCTACATATTTTTGGCAAAAAAAATTGCAATAGGTGTATATTGATTGGTTTGAGCAAAAGTTATAGCATCTACAAAATAGGGGATAGATTTATGGCATTTTTATTTTTATTTTTTTATTTTTTTTACTAGTAATGGTGGCGATCTGCGATTTTTATCGGGACTGCAACATTATGGCGGACACGTCGGACAATTTTGACACATTTTTGGGCTATGAAAATGCATTGATTACTGTAAAAATGTCACTGGCAGTGAAGGGGTTAAGTGTGACCTAACTGAAGGGGGGAGGGGACTGTGCAGGGGGAGATGACAGATCTCTGTTTATACTCTGTATGAACAGACGATCTGTCTGTTCTCCCCTCAGAGAACCGGAAACTGTATGTTTACACACACAGATCCCGGTTCTCTGTGTGTCCTGATCGATCGCGGGAGCCCGGCGGTGATCACGACCGCCGGGCACTCGCATCGGCTCCGTGGGCGAGCAGGGGCGGCGCGCACGCGCCTCCTAGGGGCCACAGGGCGAAGCGACATTACATAAAGTCGTTTCGCCCAGCCGTGCCATTCTGCCACAGTACAACTGCGGCGGATGGTCAGCAAGTGGTTAATATATATTTTTTCTTTTTTTTTTTCTTTTGGTAATATATTCATATAGCGCTGCTTAAAGTGGGGTTCCACCCAAAAAACAAAAATACCTGAAAAATTCAAAAACAAAAAAACAAAAAACATTTGGATATTTTTTTTTTCACTTACCTCTAAATGCCTGTTGCTAGGGGGTCCCTCGTAGTCTGCCTGTTCCTTAGCCTGGGCTGGTGACATCACTTCCCCCTCGGCACAGGAAGGGCTCGGCTCTTCTCCCTCCCTCCTGTCAATCATCTGGGACCCATTACAGGTCCCAGGTGATTGAGCGGCCAATCACGGCGCGCGGCGCCGCTCGCGCATGCGCAGTGGGTGCCTGGCTGTGAAGCCACAGCCCGGCGCCCACAGTTGCAATGCCGGCGCCAACGAGCGGAGGGGGGGGACGAGCGGGGCTTCGATCCCCCGCATCGCTGGACCCAGGGACAGGTAAGTGTCCAATTAAAAGTCAGCAGCTGCAGTATTTGTAGCTGCTGACTTTTAATTTTTTTTTTTTTTTAATGGAGCCCCTGGGTGGAACTCCTCTTTAAGCTGGAAAGGACCTGTCCTCTTGGAACTTTTTTGCTTTCTTTTGAAAATTGCGTCGTCATGCAACACTGTGCCTATATGACATTTTTATCATTTTGTTCCCACAAATAGAGCTTTCTTTTGGAGGTATTTGATCACCACTGGCGTTTTTAGTTTTTGCAAAACAAATAAAAAAGACCGAAAATTTTGAAAAAAATAAGTTCTTTTTTGTTTCTGTTAGAAAATTTTGTAAATAAGTACGTTTTCTCCTTCACCGATGGGCACTGATGAGGTGGCACTGATGGGCACTGATAATGGGCACTAATATGCAGCACAGATGGGCACTGATAGGCATCACTGATGGGCACTAATAGGTGGCACTAATAGGTGGCACTGATATGCAGCACTGATGGGCATTGATCACCTAATGGTCAACATTCTGTGTTTGTCAGTAGGCGGGCACCTATATAGCCCGCCTATTGACAAAGACAGAATGTTGAAACGCGTCTAGGGGAGACCATTAGGTGATCGACTCCGAGTCTCTCCCGGGAACCACCACGAACGACCTGCTCTCTTTTGAGGTGGTGAGATTATCGGAACTGCTATCACTATACAGTGCATCATTTACATGAATGTCTTTTTCAAATATTTTGTTTGAAAGTGCAATATCTTAAGGGTCAGATGTTTTGGGACAGTAAAACTTTTCAGATGTACACTATGAGGATTTCTTTTCTTTTCATATGCTTGAGTTGAATAAGTGGATTTCGGGCGTGTCCAGTTTGCAGTTGTTCAGGATGAGGATGTCATTCATTTGTCGGGTTGATGGAGACTGAATTCCCACGCTGATGTCCTCTAGATGCTGAGATTAAAGCTGGATATATTCACTAAGACGATTGATTATTAGGAGAGCGGTGAGTACAATCCCTATAGGGAGTAGAATCACACGGTGTGGTGACGGGGAAACATCTCTTCAGCTGATATGAACTGTCACATTAATATGAGAAATTACCCAGAACCTGGACTTTCACACTTTTTATAAGTTTAAAGTGTTATTTTATTGACAGTTTATTTTAATTTGATATATATATATATATATATATATATATATATATATATATATATATATATATATTTATATATATATTTATTTTTTTGGTTTTTTTTTGTTTTGTTTTTGTTTTTGTTTTGTTTTGTTTTGGTAATATATTCTTTGAGCGCTGCTTAAGCTGGAAAGGACCTGTCCTCTTAGAAGCTTTCTTTTGAATGTTATATCTGAATATATATGTTTTATTTTACATCTAAAGCGCTGGATAGGTGACCCTGCTTACTTCTCTTTTTATGACCGCACAATTGTCATTTAATAACTTCAATACCGGGCACTTATACACCTTCCTGCCCAGACTAATTTTCAGCTTTCAGCGCTGTCGCACTTTGAATGACAATTGCGCGGTCATGCTACACTGTACCCAAACTAAATTTTTATAATTTTGTTCCCACAAATAGAGCTTTCTTTTGGTGGTATTTGATCACCTCTGCGTTTTTTTATTTTCTGCTAAACAAATAAAAAAAAGACAGAAAATTTTGAAAAAAATATGTTTTTTTTTTTGTTTCTGTTACAAAACTTTGTAAATAAGTAAGTTTTCTCCTCCACTGATGGGCACTGATGGGGCTGCACTGATGGGCACTGATGAGGGGCACTAATATGTGGCACTGATGGGGCACTGATAGGTGGCACTGATATGCAGCACTGATGGGTACACATAGGTGGCACTGATGGGCACTGAAAGGCAGCACGGATGGGCACTGATAAGCGGCACGGATGGACACTGATAGGCAGCAAGGATGGGCACTGATAGGTGGCACGGATGGGCATGGATGGGCACTGATAGTTGGCACTGATGTACACTAATGGATGGTACAGATGGATGCCAATCAGTGCCAAACATTAATGCCTGCCAATCAGTGATGCCCATGGTGGGCACTGATTGGCATCCATTGTGGGCACTGATTGGCATCCTTGGTGGTCTAGGGTGGCATACCTGGTGGTGACTAGTGGTGGCATCCCTGGTGGTCCTGGTGGTGTCCCTGGTGGTCCAGTGTGGGCATCCTCGGGGGGGGGGGGGGGGGGGCTGCGCTGATAAACACTCAGCACAGACCCACCCTGTCAGAGGAGCACGAGTGAGGAAAGCCGATCAACGGCTCTTCCTGTTTACATCGTGATCAGCCGTGATTGGACACGGCTGATCACGGGGTAAAGAGTCTCCGTCAGAGACTCTTTACCTAGATTGGAGTTGTGGTGTGTCAGACTGACACACCGCAACAACGATCATGTGACGTCCGGTCAGGATATCGCAACCACTTTGCCGGTGTCTTGCCGAGAAAGTTCCCTCGGCTGATAAGTTCCCCCCTGTACTGCGCAAGCGCTGCGCTTGCGCAGTACGAATGACCAGGAGCCGCCGAAAACAGCCGAAGATGAAAATCTTCAATCAGCTGTACACGGCGCCTGCACCCTAGGTCCAGGCTGAAGCCCCTCCATCCAAGTGGACCTAGAGGGGGAATAAAAAAGTGCCGAGCGCAGCGAGGCCGTGCCCGAAGCGTGGCAAGCGAAGCGAGCCCGCGAGGGCCCCCCTTACAGGCGCCGCGTACAGCTGATTTCTTCTGTATTTCGCTTCGGCTATTTCCACCAGTTCCTACTGCGCAGGTCCTTATCCGCCGAGAGGAACTTTCTCGGCAGAACACCGGCGTCATATTTCTATATGGCGGGTGGCAAGTGGTTAAATTGCGACAGCTCTGAAAGCTGAAAATCGGCCTGGGCAGGAAGTGGTTAAAGTTTATATGAGATTTTAGGATTAGGATCTACTTTAAAACTGTTCTGATTGTCCTGGAGGAGAGTTGAATTTGGGATCCTTCAGTCTCCCTGTGTAAACATTACCAGATTAAACATTTTGGTGTGCTTATTTCTACATATAAATTGGAGGAGAACTGACCTCACATGTCCTATGAAGTCAACACGTCAATTTGGTATTTGGAGTTATCGGATGGAAGGTTATTTTAAGGAAACTGCAGAAATATTTGAGCCATTCTGAACATTCTATTCCTTTGTTGCATTCTCTGTGTTCTGTGAGACTCGACTTTCTTAATTATCTTTGTTAAACTTGTTCTGATCTGCATGTACAGTACATGTATCTAATCTCTGGAGTCTGAAGGAATTTCTTGGATTACTTCAGGACCTTGATTAAAAGCTATTTGCAACATTGTTTTAAAATATAGATAATCCCAAATGTGTTGCACAGAGATAGACAAAGAGTTATTAGCAAAGGTTTTATTGACTCTTTTTAATAACTTTCACGCAGACATTGTACATACACTATATTGTCAAAACTATTGGAATGCCTGTCTTTACACACACATTAACTTTAATGGCATCTAAGTCTTATGCCCCGTACACACGATCAGAAATTCCATCAGAAAAAACTTGGATGCTTTTTCCGACAGGATTCCGCTCAAGCTTGGCTTGCATACACACGGTCACACAAAAGTTCTCTGAACTTTCGACCGTCAAGAACGCGGTGATGTAATGAAGTTCAATGCTTCCAAGCATGCGTCAAATTGTTTCCGAGCATGCGTGATTTTTTGTGCGTCTGAATTGGATTTTCGGATAGGAACTTTTTCCGACCGAAAAATAGAGAACATGCTCTCAATCTTTTGCTGGCTGGAATGCTAGCTGGAATACACACGGTCGGAATTTCTGACCAAAAGCTCACTGACTTTTGCTGGCGGAATTTCTATTCGTGTGTATGGGGCATTAGTCTGTAGGGTTCAATATTGAGTTGGCCCACCCTTTGCAGATATAACAGCTTCAACTCTTCTAGGAAGGCTGTCCACAAGGTTTAGGAGTGTGTCTATGGGAATGTTTGACCATTCTTCCAGAAGAGCATTTGTGAGGTCAGGAACTGATGTTGGACAAGAAGGTCTGGCTTGCAGTCTCCGCTCTAATTCATCCCAAAAGTGTTCTATCGGGTTGAGGTCAGGACTCTGTGCAGGCCAGTCAAGTTCCTCCACCCCAAACTCGCTCATACATGTCTTTATGGACCTTTCTTTGTGCACTGATGTGCAGTCATGTTGGAACAGGAAGGGGCCATCCCCAAACTGTTCCCACAAAGTTGGGAGCATGAAATTGACCAAAACGTCTTGGTATGCTGACGCCTTAAGAGTTCCCTTCACTGGAACTAAGGGGACAAGCCCAACCCCTGAAAGACAACCCAACACCATAATCCCCCCTCCACCAAATGATTTGGAGGGGTGGCCCAATACTTTTGACAATATAGTGTGGATGAGCGAGTTTGGGGTGGAAGAACTTGAAGAAGCAAGAATATGTTCCTCCTTCAAAAGGTACCTTAGAAAAAAAATCAATCTGGTAAATGGAATGAAGGCGTGAGAAGGAGGAAAGGGAGAAGGCAGAGCTTTCCTAAATGATTGTTTTTAAATTAATAGCCAATGCTAGGCTTTCTCATTAGCAAGCCCAGCATTCTTTTCAGATTGTTATAAAGCCACCTTATATTTATTAAAACAATACAGATTTGACACAGATAACAAAAAACAATATAAAACATCAGTTTATAAACATGTAAGCTTTCAAATGATAAAAAATCTAACAAATTTCACCAAAAACATGTTTCCCATCAAACTCATGGTATTTCACACTTGTGCGATGTGGGAACCCTGCGAATCCACCCGACTCATGAGGCAGTTCACACCAACAATACAGATAACTAACAATATAAAACATCAGTTTATAAACATGTAAGCTTCCAAATTAAATAATAATAAATAATATAACAAATTTCACCAAAAACAGGTTTCCCAATTAAACTGATGGCATTTACTCACGTATCTAATTCCACATACACAGGAGTGGACTTTTCGACCTGACTGGTGCAACGGACTGAGTCCGGCGGACAATTCGACCGTGTTTGGGCTTCATCGGACCTGCAGCGGACTTTTTCGGTCGTAAATCTGACGGACTTTAGATTTGGAACATGTTTCAAAACTTTACGTCGAAACTCCGCCGGACCCAGATCCTATCAAAAAGTCCGCTCGTCTGTATGCTAGTCGACTGACGAAAACCGACGCTAGGGCAGCTATTGGCTACTGGCTATCAACTTCCTTATTTTAGTCCCGTCGTACGTCATCACGTACGAATCCGTCTAACTTTGGTGTAATCGTGTGTATGCAAGTCCGTTCATTGGCAAAGTCCGTTGGAAGTCCGTCGGATAGTCCGTTGGACCAGTCCAGTCGAAAAGTCCGCTCGTGTGTACGCAGCATAAGAATATACCAGACCATAGTCTTCTTTCATAACAATTCTAGAAAAGTGGTCATCAACCCTGTCCTCAGGGCCCACTAACAGGCCAGGTTTTATGTATTACCTTGGGGGAGATGCAGACTAGAATACTGCAACCACTGAGCAGCAAATTATATCACCTGTGACGTATTTCAGTTATCTTGCAAACCTGGCCTTTTAGTGGGCCCTGAGGACAGGAGTTGATGACCACTGTTCTAGACCAATTCTACCATCCTAGAAATTATTTATACCAGTAAAATGCAGAGATTTTAGACACTGAGTATTATAGATGAGCAAACATTCTTTTACAGGTAAGGTATGTAAAAAAAAAAAAAAACAACTTCAAAAGGTAACTTAAAAAAAAAATCTGGTAAGCCCCGGTTCACACAGGGGCGGCACGACTTGCAGGTTGCCTCAGCGAGGCGACCTGCAAACGACTTCCGCGGTGACTTGCAAAACGACTTCTGTATAGAAGTCTATGCAAGTCGCCCCAAGTCGCCCCAAGTCGCCCCCAAAGCGTCGCTCCTATTAGAACGGTTCCATTGTACAGAACGGGAAGCGACTTGTCAGGCGGCTAGGTCGCCTGACAAGTCGCCCCTGTGTGAACCGGCTCTAAATGGAATGAAGGGGGTGAGAGAGAAGAAAGGGAGGAGGGAGAGCTTTCCTCCACGATTGTTTTAAATTAATAGCCAATGCTAGGCTTTCTCATTAGCAAGTCCAGCATTCTTTTCAGATTGTTATAAGCCTTATATTTATTAAAACAATACAGATAACTAACAATATAAAACATCAGTTTATAAACATGTAAGCTTTCAAATGATAAATAATGTAACAAATTTCACTAAAAAACATGTTTCCCGTTAAACTGATGGCATTTACTCACGTATCGAAGAATATACCAGACCATAGTCTCCTTTCATAACTATTCTAGACCATTTCTACCATCCTATAAATTATTTATACCAGTTTGTAAACTGCAGAGATTTTAGACACTGAGTATTATAGATGAGCAAACATTCTGTTACAGAAGTGGGGTTGATGACATGTAGCAAAATGTATCAATCAGCATTCAAGCCTTTCCTGGCAGAGTTCCACACATTTCACAATAATCCTATTGATGACCTTGAGCCGAGATCTTAGTACCAGAACAGTAAACCAGTAAGGGCCTCTGTCCTGGAAATTAATCACGCTGTCAGCGGGGAAGGGCAGACCAGGAGGGAGGTACAAATTTAGAACAAACCCGACTATTTAAAAAAAAACTAATATTATTGTGCACTGTGGGGATTGGAGGTACCTTGATGCACAGAGGACCTCTTCCAGGAGACAGATGTATGATGAAGAGTATACACTTCATGGCAGCTCATCAGCTCTAAACTAACAAATAATAAATCACTTTAAATCACTTACTTCATCTGATGGTCCACAAAGAGATTTAAAGGAGCGGTCTTACGGCATGCAGCAAGCAAAAGAGCTTGTAAATTGAAGGGGAACTCTAGATTTTGCAAAAAAAATAAATAAATGCACCCATTTTGCAAAAAGCAAAAAATGTGCATTTTTTTTTTTTTTTTTTTGCATTTGAGCCTGCAAAGCATTGCAACCCCGTGATCAGTGGATGGTGCAACGCTCTGGCTCCTGCAGACTATTACTCCCACTTCAGTGACAGAGCTGGAGGAAGTATCAATGCAGCGATGACAGGGCACTGGTGCTTTAGAACTACAAGCCCCACTATTGTGCTGGCAGATTGGGCTTGTCGTTTTTTTTTTTATCACAACTCTCTGTGAATATGTGACATGGATGTGCGGGCAGAGTCATTTACAGCCACGCCATATCCACTTGCCGACCACCCGCTGCATTCAGGCACGATCATGTATCTATACCTCGGATGCGTCCACTGGGTTCAGGCCGTGTTCAGCCCCGCTACTGGATTTTGTCAACAGGTTTCAGCCAATGTTTTATGGCTGAGACCTGCTTATTGGACAATCACAGCCCAGAGCCCTGTGTTGACAAACACACAGAGCTTGGCGGAGAGGGAACGAGCTTTGTGTTTCTTCTCTCTGCAAAGCAAGGAGAAAGAACAAACATATTTAGTAAAAAACAGCACATATTACACACATTAACACTTGTTAGGCACACACGCTTAACCCCTTGATTACCCCTAGATGTTAACCTTTTCCCAGCCAGTTTTATTAGTACAGTGACAGTGTATAGCAGGAATCTTCAAACTACGGCTCTCCAGTCGTTGCGGACACTACACATCCCATGAGGCATTGTAAAACTCAGACATGACTAGGCATGATGGGAATTGTAGTTCTTGAACAACTGGAGGACGGTAGTTTGAAGACCCCTGGTGTATAGTATTATCACTGTATTAATGTCACTGGTGATGTTAGTGACAGTTAGTCATTTAGTGCACCTCCCAGCCAGCGTCAGGCTTTATTCACACCTGAGCAATCTGCAACTTCAGCTGCTGCAGCTCGTTTTTTGGTTTTTTAGATTTTTTTTTTTTAGTTTTTTTTAGTGGAGCGTTTTTTGAGCCACACCATTTATTTGAATGGGCCTTCCTCCGCTCCAACAATGCTCCGAAGAAGCTCATGTACTAAATCTTGGCACAGAGCCAGGAGCATTTGCAGCTGCGATTTGTTTTACAATTGTAGAGCATTTTGTCACTCGACAATCACGGCAAATTTGCACTGCATTTGAGGTGCCCTTAAGAGATAATGGCATTGCAAATGTGTTCCGCGTTTTGCCGCGATTCTGGAATCAAAAGCAGAATCGCGGCGATTCTGCCCACAATCCGGATCGCTCAGCTGTGAACGGAGACTTATGCCGTGTACACACGACCGGACTTTTCGACTGACTGAACTCCGAAGGACTTTTCGACGGAGTTCCAACGAAACAGACTTGCTTACACACGATCACACCAAAGTCCAACTGATTCGACCGTGATGAGGTACGACCAGACTAGAGTAAGGAAGTTCATAGCCAGTAGCCAATAGCTGCCTCAGCGTCGTTTTTGGTCCGTCGGACTAGCATACAGACGAACTGATTTTTCGATAGGACTCGAGTCCGTCGGAAAGATTTGAAACATGTTCTATTTCTAAAGTCCGTCAGATTTATCGACAGAAAAGGTCCGATGAAGCCCACACACGATCGGATTGTCCAACTGATTCGTTCCGTCGGACTTTTGCTGTCGAAAAGTCAGGTTGTGTGTACACAGCCTAAGTGTCAGATTGCCCACCTCACTATCATAGTCCCACTATAAGTTGCTGAGTTGCACCCATTACTAGTATAAAAAAAAAAATTCCACTAACATAGTTTGTAGACGCTATAATTTTAACACAAACCAATCAATATACACTTATTGGGATTTTTTTTTATTTTTACCAAAGACAATACATTTTGGCCTAAATTAATAAAGAAATTAGATTTTTTATTTTTATGTATGTTTTATAGTAAAAAATATTGTTGTTTTGTTTTTTCAACATTTTTGGTCTTTTTTTTTGTTTTGTTTTGTTTATATACCGGTAATAAAAAATGAAAAACGCAGAGGTGAACAAATACTACCAAAAGAAAACTCTATTTGTAAAAAATGATGTAAATTTAATTTGGGTACAGAGTCGCATGACCGTGCAATTACCATATAAAGTAGCACAGTGCTAAATAGCAAAACATTCTCTGGTCATAAAGGAGGTAAAAGCTTTCGGTGGTCAAGTGGTTAAATTTAATAGGAACCAGCATGGAAAAGAACAGGTGGGGGGGGCGTAGGGTTAGTGTTGGGAGTGTGGGCTCTCTGACCATGACCTAAATATGGGTGTAACATGAAGCATGGTCTGCAAGATGGAGTTAGCTTTTAAGGTTGGTGAAATTAATAAGGTTTTGCCTTTTAAAGCTCAACCCCACCTGTTTAAGCTTTTAAAAAATCTGTGGGGAAGAAAAAAAAAAACACCTCTTGTTGCAATACTTATCTTCTTTTGAGCCCTGCCCCCCACATACTCCTAATCCTGGTTGCTGCTCCTCTTCCAGGTTGATTAACGCCCAGTGTCACCCAATCCAGGTCCTGTGAGCCCTGGCTGTCATGGCCACACCCCTGGGGTGTGCATCATCACAATGGCCTGGCACATAGTACTCCTGGACAGCATGGCTTTATGTGAGCACCTCACTGTCCAGGAGGAAGGGCCACCTACACTGCTGGAGAAGAAGAAGGACCACTGACATTCAGGGCCGCTGATACGGGGTCTCGGACCGTCTCGGACAGCAGGGAGAGTGGTGCCACGGGATGGGGGGGGGGGGATTACAGAACAATGCACTGTGTCTGTTTCTCTCCACCCAGCAGCTGAAAGCAGGTTTCTCCCCTCTCCCTCCCAGCAGCTTTCAGCTGCTGGAGGGAGAGACAAAGACACAGTGCAGCATTCTGTAATTCTCCTCCCATCCTGCCCCACTGATCTCCCTCCATGTGTTGCCAACATCTGATTCCCCCCTTGTCTTCCCCGCAGCACTCCCTCTACAGCAGGCTGCTGTTGGCACACAGGGGGATGGAAAATGGGGGAAGGGGCCGGTAAATATGTGATTTACCAGTCCCTAGTTTTTATGAATTGGACACAGTAAGTGTCAAAACTGAAGCAATGTAAACTGTATTTACTTTGCTTCAATTTATAAATGGACAGGAGCCTCTGTGTCCTCTTCATTCACCTTCAGTGCAACTGAGGCTACAGTCTGTGCTGGATTTATATCCTTTGCTGAATGTCTTGCATGTGAGGTGTTTCGGATGACATCTAGTGGGTATTAGTAGCAACCACACCCTCCACAGTCTATTTAAGCATATCTCGCCGACTCCTCCCGCTCTGAAGAAACCAGCGTCTATTGGCTGGTGAAACGCATCAACGGTGTGACGTCAGCACGTCACTGGAAACCGCACGCTTTACGATCTGGTGTGTCTAAACACGGAACCAACAGCTGACTCCACTCACTGGCCAGTACGAAGCGGTACCTACGGCCATAGCAACCTGGGGGACAAAGGCATGCTACAACTTGATGACGGACCTTGTGCGTTTGGTGAGAACTTTATGCCCCACTCAGCACTTGTAGTACATGTCAATACTGTTCTTAGCATCCCCCTCCTGCTGTCTGCACGGGATTACATCTCGCTGCCACTGCACCTTAGTTTAATCCACTTTTGCTGTCAACGGAACCTCCCTGCAATGCTGTTCGGTTCACAAGCTGCAAAACTTGATCATTCATCTATGCTTACGGTTTGCACCTCTATTTGCATGACTTAACTGCATTTAATATCACTACATTAGACCTATATCGCCAGATCGTCCACCCACATAACCAGGTTTTACATTGTTGGTGTATTATTGCCCCAACCACTCTGGGAGTTTTTCTGTAAGAATATTTACTCAATTACGATCCTCTACCCTGGTTTGGACCTACCAACAACCCAATAGCACATCATAATATGAGTGGATGGTGATTATCTGGTGTGAATGTGTGGGATGTGTAGCCGCGGCTCCCATTGTTTTTAATATCCCCGTGACAACGTTGTCCATGTCTTACAGTTTTTCTCTATTGTTTTGGCTCATTTCTTGAAACAGAAATGACATTCTCAAAACAACATGGACAAATCTCCAAACCACTTGGCAATTGTTCACAACTGAATTGAATTTCTCATTCATTTCATCAAAATTGCAAATGTCTCAGTACATGTCTCAATGTCTCAGTACATCTTTCAAATGATTAAGTACAAGTAGCCTACATTTAGCACAATTTCCAAGTGAATAGATCTTGTTGATCTAAACTGATTGTCAATTCTCAGTCTAATGGTTGTTCTCTCCAAAACATGTCAGCATCATTTCATTGTTTAAGTCATCACATGCACAATAGTCTGTTCAATTGTCAAAATGATTCAGGAACATAATACCATGAATACCATATATGAATCTCTTGGAACATTTGATAAAATGATTACAGCAATTGACAGTCAGGTGCAACTAGAACTTGACTAACGAAGGAGGAGTTGTAGTTAGTCTCAGATGACCAATCAAACAGTATGTTTAGTTACCTGACAGGTGCTGTCCATGATTGTGAATGCTGCCAAACATGTATATATAGAGCTTGACCATGCAGGACCAGTACAATTTCTGAACATGGAGGCACCTGGCCAAGTAGATGAACAAGGGCAACTGCCTGCTCGAGGAAGAGGAAGAAGAAGAGGAGGAGGAGTAAGGCTGCGTGGTGGTGGAATAGGGGGAAGAGGCCAAGGAGCACGAAGACACCATGCTGTCCCTGATGAAATTCGGGCCACAATTATAGATCATGTCATCAACCATGGCCTCACAATGGCGGAGGCAGGTCGCCGAGTGCAGCCTAATGTGCCTCGCTCTACAGTCTCCTCTATCATCCAAACCTTTCGCAGGGAAAACAGGTATGTAGTCAGTCAATGATGGAATTATATAATGTATAGGACAGGACACTGTGCATAGAGCAACAAATATGTTTATTTACTCATTTACGTATTCATTTAGTGTGTGTGTGTGTGTGTGTGTGTGTGTGTGTGTGTGTGTGTGTGTGTGTGTGTGTGTGTGTGTGTGTGTGATAGGCCTACAGTATTACAGTATATTACCTAGTGGGATGTTACGTATGATACTAACAATGACAAGAAAAATATTGTAGAACATAAACTATGGAATAGTTTATTTTCTACAATATTGATGATACAGTTTACAGTAGTATTCCAGTCACTGTGCAGTGATGCATTAGAATTGTAGTAAAGTTACTGTAAGTAAAACAACAATATGATTACATTGGTATTCTGTATGGAATACATAAGGTATAAATTACGAATGAAGTGTTGTCCTTTGAATTCTATGTCTAGGATTGGACGACAACCTGGCACTGGTGGCCGAAGAAAACTTCTCAATGAACAACAAGAACAAGAGATCTGTAACATGGTGCTTGCAAATAATGCCATCACATTGAGACAGATCCGCACTGAAATCCTACAATGCCATATTCCAAAATGTCAACTCTATAAGCATCTCCACATTAGCCCGCATATTGAAGAAGCATCAGATGACAATGAAGCAAATTTACAGAGTACCGTTTGAGAGGAACTCTGACAGAGTGAAAGAGCTGCGGTACCAGTATGTACATGTAAGTCAGTCACTGGTTGTCCATCAAGATAACCTTTTTACAATTACCGTAAGCAGTGGTTCCCGAAATGTATTGGTTTCAGTACCCACTTTACCTGATTTCTGAATCCAGGTAATCCAGGTATGAAAGTATTTGATTTACGTATCTGATTTATAAACATTTTGCCTAAAAACTGCAGCTTACTGTATGATGCAATTATCATTATAATCCTTATTTTGAAGAATATAACATATAATACAGTAAGAAAAAGGGTCAAAGAGCTGCAATTACAGTAGTGCCTCCCATGCAAATCTATCTAATACTGTGGGTTTTACTGTGACATTTCAGTAAGTCTACTCGTTGATAATTTTTCCCCTCCCCTTTCTGTTAAATCCCCCCTGTAGTACCTCTTCTTAGGGTACATGTACCCCAGGTTTGGAACCACTGGAATACTGGCCAGTAGTATATTGAACTTGTGTAGAACATAGAACATTCCTATTAGGGTTGTCCTGATACCACTCTTTTAGGACCGAGTACAAGTACCGATACTTTTTTTCAAGTACTCGCCGATACCGATACTTTTTTTTTACAGTAATGTCACGTGACAGTGTTTTTTTTTTTTTTTTTTAACAGTGCTTTCTTTTTTTCGGGGGGGGGGGGGGGGGGGTGAACGGTGTATGTGTGTGTGTTTTTTTTTTTTTTTTTTTATTATTTACAATTTTTATTTTTTTACAATAATATTTTTTTCATTATGTGTTTTTTTTTTTTTTTTTATCAGCCCTGTTGGGGGGCTTTGGTGAGATATCATGGGTCTTACGTAACAGACCTCTGATATCTCCCCCTTGAGACAGAGAAAGAGACCGAGGATAGAGATTCCCCAGTCCCTTTCTCTGCAGCCTCAGCTGCACTGAGAATGAATGGAGAGAAGACAGTGGCTCCTCTCCATTCATAAACTGACACATCGTAATCACAGGAGATTACAATGTTTCATCTATGTGAATGGACAGAGTCAGCTGACTCTTTCCATTCACAAAGGAAGGAGGAGGGGGGCGGCGGAACAGAGGGGGACAGCGGAGGGGGACAGAGAAGGAGAGGGGAACGGAGGGGACAGCAGAGAGGCACAGCAGAACGGAGGGGACAGCAGAGAGGCACAGCAGAACGGAGGGGACAGCGGAGGGGGACAGAGGGAGAGGGGAACGGCGGAATGGAGGGGGACAGCAGAGAGGCCAAGCAGAACGGAGGAGACAGAGTAGGAGAGGGGGATAGCAGAATGGAGGGGACAGCGGAGGGGGACAGAGAAGGAGAGGGGAACGGCGGAACGGAGGGGGACAGCCAGGGGCGTATGGAGGGGGTGGCTAGGGGGGGCTGAAGCCCCGAACGTGACCCCAAAAAGCCCGAGTCTATGGAATGCTGCATTCCATTGTCAGACCCGAGCGCCGGCGCCGGGACCGATCTGATTGTGAGTGCGGGCCGAAAGTGGCCGAGGGTAGCCGAGTCCCCGAGTGCCATAGCGGCCGAAAGTAGCCGAGTAAGTCCCTGAGTGCCATAGCGGCCGAAAGTGGCAGAGTGCCGCAGCTCCCGCCTTCTGGAGCGGGACGGGTGACGTGACGTCCATCTTAGCCTGCAGACTCCAGAAGGCGGGAACGCTACATCCCCGCTCGGGCGGGAGGCTTTCCTCTCCTCCTCGGCTCCTCTCTGACGGTGACAAGTGACTGACTGCCTGCTGTGACCGCACACCACGGCTGAGGTAGGTCAGACACGCAATGTGTGTATAGTGGTCAGTGTATATAGGTCTGTGTATATAGGTCAGGCAGGTCAGTGTATGTAGGTCAGTGTATATAGGTCAGTGTATGTAGGTCAGTGTATATAGGTCAGTGTCAGGCAAGTGTGTTTACTGGTCAGCATTGATAGGCACTGGTAAGTCACACAACCCCACCACGCGGCCCAAAAAAAAGCCGCGCCACCCCCCCCCCCCCCGGTTTTTGGACTTCGGGCTGAAGCCCCTGGTCTTTTTGCCACCTAGCAATGCCCCTGGGGACAGCGGAGGGGGACAGAGGAACGGAGGGGACATGGAGGAGGATGCAGTGACAGTCAGCTGTGACCGATCACCGCTGTATGTCACTAAAGCCGCTGAAAGCCGCTGGGGGAGAATCTTGTAACTCCCCCACGTGCCGATCACAGCTGACTTCCAGGTATCGGCGGAAGCATCGGGAGCATTTGCTCGAGTACAAGTACTTGTACTAGTATCGGTATCGGGACAACCCTAATTCCAATGTAACTGTCTGTAACTGTAGTATACGACTCTTCTGTATGACTGATTTGATGTTTTCTTTTTTTACTCTATTGTAGAGAATAATGGCATTGGAAGGAAACGAGACCTCTCACATACTCGTATATGTGGATGAGGCTGGCTTCAACCTGGCCAAGGGCCGAAGACGTGGCCGTAATTTTATTGGCCACCGGGCCATGGTGGATGTCCCAGGCAAGCGAGGGGGCAATATAACCATGTGTGCTGCCATTTCTGAGAATGGTGTGGCCACTCACATCCCCAGTCTTGGCCCATACAATACACAGAAGCTCCTCATCTTCTTGGACCGCCTTCATTTGGATTTGATCCCTGAAAATGAGAGAGGTCTCATAGGGCTTCACCTACCACAATATATAATTGTATGGGACAATGTGAATTTCCACCGTGGCCCGCTTATCAGGGCCTGGTTCACTGCTCATCCAAGGATGGATATGGTGTTCCTACCACCTTACTCTCCTTTCCTCAATCCTATTGAGGAGTTTTTCTCTGCTTGGAGGTGGAGAGTGTATGAGCATCGGGCTCAAGATCAGAGGTCCCTGCTCCATGCAATGGACGCTGCCTGTGAGGATATTACAGGAGATCAGTGTAGGGGATGGTTGCGACATGCACGCCGTTTCTTCCCTCGTTGCATGGCAAGGGAGGATATACGCTGCGATGTTGACGAGAATCTGTGGCCAGACAGACAGCAGCGTGTGGATGGGCAGGAGGGTGAGGACGGTGACCAGTGAAGAGATGTTACAGTAGTTGTGAAACTCCGGCTTTATTTACAGCACTGTAGGCTAAATGTCATTTTCCTTGTTTTTTGTTTGTGTGTTTATATTTTTGTATATTACTGTATAATAAATTTTCTTTTTACTCTAATGTATGGACTTACTGTAACTTTGTGTGTAAATGATAATGGTTACTATACTGTAAAGTGATTTTTCCTTGGCAGTATGAGTGCAATGTGTGATGTCAAACCTTGGAGGCTACTCTTAGCCTAAAATCTTTTCTTTTTTTCAGTTTTATACACAATTGTATTCAGTTAGCTAGACAAAAACTGTAATTGTCAATGAAGGACTGGGCTAAGACTGAAAGGTGGACATGAGGAATATTGAAGGATATTGAGGGATGAGGGATATTTCAATGGTCCTCTGCCTTAGGCTAGGTTCACACTGCTATGGTGCCGGAACGCAGCGAATTTACTGCGGGTTCCCGCATCGCACCAACTCGCACGGCAGTTCACACTGCCATATGCGAACTGCTGGGGAGTGTCATACAATGTTAACGACACCCCCAGTTCAGCTCGCATATCGCACTGCGAACTGACAATTCGGACATGTATCGGATCGCATAGGTGTGAACACCCATGCGATCCGATTCTGGTCAGAACAAAAAAAAGGGTCCTGTGCGAGTTTGGACCGAATGCGGTGCGATATCAGCCATGCTATCTGTATGGCTGATATCGCACAGCACAGACGTCGCATGTGATGTGAACAGCAGTGCACTGCAAATCACATACGATGTCTGCCACCGCAGCAGTGTGAACCCAGCCTTAGAGACAAAACATCTAAACATTTTGACTTGCAGTGCTTACACAATGCCAAAGGGACGAAGCATTTTGGGGGCACTGACTATTTGAATGAGAAAGAAATTTATTTTTGACACATGAGTGAACTGTTTTGGGAAAGATATGAGCTTTTGAAGGTGAACCATGGTGTTGTGCTGAACCATCCAGGTTATTTTGGCAAAAGCACCAAGAGAGTTGAGAACGTCTGGTCTGTTTCAAGAAATGAGCCAAAGCAATTGAGAAGAATCTTTGCCATTTTGGTAGCCCTGACTCTTTATATGGGAAAGGAATATGGTTTTGAAGCATGAGTGAACAGTTTTGGGAGAGATATGAGCTTTTGCACGTGAGTTATAGAGTTGTGCTGAACTGTAAGACTGTTTTGCCAAATGAACTTAGAGTTTTGAAAATGTCATTTCTGTTTCAAGAAATGAGCCAAAACAATGGAGAAAAACTGTAATTAGGCCTGTGTTAGCCGTCTATCTCTAATGCTTTTTTTATTTTTTGTGATTGTAATTTTGGTATATTTTGGATATTAATAAAGCTGGTCTGTATCTATCTTTGTGCTCTGTGTTGACCCTCTTAAGAGAACCTTTCTCTTTGTTTTCCTATATGTAATTAGGGCAATCAGAACTGCATCCAGACTTCACGTCTAAATGATAGATTTATACTCACTTGTTATTATGGCCAATTATTAATTAAGTTAATTTGGTTGATCCTGGCAAAATCCCCTATTTTTTGTGCTGGATTTATTCGATGCTTAGGGTTGTTCTGCTGCATCACCCAACTTCTAAGCTTCAGCTGGTGGACAGCCACTCTGACATTATCCTGTAAGATATTTTGGTAAACTTGGGAATTTTCCCGTCGTCGATGGCAAGTGGTCCAGGGCCTTTGAAGCAAGCCCAAATCATGAAGTTCCCTCCACCATACTTCACGGTTGGGATGGTGTTTTGAAGTTGGTAAGCTGTGCCCTCTTTGTGCCATACATAGTGCTGAGTATTCTTCCTAAACAATTCAACTTTTGTTTCATCAGTCCTCAAAATATTTTCCCAGTAGCATTGTGGTTTGTCAAGGTGCTCTATCAGTGATGGCCGTTCATAAGGGGCGCAGCCCCCATAATCCATGCGCCTGACCCCTAATCTCCTTGCAGGGCGCCGAATGCATGAATTTCAAAGGTTTTTTTTGTTTTTGTTTTTTTTAAGCACGCTCTAATTAGCTTCAAAAAGGGTGGGCTCGGGGCACCGAGCCCACCCACTTGTGTGACATTAGCAAATTAATATTTGCTAATGTCTTCCTGCTCCTCCTCCTGGCCAATCAGGACGCAGGCCCTGAGACCCGATTGGCCAGGAGTCCTAAGACCCGATTGGCCGGGAGGCGAAGCGACCGCCGGGAGGAGATGGGGGGGGGGGGAAAGCTGCCGAAGCCGTGACCTGGATGGGTAAGTGTGGAGCTGGCGGGCAGCCTGGAGGGCGACGGGTGAGCGAGTGAAGCAGCGATCAAGCGATTGATCGAGCAACAGGGGGTTGGGATGAGTGCGGGGGACAGGTTTGTTTACCACCCCACCAAAAAAAATTGCGCACCAGCCGCCACTGTGCTCTATAGCAAACTACAGGAGAGCCTCCCCCTCGGTATTCTGCCATGGAAACCCTGCCTGTTCAAATATTTATGTGTAGCCAAGTCCCGGGCCCCTGAGGCCTAATGGTGACCTCCAGAGTTTGAGACAGCTGACATCCTTCTGTGTAGAGTGAGTTACAAGGCATGGTGGGTGCAATGCAAGATGAACAGGTGGGCGCCAGACGCTTTTTGAATGCAAAGAGATTTATTGTCTCTTAAACAGAACTGTGGGAGAGAGGGTTAGGGCCAGGACACCCTTAGGTAGATGCAAAGATAATTGGCAAACTCAGAGACTTCTATAGGCTAACAGCTATACAGGTGAAGGCCTCCAGCCGGACACCACTTCTGTATAGGTAGGACCGCTGTCTCCTATGGCAACAATCTTGTAGTTGTTACGGCGATTGAGTTCAGCTATTTGCAACACGAATAGTTCCTAGTTTACCCCACCATCACTCATTGTGGGTCTTCACTTAAATGAGCTCCCATTCTCTCTCACTAGCCACTGGATCCCCTAAGCTCTTCCACTGGTAGCACTCAGTATCTTCCTCAAGCATCACCATCGCTTCCCTGCTGGGTCCTTGGCTTGGCACTCACAGATACTCTTGAAGCATCTCCCCTGCTGACACGCTAGGTCCCTGGCTTGGCACTCACTGATGCTCTGCAAGCGTCACCTCTGCTGTCCTGCTGGGTCCCTGACTTGGCACTTGCTGAAGTTTTCCCACTTCTTCACCGACCCCGGCTGGCGAGAAGTCTGCTCTGGTACTGGCCTCAGCTTACTCACAGTGGTCTCCGGTAACAAGGTGGATGGTCCCTTCGGGGCGACAGCTTCCCCTCTACCTCCGACCACAACTGGTTCCCCGGCCAGTGGACCCATTACTTCTGGTTGGACTACGAGCCCGCAGTCCCAACCCAACCCAGTCCCAACCCTACGCTAAATCTCCTGCTTCTGGATAGGACCTCAGATAGCCTACCAGCCAGATGTCCCCAGGATAGGCCTTAGGTTTCTGGCCTAGCAGCCCGGGGCAGTACAACACACGTCCACCCAGACAGCCGTCCAGGTGGCACAGAACCCCGATTACCTGACTCCACCCAAATAAATAGGCTCTCCCAGCAGGCCAAGTGACCCAACAAAATCCCTGCCCATTGACTAACACACCCCACTCATTCGTAATCTGTCCTTGCTATGCCCTTGTCTTATCTAATCCATCTAAAATGCCACCTAGTGGCAGAAGAGAAAAGTGCAGCAATTCCAGAATTAGGGGGAAATGAATTGATCTCCTAACAATTGGCCAAGGCAACTATCGCCTGGCAACTAAATTTAATAGCAGCCCTGCCTAAACTTTGGGGTGCTACATTTGTATGATAGCGTCACGTACCTGGTTAGTGAGCCTGATGTGTAGAGGTAGGCCTCTCATATAGCTCCGGCTCGGGGGGCCACTGGTAGAGAGACAGCAGCCACAGGAGCACAGCGATGTAGGTGTGCCTGTAATCAGTACAGTAGTCCGCGTGGCAGCAGTCAGCAGGTGGATGTGGCAGCAAGCAGGCTGGTAGTAGATGAGCTGGCACGGGGACTTGGCTGGTGGCAGACTGTAGTAGGCAGCTGGAAGCAGGAACTATATAAGAGCTTTGCTGGACTGAGAGCTGTAGCAGGCTGGATGAGAAAGATCAGGCATAGACAGCAGGATGGTCGGGTCACATGGCAAGTCAGCAACAGGAGATCGATCAAGCAGAGACAGGAGGCAGAAGCAGAATCCAAAGACAAGCCGAGGTCAGGGGAGGTAGCAGGCAAACGCAGGTCAGAAGTAAGCTGGATCAGGAATCAGAGGTCAACACAAGAATCTAGAACACACACAAAAGCTGCAGACCAAACAGTCCAAACAGAAGCCTGTTTAAATAGTCCGCTTGGTGCCAACATTAGTGACAGATGCACGCTTGGATGCACAAGTGCGCATGTGTGTGTGTGTGTGCCTTTGCGTGCTCCCAAGCCCACGACTATGCACATCTACCTGGCCAGTTGCTGGTCTGCGCATACACATATGTATGTGCGGCAAAACTCCATCTGTACCATGGACATGCCTTCCCTGACAGACCAAAGAACAGGAATGTTTGTGAGTTCCAGAGAAGTCCTCAAGCCTTTAGCTGTTACTTGTGGTTTCTTCTTCACCTTATTGAGAATTCTGTGCTGTGCCTTGGGAGTCATCTTGGCTGGGCGCCCATTTCTAGGAAGAGTAGCCACAGTGCTTAACTGTCTCCATTTACAGAGAGTATGGCTGTCGACTGATGGATGCCTAAACACTTTGAGATTGCTTTGTATTAGACATGTGCACTGACCAAAAAATTTTCCGTTTTCGTTTCATTCGTTTTTTTGCTTTTTTTTGGAAATTCAGAAATTCGGAAATCCGAAAATTCCGATTTTAAAATTTTCGAATTTCTGAATTTTTGAATTTCGAATTTCCGAATTTTTAAATTTTTGAATTCCAAATTCGGAAATTCGGAAATTCAGAAATTCGAAAATCCGAAAATTCGAAAATCTGAAAAAAAGAAAGAAAATCAGTAAAATTCCAAATAATAGCTAACTAATAATAACTAACTAACAATTAAATTATAGGTATTGGAATTTCCTTTCAAATTTAACGTAACCAATACAAATTTATCCGAAGTTGCAAATTATCCGAAATAACGAATGGCGCATTTGAATTTCCAAATTTTCAAAAATTTTCCAATTTCCGAAGTTCCGAATTTTGAATTTACGAATTTCCAATTTACAACATACCGAATTTACGAAATTTCGAATGTCTGCAATTTGGAATTTTCCAATTTCTGAAATTCAGAATTTCTGACATTTTCGAAATTTGGAAATTTTAAAATTCAGGAAATCTGAAAATTTGGAAATGTGAAATTTGGAATTCAGAATTCGAAATTTCGGAAATTCGGAAATTAACAAATTTGTTAAAATTCATTAAAAAACTAATTCGGAACTAAACGAATTGCACATGTCTACTTTTAATCCATGCAGCCTTATGCAGATGCACTACTCTTGAGCGTACGTCTTCAGAGAGCTCCTTTTTCTGAGGCATGGGTCGCATCAGCTGATGCTTCTTATGTACCGCAATCTTAAAACCTTTGAGTGTCTTTATTCAAAGTAGTTATTTTATTTTATTTAATTTTATGTTTATTTTTATTATTATTATTATTTATTATTATTATTTTCATTTACATTTTATTTATATATTTTTTTTTTTCATTCCCTACTTTATATAGTTTATATTTTATATTTCATTTTTCATTTTTTATTTATTTTTATTTTTTTTTATATTTTTTATTTTTTATTTTTTATTTTTCATTGTTATTTCTATTATAACTATATATATTTTTCATCCATTATTATTATTTTCATTATTCATTTTCATTTCTTCCTGTTTTTCTTTCCATATTAATTTCAGCATTATCATCATCATCATTTTTCATTTTCATTTTCATTTCATTTATATTTCAATAAATTTAATTTTCATTTTCATTATATCTGTATCCCAACACACATCCCCCCTCCCCATCCCGATGCTCCTGTACACCTGAGTCGCCTGTGTGTGTGTGTGTGTCTACATCCGTTCCACACGACATACACCAGACCGGCTCATTTTTCCGCCTGGAGCTCCTTTCGTCTCCAGGCGCTGACAGGAGCCAGATCATGTGACCGCCCTTGGAGCACACAACCACGCCCACCCGCCTGACGGCGTGCGTCCCACACACACACCTCCCATTCATCCTATCCTCTTGCAGCCCACGCTCAGGCCCGCCCCCTCAACCGGCTTTAAAGCAACTATCCTCGTCTGCCATCCTCCTTCACCTGAGACAGAGAGACTGCTGCGGACACACACGGCTGCAGCATTCTCTCATGAGACCTTCACCCCCCTCCATCCTCCATTTACTGGACAGCACCTTCCCAGGAGTATACAGGTCAAAAGATCTCCCCTCCACCCAGCCCGTGACAGGTACACAGCCTTTCCATTTATCTATTTATCCAGCTATATGCCATGATATGATTGCCTGCCAGTGTCCTGGGGGATCCCCCCCCCCCCCCCCAGGTCACAATCGTGGGTCCTTTTAACATCATGTTTCCTTTCTCCCTCCCCCCTCCTCCAGGTCCACACCACCCCATAACCATTTCTCTACAAACTTAAAGGAGAACCCACACACCATCTATTATCACATAGGTAGGTGTGTTTTCACATGACAAGGCACCAGCTCGTCATCTCCCCACTACCTTTCTCACTCACCAATATATATATGTCTTCCAACTAATACAACAATTTCTCAAATAAACTCCTCTGAGTCATACATGTATGCGTATGTATGTATTTATATTTTTCTATCTTTGACCACTCATGTATGTTATTTCTAAACACTATGCCGTATCCAATTGGGATAGATATTGTTCCTTTACCAATTCTCTGTACACATATGTGTTTCCAGTCTATCATATTCATTCATCGATCCATTTATATTCACTTATTGTGTTATTGTTTTATGCATATTTACCCATCATGCGTTTTTAGCTGATATTCTGTCTCTCTATGTGTGTGTATGTATATGTACACATATATATATGTTTTTTTATATTGTTTGTGTATACGTGTGTGCCTGTGCCTGTGCACACAGGTGCACACGCGTCTATAATTTGTACACATGTGTATATATATATATATATATATATATATATATATATATATATTTCTTTTCTGATCTCTGTTCCACCTAGAACGCTTGAACGTGGACTGGTATGGAACACAGAAAATCGCATCTTCCATTTCAGGCCGTTTTTTCCAACTAGCCATCATGTTGATGTACATATTTTGGCCTACTGGCATATAGAGACTGCACCCTGGTTCTCAATAGGCTCTGATGAAGAGGTTATCCTCGAAACGCGTTAGCCAACTCTAAACACCCGCCTTAACATGGGCTCATGATATTTTTAACCCATTTTTAATTTTTCATGTCTTTTACATTTTGTCACCTGTTTGCATGATACGTAGTATTGGTATTATTCAATTGCTTTTATTTGCTCTTTATTTCCTCTGAAATAAATTTTATATGTTTTGATGTGAGCTTGATCACGCGCCCTTCATCCATCACTCTCCATATAGCCTTACCTGACCACCCCGGGGTCAATCTCTGGGCAGCGGGACATGCAATACCATCTCTTCTAGCTTTGCTACAGTTCACAATACTACTCTTCTCAAACCCAATCAGACCCTCACAAGCGCAGGAGTAATTTTTTCCTTGTCCACAATCTAGTTCTAAACCAACCACGCCTCCAAACTGACTTCAGGTGTGTAGAATACGGACTCGTAGCTTTAGTTGACTTTTTCCTCCAACACTGTCAATCTTTAATGGGTGTGTAGAATTGTTTGTGTGTTATCAGCTTAAAGTGGTTGTAAACCTTCAGTTCTTTTTAAAAAAAAATAAAAATAGCACACATGCCTATACTTACCTGCTCTGTGTAATGGTTTTGCACAAAGGAGCCCCGATCCTCCTCTTCTGGGGTCCCCTGCCGATGCTCCAGGCCCCTCCTCTTAATCGGGAGCCCCCACGGAAAGCAAGTCCCACTCCATTGACACAGGCAGCATTGACATGCCACCCGATTTGATTGACAGCAGCGGGAGCCAATCGCTTCTGTGCTGCAGCTCCCCCCCCCTTTTCTTTACCTGAGCCCATCTGATCCAGCAATGTGCATGAGCGCAGCGACTCCACTGTCTCTCTCCCCATTAGACAGATTGATAGCTGCGCCCGTGCACATTGCTGGATCGGACGGGCTCAGGTAAAGAAAAGGGGGGGGAGTGGGGGGGAGCTGCAGCACGAAAGTTTTCATAAAATGCATTAAGGTGAAAGTTTTGTTTGGGTGCAGCGTTGCACGACCGCGCAATTGTCAGTTAAAGCGACGCAGTGCCGAATCGCAAAAAATGGCCTGGTCATTCAGCAGCCAAATCTTCCGGGGCTGAAGTGGTTAAGCACATTGTGTGTGTCTATTGTGATTTAGATGAGGATCAGATCACATTTCGTGGCAAATTGCTGCGGGAAAACCAGTAGATTCCAAGGGGTTCACATACTTTTTCTTACCAATTTTTTTTTGTAAAGTAGTGTTTCTCTTTAAGACTGAAAATTCTAAAAAAAAAATGCTTTTTTTTTTTCTAGTATGAAAATATACCGCTATTATCTCCTCCCTAGAGAGAATTTCTATACAATCTGCAGTAAACTGGAAAAAAAATTACCATTATTGATTTGAGTTCCAGATAATTACATTATGAATGTCCCTATTCATGATGTGTAGGGGGAAGAACTGTAAGTGGAAATGCCTTTCCTTCAATATCGCAATCCAAGGACCCCGGCATCCTTTGTACCGCTGAACACAGATTGTATGCTTGTTGCACATGCATTAAGGATTTAATTTGTAATTAACTAAAGACCTATCTGGGCTATTGAATCCACATAAAATATTTACCTTTTATTTGTAGAGAAAAAAAATGACATGCTAAATGAATAGACCATAGGAATTGTATAATGGAGCTGGCCCAAGATTGAGTGTCTAATTTTTATTATTAATAATAAATTACATGTGCCATCATTTCCCCCATGGGCCTGTACAAAATAAATGGTGCAAGCAAAGGTAAAATAATATGTGGGTTGAATGAAAAGCCATGCCTCCATGTCAAATAATGGTGACTGGATGGGAATATTTCAATACATTTACTAAAATAAAATGTTCTGTCCCACGTCTAGGTCATTTTTCTGTGTTATATTGAACTGCATGAGGTTACCACTTTTTTTTATTTGTAGTATGCTGACGTCTAGTGGCGGTTTTGAGTCACTGCAAACTTGTTTACTAAAGTGGAGTTCCACCCACTTTTACAACTCTTCAGCATCCCTCACTAAACTGTGCACTGTAAACGAATTGGATATTTTTACTTTTTTTTTTCGCAGCACCTACTGTATATCTGCTGTATTCATTTTTCACTTCCTCCTACCTGGCCGTGGCCCATCGCATCATTTCCTGTTTGCAATGCCTTCTGGGAAGGGGCGGCAGCTTACTCGGACATTGCCGTTGCTATGGAAACCTGACCTGAAACCTATTACACTGCTTGTGCTGCACTGAGCATGTGTGAGATCTGCAAGGAAGAGATCCAGGAAGAAATACAGTCTGGCTTCAGATGCCCACACTTAAGATGGCCACGGCCTGCTGTAAGTTTATAAAATAACAAACTACTGCTATAAACTAACAAAACAGACCTTAGTTTACAGACTAAATTTACTAGAATACATTAAGCTTGTGTATTATAGGGGTATTTTTATTTAAAAAGTATAATTTCGGCCGGAACACCACTTAATGTGATGGTATTTTCCTCTGTCCTCCAACTCCTATTCAGGGCCAGTTATTTTAGTCTTAGCTTCTTCCTTGTTCCCTCAGTCAATGTTAGTTATTCACACAGACAGGGATCAGGAAAGTCAAGAAAAAACATCTTCTGTATTGCAATTATCTTAAAGCGGTAGTAAACCCTGCTTGGCCATTTTTACCTGCAGGTAAGCCTATAATAAAATGAATATCTCCGAAACGTGCACCGTTTAGGAAATATTCACCCTGGATGCAACCAGTTACGTCATTGGAATTTACGCTTGGCAAGGTATGCCGGTCCTTCAGAGCTGCTTCACGCCGAGGGCTCCCGCGCGCATGCCATTCCATCTAGATGAGCAAAAATTAATTGCAAAAAGAAGATCGTGACAAAATCTTCAAAGCAAACGAAGTGCATCCAGATCATCACCCAAAGTGTATGGATAACCTGCTTACCAGAAAGCGATGACCGCCACAACAGTCTCGCCCAGCCTTAGGGAAGTATGGTCTACTTAGGGAAGTATGGTCTACTGGCCAATCCCCAGACGACATCCTTTTGCCGACGAAACGCGTAGGATGGAGCCACCGACGGTGACATCATCACGTTCATTCCTTCCGAGACGGTGGATGGGCGCGCAACATAGGAAGTAGAGGGGGACTGATGGTTGTATCGCAACTCCAGCATACTGTATCCACACTGCGTGTTTGCTGATAGATGACTCCTTTCTTGTAAGTGCAATACTTATGTTTTATTAAATTTTATTATCAACGTACTAGACCATGGAAGTCCTTTTCGCTTTGTGTTTCTGAGTACTTATAGCAGCAGCGGGAGTCTTGGATTTTCCACAAGGGTTTGTGGGAGACCATACTTCCCTAAGGCTGGGCGAGACTGCTGTGGCGGTCATCGCTTTCTGGTAAGCAGGTTATCCATACAAAAGTTTGAGCCAACATCCTTCGGAAAAAAAATCCACGGTTTTGTTGTCAGAAAGTCCGATCGTGTGTACGGGGCATTAGCGAAAGAAAGAAACAGAATGAGAAAAAGAGTGAGTGTAAGAAAGAGAAAATGAAAGAAAGAGAAAGAAATAAAAAGAAAGAGAAAAAGCGTAAGCGCAAGAAAGAAAGAGAAAGTAGGAAGGAAGAAATGTACGGTACTGTACTGGCTGCCATTGATCTTTAAAAATGCTGACCATTTGGCTTCTCTCCTGACGTAACAGCCAGGTAAGTAGCATTATTAGAAAGAGGTCAACAAAGTCCTTCACCAAACTGTATGTCAATACTTCAAGCAGAATATTTTTACCACCCATCACCTCTCCACCCTCCACCCTCCACAACCACCCCAGTTGATTTTAATATATATATATATATATATATATAGGGAGGGGCGTTGCTAGGTCAAGAAAAGATCCGAGGCTAGAGCCCATAGCAGCAAAATAAAAAGTCATATGCTTGGGTGGGCATACACATGTATAGAATATACGTGTGTGTGTGTGTGTGTGTGTGTGTGTATATATATATATATATATATATATATATATATATATATATATATATATATATCGTTACATATCTGAGTGCGGATTCTCCCTTACATCAGGGTCCCCAGAGAGCCCCCCCCCCCACTTACATTAGGGTCCCCAGAGCCCCCCTTACATCAGGGTCCCTAGAGAGCCTCCCTACTTACATCAGTATCCTCAGAGCCACCCTTACGTCAGGGTCCCCAGAGGTCCCCAGGGCTCAGGAGTTGGCTACATAAAGAATGCAGGGCTCAACTGTGCCCATCTATGCAGCCTCACCAGTGCCCAGTAATGCAGTCTCACCAGTGCCCAGCAATGCAGCCTCACCAGTGCCCAGCAATGCAGCCCCCACTATACTGTCCACTGTCCCCTGCACCCCACCCCACTGCACCTCCCCCATCCAGCCTTGTGATAATGTCTGCGGGCCGGGTGCCCGCATTCAGTGGTGGTGGGCCAGGTGCTGACCCCTGCCCTAGAGACTCAGGGCTATGGGCCCCAGATTTGGGGCTATAGCCTCAATAACCACCCCCTAGCGATGAGATTGCTCCCTGGAGAGGACTTCCAGCCCAGGACCAGGGGAGGAGTCACTGGCAGTACTGGAGCAGGGGAGGGGAAATAAAAAATAATTTTTAAAAATATTGGAGTTCTACTTTAGAGATCCAAGTTTTCTTCTAAGTTAACCGCTTAACAAAAACCCAACACTTGGGAAAAGTTTTTTTTTTACTAAAGGTAACCTTTCAGCTCCATGTCTATATTGGGAAAGCTTTCTGAATAATACTTTCCTCCTACGTATACCGTCTATTTAGACTATTCCCAGAAGTGGCTGCCAATGATCATTACTGCCAATCTCTCCTCCACTCATCCATCACTGACCTGTTTTGTACAGTCATGATTTGCTATTTCCTTACACTTTAGGGGATTCTACAGCAAGTCTGAATTTTGTATCATATCTGTTATATTCTCTCCCCACTGAAAATCAATTTAAAAAAAGAATGCAAACTACTAAATCTTTCTAGTGAAAACATTATTTTTAAACTTGTGTGTTGTGCTCTCTTACAATGTTTCATTTTGTTTAACTATTTCGGCTCTAGAGCAAATATTTCCCTTTTATGAACATATGTAAAAATCTTCATTTTTGGCAATAAAATTACGTAAACCGTCAGAACATTATGTATTTTCTGAAAGCAGAGGCTCCGTAAAAAAAAAAAAAAAAAAAGATGATGGTTGCAAATCTTTATGTAACATGATATTTGCGCAACTGTTTTTTAAACGTTCATTTTCAGGAAAGATATAATAAAATGTATTGGTGCAAACACACACAATCAGGGCCGGTGCTACCACTAGGCAAACTAGGCAGCCGCCTAGGACGCACTACTGCTTAGGGCACCCAGCCCTGGTGTCCTACTCTCTTCTCTCTGCAGTAAGCAACTAAGTCTCAGCATCAGCAGGCAGCCGCCGCTTCATTCGCACATAGAGTCACAGGCGAGGCCTGGGTCTGTGTCCCGACTACCAAATGAATGGAAGCAAGCAAACATTCATTGATGGGCGCTGGTAGGCTGCATTGAAGGGCGCTGGTGGGCTGCATTGATGGGCGCAGGAAGGCTGCATTTGATGGGCACTGATGAGGCTGCATTTTGTGGACGCTGGTGAGGCTGAATTTGATGGGCGCTGGTGAGGATGCATTTGGTGGGCGCTGGTGAGGGCGCTGGTAAGGCTGCATTTGATGGGCGCTGGTGAGGATGCATTTGATGGGCGCTGGTGAGGCTGTATTGATGGGCGCTGGTGGGCTGCATTGATGGGTGCAGGAAGGCTGCATTTGAAGGGCACTGATGAGGCTGCATTTGATGGGCGCTGGTGAGGCTGCATTTGATGGGCGCTGGTGAGACTGCATTTGATGGGCACTGGTGAGGGCGCTGGTGAGGCTGCATATGGTGGGCGCTGGTGAGGCTGAATTTGATGGGCGCTGGTGAGGATGCATTTGGTGGGCACTGGTGAGGGCGCTGGTAAGGCTGCATTTGATGGGCGCTGGTGAGGCTGCATTTGGTGGGCGCTGGTGAGGGCGCTGGTAAGGCTGCATTTGATGGGCACTGGTGAGGATGCATTTGATGGGCGCTGGTGAGGATGCATTTGATGGGCGCTGGTGAGGATGCATTTGATGGGCGCTGGTGAGGCTGCATTTGATGGGCGCTGGTGAGGCTGCATTTGATGGGCGCTGGTGAGGCTGCATTTTAGGGGGCGTTTCATTAAAAAGGTGGTGTATACATGGGCAGGGCAAAGGGTGTGGAGTCAGGGGTGGTGCCAAACTGAGGTCTCACCTAGGGTGTCAAAAATCCTTCCACCAGTCCTGCACACAATATAATGCCCATATTTTTGGGGTAAAATACAAAGGATGAGGTTGCCTCGAATAAATAGATACCAAACGTGTCTTAAAACTGCGTGCGCCTGTGATATTGCAAAAAAGTTAGAGTACCCAAAAATATCCACTTTAAAAGCCTTTACAGCTCATTATTTTACAGTTAACCAGATGCTCTTGTATTAGAATTATTGCTCTCACTCTGATGTTCACAGCAATATCTCCCACTTGTAGTGCAACGGCAGTTACATACACATGCGCACCCTGGGCTTGCGTTTTGCGCAGGTGTGCGAGACAATGGGGGTGATGGTACATTTTTGAACTTTTTTCAAAAATACATCTTATTATCATTTTATTTTTATAAACTGTTTTTCTTTTATTTATTTCTATTTGATTGCTATCGCAAGGGGTAAAATAACCCCCAAGTGATAGCATTGGATAGGTGACAGGTACTTTTATTAGAGACATTATGGGTCTAATAGACCTCAATGTCTCTCCTGCCTTTCACACCATCTAACTGACCACAGATTGGCTTGGTTTGATGTGTCCTCTGGCTGTACCTGCCATAAAATGGTGGATCTGAAGTGATGAAATCATCGTTGCTTCCAGTTTTTTTTTTGTTTACTAGTACTGCTACTAGAGTTAGTCCAGGCAAATTTAGAGTATGTCTCATGGTTAGTTTCGGAGTCAGAAATTGGGTCAAGGTTACTGCAGGTTGAGATGGAGGGTTCCACTGAGGCAGGTCTCTGGTACCTCCCCCAGGATCTAGAAGTTTGGAGAAGCTTCTAGAAGTTTAGAGGGGCTGATCTGCATACTTGAGGGAACTTGGCTAATCCCAGGGCAGAATATCCTGGCAAGGTGAATGGGTCAGCCTTCAAATATAGGGGAGCCAGGCAAGTAGTGGAGCCGGGTGGAAATGGAGTGCTGAGGAGGCTGTCTGTGGCCTAGGATTGGACCCCTGTGTCTAGTGAGGGGAGGGGTCAGTGGCGGCTGGTGTTTTTTTTGGGAGGGTGAGCAGCAAACAACCCCTCCCCGGATCAGTCGGTGGGCGGCACACTCCCGCTCCCCGCTGTCAGTCGGTCGGGTCACCTGCACTAAACCCATCCCCCGCAGTCGGGCAGGCGGTCATCCAGCCCTGCAATTACCCCATCTAGGTTGCGGACGGGCAGCGGCTTGCGGGTCTTCTCCTCCTCTGCATCACGGCGAATTCTGCCGTGCGTCTCCTCCTGCCGTGCGTCTCCTCCCTCCTCATCCTAGGCATCCAATCCCATTGCCTTTCCTTTCAGTCAATCGGGTGATGGGTCTTCATGACCCGCTTCCTGATTGGCCGGGGAGGAGGATCAGTGTTTCAATAGCGAATATTCATTTGCTATTGTAACACACCTTGGTGGGCTCGGTTCGCAGTGCTCTGCGCCCCGAGCCCACCCTATTTTGAAGCTGATTAGAGCCTCTGGCTCTAATCATGTGCTTCAACCTCCCCCCCCCCAATTGGAATCCATGCATCCGGCGTGCTGCATGGGGGTTGGACGCATGGATGGGGGGCGGCGCCCATATGCCCCTAATGCACGGGCTTCCCCTGGGAGATCTTTGGAGCAGTCAGGGGTGCCCGAGGACAAGCAGCCAGGAGGGTTCCCCTCCCCCCTTTACTCCATCCAAGTTACTACCACTAATAAATCATCAAAACCAAGCTCAGGGACTGTTTCCTTGCATCTGAATGAAAGTGGAAAATGCTTGTTGCCTGGCTGTGCAGGAATAGGGAAACCAGTTACAGGGTTAGTGCTACTCATGTGAGATTAAGGATGGGAGAGCCTGGATCTGCCTCGCTCTCACACCACTTTCCATCCTGTAGCCTGTGGTTGCAGCGCCCCCCCCCCCCCCCCGGCACTCCCACTCTTACTGAGCCATGGGGGGGGGGGGGCACCACACCACCCACTCTATGAAAGTGATCAATAGCTGTATGCCCCCCTCCCCCATTACCATCCCTGCCTCCTATCTGCAGCGGCACCCTCCCTTCTTCCCTTTCTCACAGGATGCTGCCATTGGCTCCTGCTGCTGTCAATCAAATCCTGTGAGGAGGGATCGGGAGGTGGGGCCAAGGCACACTGCATCTGTCTATGGATGGTCACAGCCCGGCTCGGGCACACCCCAGCATGAGTGCCCCCACAGCAGCAATCTTGATTCTTAGCTTTGTTGTTCACTATGCAATATACTTAGACGATACCATTGCCTGCCAATTTAAGGATTTGTCCCCTACCTAATTAAAGCTGTATTAAGCCCAAAATACAAAGGATGTATATATTGGGGCTATCAATCCTTAAAGTGGTTGTAAAGGCTTAAAGTTTTTTACTTTCATGCATTCAATAATGCAAAAACCTTCTGTGTGCAGCAGTACCCCCCCCCCCCCTAAAACTTATCTGAGCCCCATCTCGATCCAGTGATCTGCACAAGAGCCTCGGCTCTCCTGTATCTCTCCCTCCTCATTGGCTGAGACTGCAGCGGTAGCCATTGGCTCCTGCTACTGTCAATCACAGTCAGTAAGCCAGGGAGGAGTGAGTGCGGGCAGAGCCAAGACGCGCTCCACATGCGAATGGACAAAAAGAGCAACAAGAAAGCCTGGGTTCCCCCAAGCTGCTAGGCACTAGGCAGGAGGGAGGGGCCTGGAACGACAGGATCAGTAGCAGTAAGACACTTCCTGTTCACTGGAAGAGCAATGGAGACACCTCTGTACAGGAGTATTGTCAATCGGGGGGGAGAGACTGTTAAGCCAGCTATGCATGGATCAAATTTTGGCCGGTTCCGGGCAAGGTTTGATCCATGGGTGGGCAAGCTGATTGTATCCAAGTCGATCCATCAATTTTTTTACATGTGACTATAGCAGGTAGCAGTAAACATTTCAGTAATCATTGCATTCAGCCCCCCCACCCCACCCCCCCGGCCCTAGCAGAACACAATAGGACCACTGGAGCATTTTTTTCTTCCACCTCCAATCCCTCAGCCAGCAGTTTTCTGTCCCTTTTATACATTTATAATTAATATAAATAATATAATATTGTCAATACATGTATGTCAAAAATCTTTTTTTTTTTTTTTCTTTGCTGCTTTTGGGGTTTCATTGTTCTAAAACTTTCAAGTGAATCCTTGCCAGCTCATCATGTCTCCTTATCACTCTTGAATTCCTCATCTCGTCTTTTTCTTTAAAAAAACATTTTATTTTGCATCTATTGTGTCGTATTAATTGCTTTCCATTTTTCATTCACCACCATTTTCTGCAGATCGTTGCCTTATGTACGGTCGCCTAGCAACGCTAATGCGCACTTACCATTGTCTTTTCTCATACAAAAAACATTGCTGGCCTTCACCGAGGCTTTCTAAGACGAGCCGAGCTGGAACTGTATACATATGTACCGGAAAGTTCGTATTGTAAAAGCAGTATGCCATTGTTGATGAAGGTCAGGTGCTCCAGAGTACAGCGAAAGTTGTCGGAGACGGGGTGGGAAATGAGAGGTTACCCAACAAATGTTCTGGATCCCCATACAAAGAGAATCAACGGTGGATGTTCAGTCAGTACAGATTTTTGGTGTGCACTGAAACATTTATATTGAAAAGAAATTCGGTGACTCTGATGTGACCTTCACAATTTTTTTTTATTAGATGTGTCATATTTCATAAAGATCTGTAGATTGTCCCTCAACTCTTGGACGGTGTAATTTTTTTAAGGCTGCTGGATAGAAATTTGGGGGCTGCCATTGTCAAATTTTTGAGGAGACATCTTCACCGGCCCATTCAGGTTTCTAATAGGACACCCCCCAGTAGGCTGTACACACTAATCAGCACCGCATTGTGAGTATGCTGGTCTCTGTATCTGGCTTTCTCAACCATGGTTCTGTGAAACTCTAGGGTTCCTCCAGAGGTTACTAGGGGCTTCTTGATCAATGGAAAATGGCTGATTGATATCCCAAAGACGCTGACATCCAATGTAAATGGTCAATTATGCACTTAAACACCAGTGTAAGAAGGAATTTCTCCATTGACCACCAACGTAAGGACCATTTCTTCACTGGCCACCAATGCAAAGAGGCATTTCTCTATTGAACACCAATTAAAGAGGATGTTTCTCCACTGGCCACCAATGATTGTAAAGAGGCATTACTCCACTGAGCATCAATGTAAAAGGGAGTTTCTCCACTGACCACCAATATAAGGAGAAAATTGTCAGAGATGGAGTGGGAAACCAAAGGTTATCCGACAAATGTTCTGGATCCCCATACAAAGGGAATCAAAGGTGGGTGTAGTCGGTCAGTACAGATATTTGGTTTGCACTGAAACATTTATATTGGAAAAAAGAAAATTGATGTGACTTTTACAATTTTACATACTACATGTGTAATATTTAATGAAGATCTGTAGATTGTCCCTCAACTATTGGACAGTGTCATTTTTAAGAGAACGAAAGAGTATTAGTGGGCTCAAGACTTTATAGGCACAATAATGGCTAGATATGTAATTAAAAGTTCTGATTTATTTTGAAATTATTTTAAAAAAGATAGAGGATAAAATAGGAAAACATACACAGTTTACAAATTATGCACTCCATACACAGCTGAATGGTTTAAGTAATAAAGATAGGCGAAATTTAGAACCAACAAGAGACAAGAAACTTATTGATCCATATAGTTAAAGTACATTTCGTTGAACCAAAAGCTATGTAGAGGTGGCAATCAGATTCTGTCTAGGCTCGACATGTTACGCGCCACATGCGCTTCTTCAGGAGCACAGAATTGAATACTGTAATGAATAATACAATTATGATAAATACATCATTGTGTAATATAGTTAAATGAAAGATTATATCTAAACAATATAGTAGAATAATAAGAAGAGGCTGTTCCTAAATTTCCAAGGGGGTATGTCCGTCCTACAGTGACCCGGCGGAGCGTAGGCAATGCGGGGACGAATGTAACATCATACAAATTGATCATAAGGAGGTGGGGTAAAGTGTAGAATGCATGGTAAAAACATATGGTCAGGTAAGGGTGGGATAGGAGAAGAGGGGAAAGGGGGGAAGGGGAGGGGGGGAGAAGGGAAAGGAAAAGGGGAACGGGGAAGGAAGGGGGGGAACTGGAAAGGGGGGAGGGGGGAGGGGAAAGGGAAGGAGAGGGGAGGGAGGAGGGAGGGAGGGAAAGAGGGAAGGGAAAGGAGGAAGAAGGGGGAGGGGACGAGAAGGGGAGGGGGGGGAGGGAGGGGGAGGGGGAAAGAAGGGGGCGGGGTTGGGGAAAAGGGGGGAGGCAGAGAGAAAACTCCAAAATATGAGTAATTTATATAGATGTCCGTATATATGTAGGATGACGTTTTAAGATTAACTGGTAACCATCAAGATTAATAATAAAGAGAGACTCAGAGGAAAATATACTATTAAATAGTAAGGTACATTATAAAATCACGTGTGGTCCATGATATAGCCCCTGGTATTCTACATTCTAGGTTGCATTAGTTTTAAAGTATAAGTGTGTCATTTTTAAGGCTGCTGGATAGAAATTTGAGGGCTGTCATTGTCAAATTTTTGAGGACGCCCCCCCAGTAGGCCGTACACACTACACACTTCAGCACTGCATCGTGAGTATGCTGGTCTCTGTATCTGGCTTTCTCAACCATGGCTCTGTGAAACTCTAGGGTTCCTCCAGAGGTTACTAGGGGCTTCTTGACCAATAGAAAATGGCTGATTGATATCTCAATGACGATGACATCCAATGTAAATGGTCAATTATGCACTGATCACCAGTGTAAGAAGGAATTTCTCCATTGACCACCAACATAAGGATCATTTCTCCACTGGCCAGTGGCCACCAATGTAAAGAGCCATTTCTCTATTGAACACCAATTAAAGAGGATGTTTCTCCACTAATCACCAATGCAGAGGCATTATTCAGCTGAGCACCAATGTAAGAGGGTTTTTCTCCACTGACGACTAATATAAGGAACATTTCTCCACTAACCACTAGGGATGAGCCGAACACCCCCCGGTTCTGTTCGCACCAGAATCCGCGAACGGACCGAAAGTTCGCACGAACGTTAGAACCCCATTGACGTCTATGGGACTCGAACGGTCGAAATCAAAAGTGCTCATTTTAAAGGCTAATTTGCATGGTATTGTCCTAAAAAGGGTTTGGGGACCCGGGTCCTACCCCAGGGGACATGTATCAATGCAAAAAAAACTTTTAAAAACGGCCGTTTTTTCGGGAGCAGTGATTTTAATGATGCTTAAAGTAAAAAAAAAAAAAGTGAAATATTCCTTTAAATATCGTACCTGGGGGGTGTCTATAGTATGCCTGTAAAGTGACGCGTGTTTCCCATGTTTAAAACAGTCCCTGCACCAAATGTCATTTTTAAAGGAAAAAATCTCATTTAAAACTGCTTGCGGGTTTAATGTCATGTCGGGTCATGGCAATATGGATGAAAATCAGTGAGACAAACGGCATGGGTACCCCCCAGTCCATTACCAGGCCCTTTGGGTCTTGTATGGATATTAAGGGGAACCCCGCACCCAAATTAAAATGAGGAAAGGTGTGGGGCCACCAGGCCCTATATACTCTGAACAGCAGTATACAGGCGGTGCAAACAAGAAAGGGACTGTAGGTTTGTTGTTAAGTAGAATCTGTTTGTAATTTTGAACATTTTTAACGTGTTTAGCTCCAGCCAAAAAATCTTTTCTAAGCTTTTTGGAAAACATAGGGAAGGGTTATCACCCCTGTGACATTTGTTTTGCTGTCTTTCCTCCTCTTCAGAAGATTTCACCTCACTTTTTTGTCCCAATGAAAAATGTTTTTTGAAAATTTGGGTTTTTTTGTGGAACAAGGATTGGAAAGCATCAGTGGAAAGGAGAAATAGTTTTCCCATATTAGCTCTTACAGGAGAGAATTTCCCTTCCTAGGGGTAGATTTCATCTCACTTCCTGTTGTCTCCTTCCGTTTGCAAGTAGGAGTCGTTTGTAAGTTAGATGTTTGAAAGTAGGGTCCTGCCCTATATACTCAGCAGAAATTTGGGCCTTAGGTGTTGCTGTGGCCACAACACTGTAAGCCCTCACAGGGCCCTGCTGTGAAATATTAGATCAAGAATTGTAATTACATGCCCCTGTTGAACAGGAGCTGAAAAATTAGGCCTTAGGCACTGGTGCTGGTGCCACAACACTGCAACCCCTCACAGACACTCTAGTTGGAACGCAGGAACGAGCCCTGCTGCAAAGTATTGCTTCAAAAATTGTAATTACACGCCCCTGTTAGACAGGGGCAGAAAAATTGGGCCTTAGGCACTGGTGCTGGTGCCACAACACTGCAACCCCTCACAGACTGTCAGGGTAGAGCATATAACAGGTAACAGTTCAGGTATTCTGATTATGCAAAGAGTTCAAAGAACAAGAGCACATACCATGAGCAGAGCAGGTCAGCTGGGACTTGTAGTTCACCGCTGTAGCTGTAGGTAGATGTTTGCTGGACCTTGTAGTTCACCGCTGCAGATGAGGATTGATGGTGTCTGGTGTTTGTAGTTCACCGCTGCAGGTGGAGGATAGATGTCTGGTGCTTGTAGTTCACTGCTGCAGATGAAGGTACTAGTGGTATCAGGCAAAAACGTAGTCTAGGCAAGCTGGGTCATACACAGGAAGATCAGAGTCCAAACGGTACCGAATCAGAAGCAAGCAAACAGGGTCAAACGAGCCGGGTCATACACGAAATACACAGAGCAGATATCAACTGGATCAAACACAGGTAAACTCTAACACGAGCAATGATTGAATGCTGATGCATGTTATTTAAAGGTGAGCTGGTCAATCATTGTTGTTTCCCAGGTAAAGGCTGTGTCAGGTGAGTTGTGCTGGGTCCTAAAGGGATCCTAGTACTGACAGTACCCCCCCTTTCTCGAGGGGTTGCTCCTGCACCCCCAGGCTTACTTGGATAACGAAGATGAAACTTCTTCTTAAGTCGGTCAGCATGAAGATCACGAGCTGGGACCCAAGATCGATCCTCTGGGCCGAAACCTTTCCAATGAACGAGATATTGTAAGGAATTGCGCACTCGTCTGGAATCAAGAATAAATGCCACTTCATATTCCTGACTGTCCAACACATCCACAGGTTCTGGTTCATTTACTTGGAGGCTGGAATGAACAGGTTTCAACAATGAAACATGAAAGACATTTGGAATGCGCATGGATGGGGGGAGTTTTAATCTATAGGATACAGGATTAACAATCTCCGAAATTTCATAGGGCCCGATGAATTTTGGGCCAAGTTTTTTAGATGGAACATGCAGGGACAGATTCCTGGATGATAGCCACACTTTGTCACCAACTTTATATCCTGGTGCCTTTGAGCGCCTCTTGTCCGCCATTTTCTTAAAAGCCAGCACAGAGCGAGAAATAGCATGATTAACATCGGACCAGATTTTGGAGAAATTTTCTATTGTGGTGTTGGCATCTGGCACATCAGAGGGTGGAAGATCAAAGGAGCACACACGAGGATGCAACCCGTAAACACAGAAGAAAGGAGAGGTCCCTGTAGATGTGCTGGCACAATTATTAAAGGCAAACTCTGCCCATGGCAGGACGTTGACCCACTCCACCTCATCATTGGCCATCAGACAACGTACCATCTTCTCTAGAGTCTGATTAGTCCTTTCTGTTTGGCCGTTTGTCTCAGGATGATATGCTGAAGAATATGATAACTTAATCCCCAGCTGAGAGCAAAGGGCCTTCCAAAACTGGGCTATAAACTGAGAGCCACGGTCTGAGACAATGTTGATTGGTGCCCCATGGAGCCTGAAAACATGTTTAATGAATAAAGATGCCAGTTCTTTAGCAGATGGAAGTTTCGGAAGCGGAACAAAGTGGGCCATTTTACTGAACCTGTCTACCACCACCCAGATCGTGGAACATCCCTGGGACGGAGGCAAGTCAGTGATAAAGTCCATAGATAAATGGGTCCAGGGACAGGTAGGTATTGGTAGAGGACGTAGGAGACCAGGCGGCTTAGAGGTACTGCTCTTGCTTCTGGCACAAACTTCACAGGCCTGGACGAAGGCTAACACATCCTGCCTAATCAATGGCCACCAGAGGTTGCGAGAGATAATCTCAAAAGTTTGTCTAAACCCCGGATGTGCTGCAGGTTTTGATGCATGTACCTGCTGCAATACCTGCAAACGAAGAGCCAGGGGCACAAAAAGCATACCGGAGGGAGTGGAGGGAGGGGCTTCAGCCTGTGCAGGTAACAAGGCCTCAGAGATGTCAGTCTGGGTGAAAGTCAAAATCCTATCCTCAGAGATAATGGGTTGTGGAGGAAGCGGAGGAGGAGACTCTGAAAGAAAGCTGCGAGACAAGGCGTCAGCCTTAATGTTTCTTGGTCCTGGTAAATATGAAATTGTGAAGTCAAATCTGGAGAAGAACAATGACCACCTGGCTTGACGTGAGTTCAGTCTTTTAGCAGAACGGATGTATTCAAGGTTTTTGTGGTCAGTCAGAACTATGAATGGATAGCGAGCTCCCTCCAGCCAATGTCTCCATTCCTCCAAAGCGAGCTTTATGGCTAGAAGTTCTCTGTTGCCTATATCATAATTGCGCTCTGCTGGGGAATATTTCCGAGACAAGAAGGCACAGGGGTGGATGGCGGCATTTACAGGATCCTTTTGTGACAAAAGTGCCCCTACCCCTACTTCAGATGCATCTACCTCCACAATAAAAGGTAGCTCAGGAACAGGATGGCGTAGGATTGGTGCAGAGGTAAAGGCTTTCTTTAACTGAGTGAAGGCTGCCTGGGCTTCAGTAGTCCATTTAAAGGTAGTCGGAGTCTTCCTGGTGAGAGAGGTGATGGGATGTGCAATGGTGGCAAAGTTCTTAATGAATTTTCGATAGAAATTTGCAAAGCCCAGGAAGCGCTGAACTGCCTTCAGGTCTGAAGGTGGTGCCCAGTCTAAAATGGCTTGAATCTTGGCTGGATCCATGGTGAGGCCTGTGTCAGAAATTAGGTAGCCTAGGAAAGGTACTTGTTTAACATGGAATGAACATTTCTCAGGCTTTACAAAAAGGGAGTGAGTCTTTAATCGGGCCAATACTGAGCAGACATGTTTCTGATGTATTTCAAGATTGGGAGAATATATCAAAATGTCATCTAAATATACAAGCATGAAGCGACCCAACATGTCACGGAAAATGTCATTCATAAAGTTCTGAAAGACAGCTGGTGCATTTCTGAGACCGAAAGGCATGACAAGACATTCATAATGACCATCCTTGGTGTTAAAGGCTGTCTTCCACTCGTCGCCTGCACGTATGCGCACCAGATTATAAGCTCCCCTTAAGTCCAGTTTGGAGAAGATTTTGGCTCCCTGGATTTGAGAGAACAATTCTGTGATGAGAGGAAGAGGATACCGATTGGGAACAGTTATTTTATTTAGACCTCTGTAATCAACACAAAGTCTCAGTCCCCCATCCTTCTTTGGGACAAAGAAGCATCCTGCTCCTGCGGGAGAAGTGGAGGGACGGATGAAACCCTTAGCTAGGTTTTCCTGGATGTATTCTTGCAAGGCAAGATTCTCTGGCTCAGACAGTGGAAAGACTCTCCCTCGTGGAGGTGTAGTGTCAGGCAAGAGGTCAATGGGACAATCATAACTGCGATGAGGTGGTAAAGTGTCAGCAATCCCTTTAGAAAACACATCCCGAAAGTCCTTATAACAAAGTGGAATCTGTTCCATTCCCACTTGACAGGTAGCCAGTCGAACAGGGTGCTGGATGCAGTTCTTTTTACACTGATTGGACCAAGCCAGAATATCTCCTGTTCGCCAGTCAATTACAGGATTGTGCTTCTGAAGCCAAGGGAGGCCTAGGATCAAAGGAGTGGATGGAGAGTCAATAACAAGACATGAAGTCTTCTCCCAATGCAAAGCCCCCAATTGTAACTGGAAAGGCTTCGTGGCTTGGAGCACTAGATCTTGTGAGAGAGGACGATTATCCACGGAAATCAGGCGGACTGGGCAATCTAGAGCATGAGTTTCCAAGGACAAAGAGGTAATCAGAGTCTTATCAATAAAATTCTCAGCGGCTCCAGAATCTACCAAGGCCAGCAGTTCATGAGCTCCTGTCCCAAAGTGAACGACAGCGGGTAAAAGAATACGATTGTCCCCCTGGGGAGATGAGAGCAGACCTAAGGTAACCTCCCCGCAATTACCTAGGTCCTGGAGTTTCCCGGACGTGTAGGGCACGAACGGAGCATATGACCCTTGAGGCCACAATACAAGCAGAGACCCATGTTACGCCGGCGCGTGTGTTCCTGGGCAGATAACCGGGTGGAACCTATCTGCATAGGTTCTTCCTCAGATTTGGCACTGGAGGTGGAATAGTCAGGCGGCAAGGGAGGTATATAGTTTGCCACAGCTGTAGTTTGTTCTCGTCTCCTCTCTCGCTGGCGGCGGTCAATTCTAATGGCTAGACTCATAGCCTCCTCCAGTGAGGCTGGGTAGGAGAAGTTGACCAGAGCATCCTTAATTGCATCTGAAAGGCCCATTCTAAACTGGCTGCGGAGTGCTGCATCATTCCAGCCAGATTCCGGGGCCCACCTGCGAAACTCTGAGCAATACATTTCAGCTGTGGTAGTTCCTTGCTTTAAGTTACGCAGAGTTGATTCTGCAGTAGCAGCACGATCTGGATCATCATAAAGCAACCCTAGGGCTTCAAAGAAGGCATCTACTGTTAGCAAGGCTGGATGGTTTGGTTCCAGGTTAAAGGCCCAAGCCTGGGGGTCACCCTGTAGTAGAGAGATAATGATTTGAACCCTCTGAGTTTCAGGGCCAGACGAGGATGGCCTTAACTTGAAATATAATTTGCAGCTGTTTTTAAAGTTGCAAAACCCTTTACGGTCACCAGAAAACCGGTCAGGCAAAGGAATTTTTGGTTCAGATGGAGTTTTTGTAGCAGTGCTAATAGAAGGAGATTGCACCTTGGTGAGCTCTGTGGCCATTTCCTGAACTTGATGGGATAAGCGGCAAAGTTCCTGTGCAAACAACTGAGCCTGCTCAGGATCCATGATAGGTTTCCTTTATTATGTATGGCTCGTGTTAATGTCAGGGTAGAGCATATAACAGGTAACAGTTCAGGTATTCTGATTATGCAAAGAGTTCAAAGAACAAGAGCACATACCATGAGCAGAGCAGGTCAGCTGGGACTTGTAGTTCACCGCTGTAGCTGTAGGTAGATGTTTGCTGGACCTTGTAGTTCACCGCTGCAGATGAGGATTGATGGTGTCTGGTGTTTGTAGTTCACCGCTGCAGGTGGAGGATAGATGTCTGGTGCTTGTAGTTCACTGCTGCAGATGAAGGTACTAGTGGTATCAGGCAAAAACGTAGTCTAGGCAAGCTGGGTCATACACAGGAAGATCAGAGTCCAAACGGTACCGAATCAGAAGCAAGCAAACAGGGTCAAACGAGCCGGGTCATACACGAAATACACAGAGCAGATATCAACTGGATCAAACACAGGTAAACTCTAACACGAGCAATGATTGAATGCTGATGCATGTTATTTAAAGGTGAGCTGGCCAATCATTGTTGTTTCCCAGGTAAAGGCTGTGTCAGGTGAGTTGTGCTGGGTCCTAAAGGGATCCTAGTACTGACACAGACACTCTAGTTGGAACGCAGGAACGAGCCCTGCTGCAAAGTATTGCATCAAAAATTGTAATTACACGCCCCTGTTAGACAGGGGCAGAAAAATTGGGCCTTAGGCACTGGTGCTGGTGCCACAACACTGCAACCCCTCACAGACACTCTAGTTGGAACGCAGGAACGAGCCCTGCTGCAAAGTATTGCATCAAAAATTGTAATTACACGCCCCTGTTAGACAGGGGCAGAAAAATTGGGCCTTAGGCACTGGTGCTGGTGCCACAACACTGCAACCCCTCACAGACACTCTAGTTGGAATGCAGGAACGAGCCCTGCTGCAAAATATTACATCAAAAATTGTAATTACACGCCCCTGTTAAACAGGGGCTGAAAAATTGTGCCTTAGGCACTGGTGGTGGCGCCCAGAACCAAAAATGTTCTTACAAGCTATCAGCGTGATGATTGAGGAGGAAGAGGATAATTACTCAGGGATAGTCACTCAGCATCAGCATAGGCAGTCTTTGAAGGGATCTGAGATTTCAAAAAAAATTATTTGGTTACATCAGCATCAGGTGCTTGGTAGCTGGTGGTGATCCAAGACTGATTAATTTTTATGAAGGTCAGCCGATCGACCGAGTCGGTGGACAGACGCACCCTGTGATCGGTTACCACGCCTCCAGCAGCACTGAATGTGCGTTCCGAAAGAACGCTGGATGCAGGACAGGCCAGTAGCTCAATTGCATACTGTGCAAGCTCTGGCCAGTGATCCATCCTCAAGACCCAGTAACCCAGAGGATTTTCGGTGGGAAAGGTGTCCAAGTCTGATCTTGCCCCTAGGTATTCCTGCACCATGTAAAACAGTCGCTGGCGATGGTTGCTGGAACCGATCATACCTTGGGGCTGCGGACCAAAAAATTGTCTGAACGCATCTGTCAGACGGCCACCTTCTCCACCGCTCCTTCTTTGACTGACCGAAGCCTCAGCAACACGTTGTCCAGAAACAGGAGTTTGTAACCTCCCAGTCTCTGGGAACGCGTTGCACAGACCTTTCTGCAAGGCCTCCCGAAGATGTTTCATTCTCTGCTCCCTCTGCGATGGCAAGATAAGGTCCGCAACCTTACCCTTGTAACGTGGATCAAGGAGGGTTGCCAGCCAGTATTGGTCCTTCTCCTTGATACCACGAATACGAGGATCCTTACGCAGGCTTTGCAGGATCAGGGAGGCCATGCAGCGTAGGTTTGCTGAGGCATTCGGTCCGGAGTCCTCTGGGTCACTAAGGACAACAACGTCCGCAGCCACCTCCTCCCAGCCACGTACAAGTCCATGTGTTCCTTGGGACTGATCCCTTAAAGACTGCTGCTGATGCTGAGTGCCAGGCTCCACCTCCATACTGACACAATCTTCCTCCTCCTCCTCCTCCTCCTCGTCCTCTTCCTGTGTGATCGGCGGACACGCAGGAACACTGTCTGGATAAAGGGGGCCTTGAGAGCTAAGGAAGTCCTCCTCTTCCTGCCTCTGTTCTGCCTCAAGTGCCCTGTCCATTATTCCACGCAGCGTGTGCTCCAACAGGTGGACAAGGGGGACAGTGTCACTGATGCATGCACTGTCAGTGCTCACCATCCTCGTGGCCTCCTCGAATGGTGACAGGACAGTGCATGCATCCCTGATCATGGCCCACTGGCGTGGGGAAAAAAACCAAGCTCCCCTGACCCTGTCCTGGTGCCATAGTCGCACAGGTACTCATTGATGGCCCTCTGCTGCGTGTGCAGCCGCTGCAGCATGGCCAACGTTGAGTTCCACCTGGTGGGCATGTCACAGATTAGGCGGTTCTTGGGCAGGTTAAACTCCTTTTGGAGGTCCGTCAGCCGAGCACTGGCATTATATGACCGGCGGAAATGCACACAGACTTTCCTGGCCTACCTCAGGACATCCTGTAAGCCCGGGTACCTGCCCAAGAACCGCTGCACCACCAAGTTAAGGACGTGAGCCAAACAGGGCACATGGGTCATTTGTCCCTGTCGGAGGGCAGAGAGGAGGTTGGTGCCATTGTCGCAAACCACCATTCCTGCCTTAAGTTGGCGTGGCGTCAACCACCTCTGAACCTGCCCCTGCAGAGCTGACAGAACCTCTGCCCCAGTGTGGCTCCTGTCCCCCAAGCACACCAGCTCAAGCACCGCATGGCATCTTTTGGCCTGCGTACTTGCGTAGCCCCTTGAACGCCTACGGAGCACCGCTGGTTCCGAGGAAGAGGCCATGGAGGAAGAAGAAGAGGAGGGGGTGGAGGAGAGAGGTGTGTCACAATCAGCATTTTGGAGGCGTGGTGGCGGAACAACCTCCAACACTACTGCACCTTGTCCTGCATCCTTCCCAGCTGCCAGCAGAGTCACCCAATGCGCCGTGAAACTTAGGTAACGTCCCTGTCCATGCCTGCTGGACCATGAGTCAGCGGTAATATGCACCTTACCGCTGACCACCCTGTCCAGCGAGGCATGGACATTGCCTTCCACATGCCGGTAGAGAGCTGGAATCGCCTTCCGTGAGAAAAAGTGGCGTTTGGGTACCTGCCACTGAGGAACCGCACATTCCACAAACTCACGGAAGGGGGCAGAGTCTACCAACTGAAAAGGCAGCAGTTGAAGTGCTAGCAATTTTGCCAAGCTAGCATTCAACCGCTGGGCATGTGGATGGCTGGGAGCAAACTTCTTTCGGCGGTGCAGCAGCTGGGGCAGGGAAATTTGCCTGGTACAATCTGACGTCGGTGTACCAAAAGCAGATTGCCCACAAGTACTTGGCTGTGACACACCTAATTCTACACCTTCATTCCTCTCACTGCAGGTCTCAGAGAGGACTGAAGGTCTAGTGGGGTTGGAAATCTCAGCTGATGAGGAGCAAGGAGAGATCCTCTTTGTTCTTTGGTGTGGGTCTTTTAGATACGCTTGCCAACGAACTGCATGGCAGGTCAACATATGTCTGGTCAAGCATGTGGTACCCAAGCGGGAGATGTTTTGGCCACGCGAGATACGCTTGAGACATATGTTGCAAATAGCAGCGGTGCGATCTGATGCACTCGTCTCAAAAAAGGCCCACACCAAAGAACTTTTTGAATAACACGCAGAGACTGCAGCGCCCTGCACATGTGGAGCTTTGGGGTGTGATGCAGTCAATGTGCTGCCCTTAGGCTGGCCCCTGGAGGGCATCCTGCCTCGTTGGTGATGTGCCGCCTCCTCCTCCTCCTCCTCCTCTCTCCTATCAGGCACCCACGTTGAGTCAGTGACCTCATCATCCCCTCCCTCCTCATCACTGGAGCAAACCTGGCAGTATGCTGCAGCAGGGGGAGCATGACTGCCAGATTGCTGTCCTTCTTGGGCACCCCCTCTGTCCGTGCTCATGTTACTGCCTTCATCGAGCTCAGTATCATCATCAGAGCCTTCCAAACGCTGGGCATCCTCCTGGAGCATGTACCCAACACTGTGGTCAAACAGTTCGAGGGAATCCTCAGGAGGACATGGTGGAGCTAGGGAAGGAGTCACTGATGACATTGAGCTGAGGGAAGAGGCCGCTGCTTTGCCAGACAAAGCACCCTGGGCATGGGTGAGAGAGGATGAGGAGGATGAGGACGGCTTGGTCATCCACTCGACCAAGTCTTCCGCATGTTGCGGCTCAACACGGCCAGCTGCCGAAAAAAAGGCCAAGCGTGTCCCATGGCCACGTGCTGATGAGGATGCACCGTCTCCACGACCAGCACTAGACACAGAGCCTGCTTGCCCTCTCTTATTGGCTTGTGACTGTCTGCCTCTCCTTCTTGGCCTTCCAGACATACTAATGGCCTGTAGCTGCACTAAGCTGGGATAGAACACCTGTAATTTTCTTCAGGTAGCTTTATATACTGTAACCAGACAAGCCTGCCTGTCAGTAGAAAGATAACAGGAACGGATCTAGCTGAACACTGTGAGCAGGACGCACTGTACTAAATGTAAATAGTCTAGCTGCCTGACCGTGGTACTAATAGGATCAAATAGAACACCTGTAATTTTCTTCAGGTAGCTTTATATACTGTAACCAGACAAGCCTGCCTGTCAGTAGGAAGATAACAGGAACGGATCTAGCTGAACACTGTGAGCAGGACGCACTGCACTAAATGTAAATAGTCTAGCTGCCTGACCGTGGTACTAATAGGATCAAATAGAACACCTGTAATTTTCTTCAGGTAGCTTTATATACTGTAACCAGACAAGCCTGCCTGTCAGTAGGAAGATAACAGGAACGGATCTAGCTGAACACTGTGAGCAGGACGCACTGCAATCAATGTAAATAGTCTAGAAGATAACAGGAACGGATCTAGCTGAACACTGTGAGCAGGACGCACTGCACTAAATGTAAATAGTCTAGAAGATAACAGGAACGGGTCTAGCTGAACACTGTGAGCAGGACGCACTGCACTAAATGTAAATAGCAGGAACGGATCTAGCTGAACACTGTGAGCAGGACGCAGTGCACTAAATGTAAATAGCAGGAACGGATCTAGCTGAACACTGTGAGCAGGACGCACTGCACTAAATGTAAATAGCAGGAACGGATCTAGCTGAACACTGTGAGCAGGACGCACTGCACTAAATGTAAATAACAGGAACGGATCTAGCTGAACACTGTGAGCAGGACGCACTGCACTAAATGTAAATAGCAGGAACGGATCTAGCTGAACACTGTGAGCAGGACGCACTGCACTAAATGTAAATAGCAGGAACGGATCTAGCTGAACACTGTGAGCAGGACGCACTGCACTAAATGTGAATAGCAGGAACGGATCTAGCTGAACACTGTGAGCAGGACGCACTGCACTAAATGTAAATAGTCTAGATAGAAGATAACAGGAACGGATCTAGCTAAACTGAATACAGTGTATATATATATATGCAACACCTGGGATGCATATATATACACAATACACTGTAAGTGCAGCTAACTGACTGACTGCTCTGCCTAATCTATCTAACTCAAATCAAATGACACTGTCTCTCTCTTTCTCTATCTCTCAGCACACCGGAACACACACTACACAGGGCCGCCGTGCAGGCGGCCTTATATAGTGTGGGGCGTGTACTAAATCCCCTGAGCCATAATTGGCCAAAGCCAATTACAGCTCTCTCTACTGACGGCGCTGTGATTGGCCAAGCATGCGGGTCATAGTGCATGCTTGGCCAATCATCAGCCAGCAATGCACTGCGATGCCGCAGTGAATTATGGGCCGTGACGCGCCACACGAATTTGGCGCGAACGGCCCATATCGTTCGCAATTCGACGGACGGTCGAACAGCCGATGTTCGAGTCGAACATGGGTTCGACTCGAACACGAAGCTCATCCCTACTAACCACCAATGTAAGGAGCATTTCTCCACTGACCACCAATGTAACAAGGCATTTTTCCACTGACCACAAATATAAGGAGCATTTCTGCACTGACCACCAATGTAAGGAGCATTTCTCCACTGACCACCAAGGTAACAAGGCATTTTTCCACTATGCACCAATGTAACAAGGCATTTCTTCCCTGACCACCATTGCAAGGGGACATTTCTTCACTGACCACCAATGTAAGGGGACATTTCTTCGCTGACAACCAATATAAAGAGGCATTTCTCCACTGAGTACCAATGTAAGGAGACATTTCTCAACTGACTACCAATGCAGGAGGACATTTCTCCACTGAGCACCAATGTAAGGAGTAATTTCTCCACTGAACACCGGTCTAAGAGGACTTACATTGGTGATCAGTGGAGAAATTCCTCCTTAGGTTTCATGTACACTCGGCCGTGATGTACTGCGGCAGTGGGAAAACGCAAAATGCAGCTAAAGCTGGCCGCGGCCAGAGGTCAAAACATTCCTATCCTGAATGTGATTCTTCTGCGTTCAGAAGAGGGAGGTTGAACCTCCCCTAACTGTAGCAGCTCCTAAACTCTATTAAAAGCCTATGTGTACATGGACACAGACTTTTATGGAGTTGAGTTTAGGAGCATTGGCAAAAAAAACACCAAAAGCTCCTAAACTCAAGTTTAGAAGCTGTAGTTTACATGAAGCCTTACATCTGTTTTCTTCCCGAGGTTACTAGGGGTTCCTTGACCAACGATCAGTGACTGACTGATATACCAATGACATTGACATGCAATGTACATGGTCAATACCACGACAACCCTCCACTGACCACCAATGTAAATTACATTCTTCCCACGGACCACCAATGTAAGGAGCTTTCTTCCCAATTTTTCTTTATTAAAAGTCTTGCAATCAATAAGCATAAAATCACTATAATATACATAAATATATACATATTTACATAAATGAAAATAAATATAGCAAATCTGCTCTCAAACAAAAAATGACTTTACAGCAAAAACAGAACTCATCATGAACATGTCATTATTGGGGATAATCTCACTATAACTCACACCAATACACCAGACATCTAAACTATGAGGTCAAGAAACAAACCCGCACCCATTATGCATGCAGCCCTTCTTCAAAAAGAAGCTACTAACCAACAAAAGCTAAGGGAGTGAAAGAAACAGAAAAAGAAAAGAGCACCTCACCCAGAGATGGGCAGTTCACCAAAGGCAGGTCTGATATTCCTCCATGCCCTTTTCCAGACCGCCCGAGGCTCCCTGCCTTTCTCAAGACCCCGAATTTTCCCAACCTCACCCAGAATATCGTGCACCACCACCTCAACAGAGAGGACTTTTTTCCGCAGGGTAATCTGGCACCGTGCATTCCATGTGAAGTAACGGACAACAATACTAACGAAAAACAGTGTATCCAAATCAAAATCCCAGCGAGTCGGGAATGCCCCGTACACCCACTCCGCATAACTCATGCGATAGAAAAAGGGGATGCCTAGAGCCCTCCCCACCCTTTTATACACCTCTATGTTAAAGGGACACTGCAGCAAAAAGTGGTCCATAGACTCCACTTTACCAACACACTCCGCTCTAGGACAATCCCGATCATCCACAGGGCGATGCTTCAAGTTCCCTCTGACATAGAGCCTTCCATGGAAAGCGAGCCAGGCTTGATCCCTAAACTTCAAGGGGATTCTTTCTAAATTGATTAAACGCAACCCCTCCCTCATTACAGAGCCTGGGCAATCCCTTAAGGCCAGTGACACACTGAAAGCAGAGCTCAAAATCCTCTTCTCCAGAAGCTTCCTGGGGAGGGACTTGATATCCTCCACTGTCACCTGCCACTGCCGAAGTATTTTCAGACACGGGGCAACATAAGCCGGGAGCTTGCCATGTCGGACTCTCAGACTTTTCACTGGCCCGCCATCTTCCCAGCATCGCAGAAAAGGCCTAAAACAAGATTGAAAAATGCCCACCCATCCCGGCGGGTTCTCTGCTAGCATGTTACCAAGATTGTACTTTAAAAAGAGCAGAGAAAAGAAAACTATTGGGTTGACCATTCCTAGGCCACCCTCCCGCCTAGACAGGTAAGTTACATTGCGTTTGATCAGGTTCAGCCTACTTCCCCATAACAGTTGGAAAAAACAGCTGTACACCCTTGCATAGAGAGATGCTGGCAAGATACAGACGAAGCTGACATATAAAAAGATTGGGACCAGGTACGTTTTGATCAAGTCAACCCTCTCCCTCAAGGAAAGCTTCCATTTCTTCCAGCTTGCTACTTTGGCATTGGCACACACCAACCTGCTTTCCCAATTTCGATGACCATAGTCACCAGGACCAAATTGGATGCCCAACACTTTAATTTCCTGCTGGGGCTCTGGGAAGGCATCCGGAAGTTCGAAGCTTTCACCCTCCTCACCCATCCAGAAAACTTCACTCTTTTCATGGTTGACTTTAGAACCAGAAGCATCCGTGTACTGCTCTATCATAGAGACCACCTCCTGCGCCTCCTCTGTCCCAGAGACAATAACAGACACATCATCGGCATAGGCCACGACCTTCAGAGGCGGCACACCAGCAATGCCCAAAGGCACCCCGCACAAAAATCCACTCTCTAGCCTTCTTATGAAGGGGTCGATTGCGAATACATATAACAGGGGGCTCAGAGGACATCCCTGGCGCACACCAGAGCCAACCTCAAAAGGCCGTCCAACCCAACCATTAACCAGTGGGAAGCTCTCAGCCCCTCTATATAATGTCTTCAGCCAATCTATAAACCTCCCCTGCAGGCCGTATCTACCAAGTAGCAAATACAGGTACTCGTGATTGACTCTATCAAAAGCCTTCGCCTGATCCAATGCCAGCAAGTACTTTCTCCATCCAGCAGCCCTGCATCGTTCCAAAGCCTCCCGGACAGCTAAAACCGCTGAAAAGGTACTTCTACCTTGGACCGAGCAGTGCTGATGACTGGACAACAAATCGCCTGCTACTGACGACAAGCGCCAAAAAAGAATCTTCGCCAGGATCTTTCTATCAACATTGAGAAGACTGATGGGGCGCCAGTTCTCAATCATTGAGGGGTCTTTACCTTTTGACAGAAGAATCACAGCGGATTGCCTCATGGAGGGAGGGAGCAAACCCTCTTCTAGACAGCTGTTATAAACCTCTGCTAAAAAGGGAGCCAGAATGGACTTAAAACACTTGTAGAATTCAGCTGTCAACCCATCTGGCCCAGGCGATTTTTTGGTAGCCAGCTTCTCTATAGCATTAACTACCTCATCCACTGAAATTGGTTCTGTCAAATCCATCAAAGGCAACGTACCATTTCCCAATCCTGGAGTAGAATCCAGAAAGCTTTCCATCCTGTCCCGACAAAGGTCCTTTCTTCCCAGAAGGTCTGCGTAATATGATCTGAAGATCTCCAGGATCCCTGATCTGGACTTCACCAGGGAACCCGTACTATCCCTCAGGCCTATGACCGTCTTAACTGCTATGCCTTGCTTACAGTTCTGGTAAGGATCAGGAGAGTGATATTTTCCATAATCCCTCTCCAGAACCAAGGAGGCATGCCGGTCGTATTGACACTTCCGAAGAAGAAACTTCACCTCAGAGATCTCCCCTGGATCTCCTCTATACGAGACAAGACGATCAAGCTTCCTCCGCAAATGCTGGTAGGCAATGTACATACCAAGCTGCTTCTTCTTACTTACGGCCTTGAAAAGTCCAATTGCCCTTTGTTTCACAAGCTCCCACCACTCTGACTTACTGCTGCAAAAGTCCAGAATAGAAACCTGTGCCTGAAAAAAATCCTCAAAGGATTGTCTTACCTCTACATCTTCCAGGAAAGCCGAATTCAGTTTCCAGGTACCCCTTCCCCTGGGTGGAGTGTCCGAGGCATTCAGAGTCACAGACAGCATACAGTGGTCAGAGAACTCCACCGCCCTCAACTCAGGAGCCGAGAAAGTAGAGTTCTCCTTTAAAAAAACCTATCTATCCTACTCTGACTATTCCCTCTCTGAAATGTGAATCCCGTGCTGCCAGGGCAGTGCTTAATATGCACATCTACCAGGCCTGCTTGTCTCACCATATCTCTAAGAAAAACGCTATCGTAACCCAGCCTGTCTATGGAGCCTCTCCTGTCTTCAGGCCTAATTATGGTGTTAAAATCACCTCCAAAGACAACCTGCTGGGACGTAAAAAGGAAGGGCTTGATCTCTGTGAGGAGGCATTTCCTGCCCCATTTTGACTGCGGTCCATAGATATTGATCAGGCGCAGGTCCTGCCCCCTAACAGAGACGTCTAAGACCATGCATCTCCCCATTTCTACCTCAATTACCCGCCGGCACGTTACCATATCGGTTTTAAAAAGGACCGCAACTCCGCTGCAGGGCTCAGCCGCAAGAGACCAAAAGGAGGGACCGCATCTCCACTCCCTTTTTGCTAGATGGACATCGGCCAAAGTATTGAGCCAGGTCTCTTGCAAAAATAAAATCTCGGCATCAAACTCGCTGAGCAAAAATAAGGCAATATCACGAGCTCTTGCAGATTTAATGCTGGCGACATTAATGGTCGCCACCTTTATCGGAGTGGGAACTGCCATCAGGATGATTGGGGTAGTCGTTTCTTAACCTTTGCCACACTCTCATCACCAGAAACAGCTCTCTTCAGACTACGTGACTCCCCCTCATCCATGGATGATAAAGAGAAAGATAGATCAGACATCTCATCACCCGACAACACTGAAAAGGTATTACCAAGAGGAACCCCTCCTGGGTCCGACCCTGAGGAAGAAATTACCACTTTACTTGTCTTCCTCTTCTTCTTTTTCTTCCTCCTAAACTTCTCCCACCCCTCATCATCCGAATCCCCCTCAACAGAGGGTGAGACATGGGATATGGACACCTTTCCCTCAACCCCTCCCCCATCCAACACCCTCACAGGCCCCTGACCACGTTTACGCTGCCGAGGGACAGGGACTGGAGGCGGAGATGGAAGATCCGCCAAACCTGCCCCCCCCAGCAGCTTCTGCCAGTCTGGAGGATCTACGTACAGAAGGATTAGGGACCACCACATGGGGGACAGACTCAGGGACCACATTACTGGGGGAAACAGAATCCAATACAACAGATGTAACAGACACAGGAGGGACAGACTCAGGGACCACATCACTAGGGGAAACAGAATCTGGAACAGATGTAACAGAAACAGGAGGGACAATAACAGTTTTAGCGGCCTCATCCTCTTTATCAAGCCTCTGTAGCTCAGCCGCCAATCCTGGCAAGTTATGTAATGCCTCCGGGCACTGGCTATAAGGATGACCGAGCTTCTGGCACAAATTACACCGAATTTCGGTACAATCTTTGGCCAAATGGCCCAAATCCTGGCATAGTGAGCATTTCTTACGGGTACAGGTGGATGAAAAATGGCCTTTGTCTCCACATTTATTACAGACCTTAGGCTGACCCTGGTAAAAAATAGTCAGCCTATCCCTCCCCAGAAAAGCTGAACAGGGAAGGTGTTGAACTACATTGCCCAGCATGCCCAATTTTAGTGACACTGTCCAGGCCCCTGTCCATATCCCATGTTCATCCAGGACCTTCCGCAGTGGAGCGAGGACCTCACCATATCGGCGTAGCCATACTATCAAATCAGCCTCTGGTATGGATTCGTTACGCACCAGGATCGTCACCGACTTTATCAGAGGCTGCCTGGAAATCACCTTTGGCACCAAACCACTCCACTGCGGAAGGCCCTTGCACCTCCTATATCGCTCCCAAAATAAATCCAGACCCTCAGGCTTTACAAAGGACAAATCAAATTCATAACTCCCCACTGGGCAAATCAAAGCAAATATATCCAAGGCTTTAAACCCCATTTCCAGAACCAACTCGGCCACCCTCCCCCTTACTGGTGGGGTCCCCTCCCCCTCCCACCTTAACTGAACCACATTCCTTCTTCTGTACCCACCAACCATCCCACCACCAAGCCTCCCCAAATTGTGACTAGTATTTACAAAATTCCCTCCACCCTCCTTGTTGCGACTCCCCAGAACAGATGCATAACTCCCCATATTCTTCCTTGCAGAGGATCCATCTGTGCGATTAGAAACATCTAAAACAACTTTGGCAGATAACGATTGCACACATTCGAGATTGGATTGCACACCTGAAGAATCTTTCCCCTGCTGAGCAGAAGAAATGTCATTTTTACCTATAGCAGCCACATTAACCCCTTCACCACCACCACCCACCACCAACACATCCTTTGCTTTATCAGTAATATTGCTGTCATTATTTTCTGTCACATTCATAGTTCCTGCCGTGTCCTCACTCACTGCTGTCCCCATACACACATCACCTCCAGGCAGACTCTTCTCCTCCATCAGGACAGGACTATCAGCTGAGCAGAGTGAAGGTTGTTCCAATACAGCAACAGGTGAATCATTGCAGGAGACTTCCATGGCTGTCTCCACTTCACATGCTGCACTATGCTGATCCCTTCCCCCACCTGCATCAATCAGCCCAGGTGAAGGTGAAACAGGCTCTTTAGAGCTGGCAGCCATCTTGCTTGTAGAACTACAGGTCTCAGCAGTAGCAGCAAAATCCATGTCCGGGGTGTATGATGTAGATCCATCCACATTGCTCTGGTGAGCTAATGACACCTCTGCCAGGGGTTTTCCCTCCATGTCTGCAGAAGGTTTCTCCACAGCAGAGACTCCAACAGGCAGCGGTTTGCAGAGCTTCTTCCCTTCCTGTTCCTCAGCCGGGACACCATCCACTACAGCCGGGACACCATCCACCACAGCCGGGACACCATCCACCACAGCCGGGACACCATCCACTACAGCCGGGACACCATCCACCACAGCCGGGACACCATCCACTACAGCCGGGACACCATCCACTACAGCCGGGACACCATCCACCACAGCCGGGACACCATCCATTACAGCCGGGACACCATCCACCACAGCCGGGACACCATCCACCACAGCCGGTGGGGCAGACATGTTGGAAGGAGGTAGCATGGTGCACTGGGATTTCTCCACCAGTGCTGGCTCTGCCGGTCTGTAACCCCTCTGCTCATCCTCTGGGACTTCACCAACAGACCTGTCTGCCCTTAGGGGTGACTCCATCTGTTGGATGAACTTTAGGGTGCCATATTCATTCTCAACCCCCTGGCTGGTTGCCGCTGGCGATTCCCCAGCCTGACATGGGGGGAGAGGTGCAGAGGCAGATGAAGCCGGGTTGTCTGTTACCTGCGGCTGCTGTTCCACAGAACTCACCGATGTCTGGCTGGCAAATCTTCTGTCATTTTTAAACTTTTCCGCAAAAGCTCCACTTTTATCTTTTAATTTCTCCAAAAATAAAGATTGTTTCTTTACCTCCTCTTCCATTTGCTGTAACTCTGGCTTCATGGCCAAACGATTCTTACTCCAGGCCTGGAAATACTTGGTCCTGAAGTTTTTATGTTCAGCTTTTAAACATTTCAGTTTCTCCTCAGCCCTTCCAATTGCTCGAAAGCGATCAATAATCTTCTGTCTGTAGACATCCACATTCTCACCAGGGCCTGGACCCACAGTCAGATCCTCCACCTCCTCCTCCTCCTCACTAGGCCCCGTGTCATCAGGGGGATCTCTCCCTGGGCCTCCCCCAGGATCAGGCATTATTCCTGGGCCAAGCTAACAGGCAAGGCCCAGGCTTGAAAAAAGGCTGGTTCTCACAGAGAGCTCCTTAGGTGTGTCCTCCTCCTCCTTCCCACTGACCACCAATGTAAGGAACATTCTTCCCACTGATCATTCTTCCCACTGATCACCAATGTAAGGAGCATTCTTCTCACTGATCACCAATGTAAAGTGACATTTCTCCACTGACCACCAATATAAGGGGGCACTTCACCATTGACTACCAATATAAGGGGCATGCATTTCTGCACTGACCACCAATGGAAAGGAGCATTTCTCCACTGAGCATTGAGCACCAGTGTATGGAGGCATTTCTACACTGGCCACCAAAATAAGGGGACATTTTTCTAATGGCTATCAATGTGAACGGGCATTTTTCCACTGACCACTAGAGTCAGGAGGCATTTTTCCACTGACCAGCAATATAAGGAGGCTTTTCTCCACTGACCACCAATATAAGGAGTCATTTCTCCACTAACCCCCAATGTAAGGGGGCATTTCTCCACAGAGCACCAATGTAAGGGGATATTTGTCCACTAGCCAATAATGTAGAGAAGCATTTCTCCACTGAGCCTCAATCGAAAAGGAAATTTCTCCACTGACCATCAATGCAAGGTGACATTTTTTTTAATGATGATAAGTGTAAGGGAGCACTTCCGATTTCACAATACGTTTCTTTATTTGACCATTATAATTGCTTTCATTTCATGATTATTTTTGTCCTATAGAGCAAGGAATTGTAATCATCTCTGAGCCATGGCCTCATTGACTGAAAAACAATATGCTTCTGTTGTGTTTCAACCCGGCCCTATACCACAGGTCATTACAACTTGGGCAACATTTTGTGCATTGTTAATATACAGTATGTATGCTCTTTTATATTCTTGCCTGTATCTTGATATTTTTCAATAAAAAATTTATTAAAAGTGAAAAACAATACCCTTGCTGTACTTTTTAATGCAGATTTGAAAGTTACTAACAGGCTCACTTTAAGACTTGAGATTCAAATTTTGTTACGTTAATAAAACGCAATGATAGAACCCTTAAGATTTTTGCATCTCGAATGGAATAATTACTTGGATAATAAGCTTTGTAAACATCTAAATAAAAAGACACACGTACCCAGAAGACACGAAATCCATTTCTCTAATTAGGAAATATGGAAGGATTTAATTTGTGGCTATTTGGAAAGATCGAGTGAAATACCATTATGATGATTTAATGTTTATTTATTTTTTTCCAGGTGGAATTGCTACAGCACACTAATAATTCCTGTCCCAATTAGCGGGAAAGAGAAGGAATGGATAATTGATGCCGTGCGCTATTAAGAGTTACCTCTGTGAATTAGCCATAATGGCTTTTGAGTGCTCGTTCAAACAATACGCGGACCATAAAATCTTTTATTTCGAGAAGAATCTTCTGCATTAAGGTGAAGTTATTACGGAGCTATTCAAAGGTGCGGCGAACATATTCCGCAATTCGACCGAATGAAGAGAAAAGAGGTTCTTCCAGGGTCGCCAATAGTCCCATTCAATTAAATCTTCAGTGCAAACGTATGCCCTCTCTGTGGCCTTTAATACTGTTGACCACTGGCTCCTTCTCAATAAACAACGTTCCCTTGACCTCCAAGATTCTGCTCTATCCTGTCTCCTCCTACCTATCACAGCGCTCCTTCAGTGTTACCTACAACTCTGTCTCCTCCTCTGCATTGCCCCTTTCTGTGGGGGTCCCCCAAGGTTCTGTTCTTGGACCCCTTCTCTTCTCTATCTACACCTCCTCCCTTGGTCACTTGATAACCGCCCACGGATTCCAATACCATCTAAACACTGATGACACCCAAACATGGGCGTAACTAGAAATAGCAGGGCCCCATAGCAAAATGTTGTATGGGGCCCCCCTGCAAACAGCCCCCCCCCCCCCCCACAGCTGCTCTAGTGTCAATGCAGCGTGACCTGTGCCACATACAGCGTGACCTGTGCCCAATACAGCGTGACCTGTGCCCAATACAGTGTGACCTGTGCCCAATACAGCGTGACCTGTGCCCCATACAGCGTGACCTGTGCCCCATACAGCGTGACCTGGAGCTATGTGACGTGAGCCCCGGGAACACTGGAAGTTCTAATGAAAGCTCTTACATTGGGCAATTCAGCTCTCTGCTGATACGGACAGCTCGCCTCTTCCTTTCCTCTCTCTTCCCCTGGCTGGGAGACTGTGCCAGCGGTGCCCTTATCCCCATTGGGCCCCACTCGGCTGCGGGCCCCATAGCGCCCGCATGGGTCGCTATGGTGGTAGTTACGCCCCTGCACCCAAATCTATCTGTCTACTCCCCACCTCACACCTTCAATCTCCTCTCGCATTACTAACTTACTAAATGACATGTCACCATGGATGTCACTTCACTTCCTTAAACTAAATCTCTCTAAAACCGAGCTATTAATATCCCCCCCCCCCCCCACCCGTGCCCAACTCCATGACTTTTCCATCAAAATCAATAATGCAACCATCAATCCCTCCCCTCACGCCAGGGTACTCGGTGTAATCCTATACTCTGACCTGTCCTTTCAGCCCCAAATCCAATCGTTGTCAAAAGCTTGTAGACTTCACCTCCGTAACATCTCTAAAATATACCCCTGTTTAACAAATGAAACCACCAAGCTCCTCATTCACTCCCTCTTTATCTCTCGCCTTGACTATTACAACTCCCTTCTCATTGGCCTGCCTCAACGTAGGCTCCTCCCCTCTTCAGTCTATCATGAATGCTGATGCCAGACTTATCCACCTTACCAACTGCTCAGTGTCTGCCAACCCCCTCTCCGCCAATCCCGACACTGGCTCCCGATCACCCAGCAAATGAAATTCAAAATACTAACCACAACATACAAAGCCATTCACAACTCCAGGTTTCATTGGCAAAGCTTAATTGTGATGAATTTTGCCCTCTCTAGCTTTAGTAAAAATAAACCCATTGGCATCCAGATTAGCATAAACAGTAGCAAGTTCTTACTGGTAACCTCTTTGTTTGCTAAATTGTGTTATTGCCTTTGTTAATCCATTTTCATGTTTGCCTATATACGTTACCCAGTTGACAATATATTAAGTTTGCCTTTGCCACCTGGTTTGGTGCCTGTTTTCTTTGACCTAGCACCGTGGTCTCCAAACTGTGGTCCAGGGGCCGTATGTGGCCCTTTGCTTGATTTTATCTGCCTCTTGGGGCAATTATTCCCCCCTACTGTCAGCAACAGTGGTGCATAATTCCTGCCACTGACACCAACAATGGGGCACTGGTCCTCTCGATGACACCAACGATGGAGCACTATTCCTCCAATAATTCCAATGACGGGGCACTATTCTTCCCACTGATACCAATGATGGGGCACTATTCCTGCAACTGATTCGAATGATTGGGCAATATTCCTGCAACTGATTCCAATGATGGGGTACCATTCCTCCCACAGAGACCAATGATGGGGCACCATTCCTCCCACTGATACCAATGATGGGATACCATTCCTCCCGCTGACACCAATGATGGAGCACTATTCCTGCAACTGATTACAATGATGGGGTACCATTCCTCCCACAGAGACCAATGATGGGGCACCATTCCTCCCACTAATACCAATGATGGGGTACCATTCCTCCCACTGACACCAATGATGGAGCACTATTCCTTAAAATAATTTCAATGATGGACACTATTCTTCCAACTAATACCAATGATAGGGCATTATTCCTCCCACTGACACCAGTAATGGGGCACCATTCCTCCCACTGACACCAATGATGGGGTACCATTCCTCCCGCTGACACCAATGACGGAGCACTATACCTCCAATTAATTCCAAATAGTGATGGGACACTATTCCTCCCAATAATACCAATGATGGGGCACTATTAATCCCACTGACACCAGTAATGGGGCACCATTCTTCCTAATGACACCAATGATCGAATACCATTCCTCCTGCTAACACCAATGATGGGGCACCATTCCTCCCACTGATGGGGCACTATTCCTCCCACTGACACCAGTAATGGGGCACCATTCCTCCTAATGACACCAATGATGGGGTACCATTCCTCCCACTAACACCAATGATGGGGCACTATTCCTCCCACTGATACCAATGATGGGGCACTCTTCCCCCCACTGATACCAATGATGGGGCACCATTCCTCCCACTGATACCAATGATGGGGCACCATTCCTCCCACTAACACCAATGATGGGGCACCATTCCTCCCACTGATACCAATGATGGGGGACTATTCCCCCCACTGATACCAATGATGGGACACCATTCCTCCCACTGATACCAATGATGGGGCACCATTCCTCCCATTGATACCAATGATGGGGCACCATTCCTCCCACTGACACCAATGATGGGGCACCATTCATCCCACTGACATCAGTGATGGGGTGCTATTCCTCCCACTGACACCAGTGATGGAGCACCATTGCTTCCACTGACACCAGTAATGGGGCGCCATTCCTCCCACTGACATCAATGATGGGGTACCATTACTCCCACTGACACCAATGTTGGGACACCATTCCTCCCACTGATTCCAACGATGGGGCACCATTCTTCCCATCTGATACCAATGATGGGCACCATTCCTCCCACTGACACCAATTATGGGGCACTATTCATCCCACTGGCACCAGTAATGGGGTACCATTCCTCCCGCTGACACCAATGATGGGGCACCATTCCTCCCACTGATGCCATTGATGGGGCACCATTCCTCCCACTGACACCAATGATGGGGCACCATTCCTCCCACTGATGCCAATGATGGGACACTATTCCTTCCACTGACACCAGTAATGGGGCACCATTCCTCCCATTGACACCAGTGATGGGGTGCTATACCTCCCACTGACACCAGTGATGGAGCACTAATCCTCCTGCTGACACAAATGATGGGGCACTATTCCTCCCACTGATACCAATGATGGGGCACTATTCCTCCCACTCACAACAATCATGTGCACTGTTTCTCCCATTGACACCAATCATGGGACGTCATTCCTCCCACTGACACCAATCATGGGGCGCCATTCCTCCCACTGATACCAAGAATGGGATACTATTATTCCGCCTAATACCAATGATGGCACATTGTTTACTGCCACTGACACCAGGGCACTCTCCTCCCACTGGCCACAGTTTCCCCCCCGAAAGCCTAAAGGACAGTGAAGTGGTCCTTTTTTTAGAAAGTTTGGAGACCCCTGATCTAGCTCTACTATTGGATACTTCTTTGCATATTTTTTTTCAGTGATTTCCTTGTGATTGTACACTCAACCTGGTGTGTCAGAGGAGCTGAAGTTCTTGAGAAGGATGAGGTAAAGAACAGAGGACCCGTTCTATGTAGGGGTAGCACTACATACTGTATATTTGATAAACAGTTGAGCAAAAATTGTGATAGATAAGTGACAATGACTGTTGGGTGTAGTGCATGCCTGACCATCCTCAGTGCCAAGCTCAGGATTGGAGATGAAGCTTTTGGCTAGTCCAGATGACTCTACCATTGTTAAATGTGCTTTATTTTCATGTAACTCATTCAATAAATATCCTACTGCACTGTCTATGAGTCTATTACTAGTTTCAAACACATCAGCAAGTTTATGCTGGAGCCTGCCCCACTGAGAGCCCACTAGAGCCCCCCCAGCCCCAAACGTGTTGGATTGTCCTTTTGATCATTTATAATTTAGCAAAGTCTTTATGGTTTCTCAGCACTTGATCTGAAGCTCCAGTTTTTTCCTGTGCCTCTTTTATCTGAACCCTTAACCTAAGGTACTCCATGTGTCCATGAGCTGTCAACCAGAGTGTACCCTTTAGTACGGTTCATATTTTGACTGTAAGACTGATCTAGATTAGAATTCAGTGTCACCTTCCTCCATTTATCATAATTAATCCATATTGACACCATCAAACTCTTTGAATAGTTTAGTTATTGGAACCATATATTGGGTTTTCCTAGCAAGATCTGAGTATTGAAGTATTGAAGCCCAAGGCCTTCCTTTAATGCAGAAAGGTCAAACATGGTCAACAGCCAGATGCCTACAATGGTATAGTTGAGAGTGCCACAAATGTTGGGTAAGCCTAGTAAAACTTTATTAGCTACAAAGGCTTTCAATGCATTTTCAGGGCTTAGCGCACCCACCGTCCGACGCGTCCGTCACTTTGGATAGCTGACCTACTGGTACCACACTGTACATAAGGTTTTCCTGGCACGATATGGATATAAAGTAAAGCACCAGGCCTTCTTCCAATGCAGAAAATTCAAACAGGGTCAGATTCCTATATCAGTATCATTAAGAGCGCCACAAATGCTGGGAATCTCTTGTAAATCTTTATTAGCTACAAAAGCTTCCAACATGTTTCTGGGGATTGGCATCTCTCTTTTCAACTTTTTGGATAGTTGACCCACTAGGACCATACATCTTGCGTTCCTTGCAAGATATGGGTATCAAAGTACTATGCCTTCATTCAATGCAGGAAATTCCAACATTGTCAGTAGTCAGATACCTACAATGCTATAGTTGAGAGCGCCAGAAATGTTGGGTAAGTCTAGTAGAACTTTATTAGCTATAAAAGCCTCCAAGGCATTTTGGAGGCTCAGCGCCCAACTTTTCAAACTCTTTGGATAGCTGACCTACTCGGATCATACATTGGGTTTTCCTGACAAGGTATTGGTATCAAAGTAAAGCACCAGGCCTTCCTTCAATGCAGGAAATTCAAACGGGTCAATAGTAATATTCCTACAGCAGTGTAGTTGAGTATGCCACAAATGTAAGTCTAATAATACTTCATTAGCTGCAAAAGCATCCGATGCATTTCGGGGGCTCAGCAGTCATCCTTCATCAAGGCTTACACTGAAGAAAGATGATGGAGCAGGGTGGATTGCATGAGGAAATTTCTAATGCTGGCCATACGCTGGTAGATTTTTGTGCAAATATTCGCACAAAAAATCTTGTCAATAAATTCGATAAGTCCACTAGAGCATTTATGAATGTCGCTTGTAGCACTTTAAAATTGCAATGGCTTTCAACATTCAATTTTGGAAAGAATTGAATTTCCCAAATGAAAGTCACACACACACTGTTATGCCCCGTACATAGGGTCGGACATTGATCGGACATTCCGACAACAAAATCCTAGGATTTTTTCAGACGGATGTTGGCTCAAACTTGTCTTGCATACACACGGTCACACAAAGTTGTCGGAAAATCCGATCATTCTGAATGCGGTGACGTAAAACACGTACGTCGGGACTATAAACGGGGCAGTGGCCAATAGCTTTCATCTCTTTATTTATTCTGAGCATGCGTGGCACTTTGTCCGTCGGATTTGTGTACACACGATCGGAATTTCCGACAACGGATTTTGTTGTCGGAAAATTTTATATCCTGCTCTCAAACTTTGTGTGTCGGAAAATCTGATGGAAAATGTCCGATGGAGCCCATACACGGTCGGAATTTCCGACAACACGCTCCGATCGGACATTTTCCATCGTAAAATCTGACCGTGTGTACAGGGCATAAGAATTTGGTTCCTTTGGATCCTGTTTTTTTGATTGCTGTTACTGCGGTCGAGAATGATTGTCTGTTTGACTCCATTAACTATTACTAAATTAAACAAAAGTGCGCTCTGTGATCGCTGACTCCTTCGGATAACCGCCTTATGTTAAAGGGACATCGGCACCGATAATCAGGGCACTGATTATCAGTATCCTGATTAGTGCAGTCCCACCAGTGCTACCTATTAGTGCCCACCAGTGCTGCCAAACAGTGCTCATCAGTGCTGCCAATCAGTGCCCATCAGTGCCTCCTCATCAGTGTCACCTATCAGTGCTGCCTATCAGTGCCCATTAGTGCCTCCTTACCCTGTTTCCCTGAAAATAAGACCTAGCGTGATTGTCGGTGATGGCTGCAATATAAGCCCTACTCCCCCAAATAAGCCCTAGTTAAAGTCCTTGTAGGTCTTATTTTCAGGGTAGGGCTTATTTTCGGGGAAACAGGGTAGGGCTTATTTGGGGGGTAGGGCTTATATTGCGGCCATCACTGACAATCACGCTAGGTCTTATTTTCGGGGAAACAGGGTATCAGTGTCACGTATCAGTGCTGCCCTTCAGTGCCGCCTATCAATGCCCATCATTGCCACCTATCAGTGCCCATCAGTGCCGCCTATCAGTGCTGCCAATCAGTGCCCATCAGTGCTGCTTATTAGTGCTCATCACCTACCAGTAGCCATCAGTGCCACCTATCAGTGCTCATCACTGCCACCTCATTAGTGCCCATCAGTTTCACCTACCTGTAGCCATCAGTGCCACCTATCAGTGCCCATCACTGCCACCTCATCAGTGTTCATCAGTTTCACCTACCAGTAGCCATCAGTGCCACCTATCAGTGCCCATCACTGCCACCTCATCAGTGTTCATCAGTTTCACCTACCAGTAGCCATCAGTGCCGCCTATCAGTGCCCATCACTGCCACCTCATTAGTGCCCATCAGTGAAGGAGAAAAATTACCTGTTTGCAAAATGTTATAACAAAATATTAGAAAAAAACAGTTTTTTTCTTTCAAAATTTTTGGTCTTTTTTCATTTGTTTAGCAAAAAATAAAAAACTGAACAGTGATTAAATACCACCAAAAGAAAGCTCTATTTGTGTGAAAAGAAATGGTAAAAATTTTGTTTGGGTACAGTGTTGCATGACCGCGCAATTGTTATTTAATGTGTGACAGCGCTGAAAGCTGAAAATTGGCCAGGGCCGGAAGGGGGTTAAAATGCCCGGTACACAAGTGGGTAATGGGCTGCCCTACGCATGTGGTGCTAAAACATGCCCAAAGATGATTTTGTGCACATTCACAAAATGCTCGGGTGTCAATGGGGCCTCAATTCTTGACGGAACCCCCACACATCTGCTAAAGCACATGCTTTCGTGCTGCAGATGCGGAACTGCCATAAAGTTTAGCGAGGCGCAATTTTGCAAAAGGGTCCGGGCCTTTTTTTTTTTTTGCACGTTTCTCACATGGGAATATACAAAAAAAAAATGTGTGCACGCTCCGTCATAGTTGGGAATCAAACTCAGAACCTCAGTGCGGCTAGAATGATGCCTGCGCTGGTGTAAATTATTAGAACAATTTTAACAAGAAGATTTAAAAATCCTCACAGATCGGCGGCGTCTAGCAGCAAAACATACATCGCTGTGTTAGTTTCATCTCAGTAGATAATGAGGCGAGGAAAACAGCTTTTTCCCATGAAAAAAAAAATATCAATTTCAACTCTACCTGCTAGAAAGTGTCTTTCAACTCCCATCACAGGATCTTCTACTAGTTATAGGAAACATGTAAATGATAGCGTGCGTTCACATCGCTCCATACATCGGACTGTTCACACAACCTTTGAATTAAAAAAAGGAACGAGAAGGATTTGTTTGCGGCTCTCGCTTTCTTCCTTGGCACTGGAGGCGCCGTGTTTGATTTCCTCTGCAAAGCAACTCTCTGACCTTTTGTATGTGTGAAGACGACTCTCTGTATTGCATTAGCGAGCTCATGTACAAATAGCGTTTCTCCCGGCGCCGGAATGTTTACCGCTAAAAGAGGAAACATCTGAAACTCCAACATCACAGTAGCATTCAGGTCACCACAGCGAAGATGAGAGGGATCCGAGATGAGATATTTCATCTTCTGTGAATTTTCCTTGTTTGGTGAATGCAGACATACTATACGATGAAGCAAAAAACAGCTTTGATGGAAAAATTGGGGGCACTGCTAACAAGGGTACAAATGAGAACCGACACTGCGGGGGGCCTATTTCAGTATTACACATATCTAGGGGTCTGCTCAACAAGAGGTAAAAGCCTAACTAGGTAGAGTGTCTGATGTGCATGTGTTCAGGCTTTACCGATAGAAGTGAGTTTTGGTTTTGGTGGACATAATGTAGTGCTACTCCCCCCCCCCCCCCCCCTGGGGCCGCTGGATTTTGGGTCCCCCTACTCCTTCACAGCCAGGCAACATGCATTTTTCCAACTTGCATCCAGACACTGAAACCAGTCCATGGGGTTATTTTTTATTTTTATGTTTTATTGAGGCTATATAACTTGGACAGAGATGAGGGGTTATGGGATGCCCAAAACCGAGCTCAGCAACGACTTGGAGGACAGCTTCTCTAATTTGCCACAAAAATAGATCCTGAACTGTACTCCCTCTGGAATATTGCCAGTTATTAATGGACTGGTAGTGAATATCTTCTGGCAGGAGCTCTATGTCCCCTTGGTAGAAATAGCGAAAACCAAACTGTTTGCAGGAGCTCTATGTCCCCTTGGTGGAAAATAGCAAAGCCTCAACTATATGTAGGAGCTATGTGTCCCAGAGCTAGGGATTTAGGTTAGCTGTGACACAGTCCCATAAAAGAATGCTAAACATTGCATCTGGCAGCCTTCTACCTGGTTGACCCTGGGGATGTTCAGGTAGAGGTACTCACACTGTCCCTTGGATCCTGCTGTTTGCATAGACTACTGTTGTTTATGCCTCCTGCTGGACAGATCTTTGCTTGCTGGGCAGGGTGTCTCCTGGATGAGATTGTAGGTTAGTGGAGATTCCTCTGCAGCTTCTCTTCCTCTCTCCTCAGGTCCAGCCTGGTGGCAGAGCCCCGGTGTGTCCCCTCCCATGCCTCACGACCGCGATCTTCCACCCAACAACCACCCTGCTGGCCAGGCTTTCCCATATTTATGAGCCCATTCAACCACCTTGCCAGGCCTCCAGCCTGGGGATTGGTCAAATTTTCATAAACTTGCAGATCACTGCCCCCTCACCTCCGCCCGCTAGCTTCTAGAACTTTCTGGTAGTTTCTGGAACCAGGGGGAGGCACCAGAAGCCTGACTTGTACAGCCCTCCATCCTGACCCACATCTGAACCCACAGCAATTACCCAGACTCACTTAAAATACTGTGAGTCCGCTAAATTTTCCTAACAAATTTGTATACTAGGGGGAGCTACACAATAGAATGTGTCTTCCTTCAAAGGAGTTGATCCATAATGCAGGTATAGTATAGGTCAGGGGTCTTCAGACTTTCCAAACAAAGGGACTGTGGCTGGGGGGAATAGAAAAGGTCCTGACATCATTGTGATTAAACAATGCACCATCTTTGATGTCATTTGTATCATATGCCTCCTAAGTACCACTGCTCACAATTACAAAGTTCCTCCTTTCAATCCCCCTCCCCTCCCCCAACACCCCCCTATACATAGCCCTCACACTTCTAAAGCCACACTCCTTTCACCTCCCCAAGCCCCCCTCTCCAATGCCCTACCCCTCACACCTTTCAAGCCTCACCTTTCACACCTTCCCAGCCTCACGTCTCCTAAGCCCCGATCTTAAATTCCACCCATTACACTGATCAACAGAGAAGCTTAGGAAGTGGTGTGGGGTAGAATTCAACCATATCTCCAGATATCTCTGGATCAAATTATCTTTTTGACATGCCGTTTGCTTAGTCTGAATTGTCCAGGATGAAGGTTAGCTTTTTTGTTACCTAAATCAGGGGTATCCAAACTTTCTAAAGAAAAGGACAGTTTGCTGCCCTTCAGGCTTTAGAGGGGGTCATTCTGTGGCCAGTGGAAGTTGAAAATGTTCTGATGTCAGTGGGAGTAAACATTGCCTTATCTTTGGTGTCCGTGGGAGGAAGAGTGCCCATCATTGGTGTCTTCGGAGAAATTATGCCCCATCAATGGTTTCAGTGTAAGGAATAGTGCCCCGTTATTGGTAATAGTGGGAGGAATAGTGCCCCAGCATTGGTGTCATTAGGAGAAAATGTGCCCCATCATTTGGTGTCATTGGGTCCCATCCTTGATGTCAGTGGGTGAAACTCTGCCCCTTCATTGGTGTCAGTGGGGGCAATTATACCCAATTGTTCTTATCAGTGGGTTGAAAATAGTGCCCTAGGGGCCAGATAAAAGCAAGCAGAGGGCCGCATCTGGCCCCGGGGCTGCAGTTTGGAGACCACCGGTGCAGGTGGACTTTGCTCTGGTCCTAGACTGTTACCCCTCTGATAGCGACAAAAAGGACGCTCAGCAAATGATAAAATCTGGGGTGGGTGTTGAGGATCGCCTACTACAAAAGTTCATATCACTGAGAGGTCGTTTTGAAATGTTCATTGGTTAAAGTGGTTGTAAACCCTTACATATACCCAGTGAACTGACTGGCCTCAGGTGATACACAGAGATGAAAAAAATCTCCCTACATAAGTTGTACCTGTTTATCTGCAGGCCTCTATTTTCTACAGCCTTCTAAAGTACACATTTTAAACAGTATTTCTGAGCTTTAGCAGGCAGGGGGTGGGGATCGGATGTTACACACTGTAGAACGCGGAGCAAAGAGCTGAGTGTAATCTGAGGCCTGAATGGAGAAAAAGTACACACACCCCTCTACAAAGTCCCATAGGGAAACATCCACAGCTGAGGTTGTCACTCACTGGGGGGGGGGGGGGGACTCTCAAGATTCTGTGGTGTTGGTATAGATCAGGGGTCTCCAAACTTTCTAAAAGTCCTTCATACTTTAGGGGGGCCGGATTGTGGCCATTGAGAGTAGAAATTGTCCTGGCATTCGTGGGAATAAACAATGCATCTTTGGTGTCCATGGGAGAAATACTGCCCATCTTTGGTATCAAGAATAGTGCCCCATCGTTGGTGTCAATGGGAGGAATAGTGCCCCATCGTTGGTGTCAATGGGAGGAATAGTGCCCCATCGTTGGTGTCAATTGGGAGGAATAGTGCCCCGTTGTTGGTGTTAGCTGAAGGAATAGTGCCCCATCATTGGTATCAGTGGGAGGACTAGTGCCCCATCATTGGTATCAGTGGGAGGAATAGTGCTCTATCATTGGTGTCAGTGGGTGGAATAGTGCCCCATCATTGGTATCAGTGGGTGGAATAGTGCCCCATTATTGGTATTAGTGGGAGGAATAGTGTCCCATCATTGGTGTCAGTGGAAGTAATAGTGTCCCATCATTGGTATCAGTGGGTGGAATAGTGCCCCATCATTGGTATCAGTGGGTGGAATAGTGTCCCATCATTGGTGTCAGTGGGTGGAATAGTGCCCCATTATTGGTATTAGTGGGAGGAATAGTGTCCCATCATTGGTATCAGTGGAAATAGTGGTAATAGTGTCCCATCATTGGTATTAGTGGGTGGAATAGTGCCCCATTATTGGTATTAGTGGGAGGAATAGTGTCTTGCTGATGACAGTAGCAAGAATTATGCCCCATTGTTGGTGACAGTAGGAGGAATAGTGTCTTGTATCAGTGGGAAAAAAAGTGCTCCAAGGGCCGGATAAAGGCAAGCAAAGGGCCACAGTTTGGAGACCACTAGCATAGACTATCAGAAGTGACTCCTGCAGATAGAGAGAAGAGAGAACAGACAGAAATTGCACTCTGTGCTTTGGATAGAGGCTAGTACACACCATATAAAGATATCCTTTATTCAACTTTCATTTCAGAGGTTTACAACCACTTTAGAAGCATACAATACTTCAATACAACCAACACGTTTCAGGGAAAGGCATTCTCCTTCCTCAGGGCTTGAGCAGTGGATGTTATTAGAATCATGATGAGATGCAATAGGAAACCTAAGTTGGGGCTTGATAAAGACTGTCATATCTTAATGGCACTTTGAATTGCCAGCTTGACAGTCTTTATCAAGCCCTATCATAGGTCTATTTTTGCATCTCATTGTTATTCTATTAACAGCCATTGCTCAAGCCCTGAGGAAGATGGAGGCCTTTCCCCCATAATGGGTTGGATGTAATAGAAGCTCTTAACCTCTTGGGACCTGGCGCCATTTATAAAGACTTGTTGGATCCTGTGCAGACCATCGGCCAGTATGGGGTCGCTGAGCGCTCTGGAATAGTAAAGGGGACCCCGAACAAATTTCAGATACTAGTTGGAAGAATTCATTTGCAAAAATTTGCTCTTCCCTATTAAAATTCAATACATTCCCTGGCAGATGGTTCACGTAATACCTACAGTAATTATGACCTTAATATGCCCCAACACCTTTACCTCCAGAGAATTGCCACCTTTGGATTCCATCGTCTTTTCTTGTTAAACGCAGGTTTCTGTAACAATGGTTGTATTTATAAGGTGGAAAATAGAAAATGTCACACTCTCCTAGCAGATTTGCTGATAAACCTTTGTCGCTGTGAACAGGTGCCCTGGGCTTTGCTCATGAACCAGCTTCAAAAATAGCAGTGAATAGTGCTGGGTAATGACAGTAAGTGCAAGCAGGTGAATGTATTTAGACTCATTCAACTTTTATAAACAGATTCCCTTAGTTGACCACCTTACTACCGCTGTGTTGTAGAAAAATACAGTAGATTCAATTTTCTGTAGGCATTATGTCACCTCCTCACCACCTGTATTAACCTGCCCCACCACCCCACAACCGCATGGGTTGCACGTGGTCGCGGCGCAGTTGCAATGTTGCCCTATTCAGTTGGATTGGTAGCAGTCAGCGGGTGTTACTGCCCACCAAACGTGACAAAGGGTTTGACTCTTGCTGCCATCCTCTCGCACTGCCGCCATCAACACCAATACCCCCCCCCCTGTGAGACAGTCGGGGGTCGCGATAGGAGGCCTTACCGTGAGGAGTCAGTAGGAAGCAAAGCCGAAATGCAGCGGGCGAAGATCCGGGGCTTACTCCTCCATGCAGAACAAGAAGTGGGTCCGGTTCCTGAGACTCCCTGGCCAATCGGGTCTTAGGAGCTGCTTCCCGATTGGCCGGGGGAGAGAATCAGGAAGACAATAGCGAATATTCATTCGCTATTGTCACACACGTGGGTGGGCACATGGCGCAGTCAGGATTCCCCATCAGAATCCATGCACCTGGCATCCCGCATGTAGATTAGGGGTCCGGACACATGGATGGGGGGGCGGTGACTGTGCTCCCTTAATGGCTACTGGCCAGAACAAGGGGTGGGCAGGAAGGGCAGCCACCCCAGGCACAACAGCAGTGGGAGAACCACCTTATCACACCCAAGCTCCAGATCAGAGACTGCCAACCAGTGGGCTTCATGTCTGTTTTGATAGCTAGTGCAGTCACACTGTGCTCCAACATGCTCACACTCCACCCTATGCAGCCACATGAAAAACACACCATGCATGCACGACTACCTGCTAGTTGCTAGAAAGCAGGCAATTGGCCATGCATGCGCAGTGCACACTCCATGCCAACCATGGGCAGCGGGAGAAGGGGGACAGAAAACAAGTGTATGCATTAGCAGTGGGGGAGGAGGGGGGCACAATGAATTATTTAACCTTGCCCTGTGTACTGGATACCCTTGTCTTAATACTGGCAACTAATGTACACCCTCATCCTCTGCACTTGAAGGTTGAGAAGATGGGGGCGCTAAAAAAGTGTATCAACCACATATTTTTACCTCTCCCTAATCGCAAGTGTAGACAATAGGGATGGGCTCAGGCGTGTTTGGGTTGTAGTCCCAACCCACCTGAGCAATCCAGTCAGGAAGCCGTCGCTGCACGCCGCCAATCATAGGCAGTGAGGCATTTCCCAGCCTGCAGCTGCACATACACACATTTTGCCTATGTTTGGCGGTGTGCAGTGAAGGCTTCCTGGTGGGATTGCTCAGGTGGGTTGGGACTATGATCCGAACACACCTGAGCCCATACCTAGTAAACAACCCTTTGAGTGTTTGGCCAGCTTCAGAGGTGCCTTTGTAATGGCCACTTTTAGACAAAATGGGGTCCTGAGCAAAAAATAAAGTGGGGGCCCCGCATGCTGAAATTCATTACTGTGTCTTAACAGGATGAGGGTCTGAAAGCAAATATCAAAAATCAGGTCTTGTACTGCTCTAGAACAAACAGCATTGTGGTTCTTGTTGTAAGTAGGTGAAATTAGGTAGTCTGCGACTAGGTGGCTCTGTCCCAGAGTAGTGCTGGTAACAGAGAGTAGTGTAATCAGATGCTAGGTCCCTTTTAGTAAGAGCCCTCTTCTAGTGATGTCATGAGTGAGTCAATGGCGATATATATGCCAGGTTTGTAGGAGCCTTAGTGCAGTTAGGACATGGGAGCAGGAGACCCCACCATCATGGAGATGTAGTCAGCAAGTAAAGGCTCTGGACAAGGCTGGAGGACAGGGAGAGGTAGATCTACACCCAGAAATGCTGGCTGTAGTCATCCTGACTGTTACTGTGGAGGGAGCTAGAGTGGGTTGCCAGCGAGAGGCCAGGCCAAGTGTTCCCTGGAATGAGGCTATCCCCCTGGAATATCTGGGAGAAGTAAACCCAAGCCAGAGGTGACTGCAGGGATTCTGTCTCAGGAAGGCTACCTGTAAGGAGCAGTGAGTTGGAAACACACAGCCTGATGCCGCGTACACACAACCGGACTTTCCGGGAAAGTAGGTCCGACGGTCTTCTCGACGGACTTCCGGCGGACTTTCTGAACGGACAGACTTGCCTACACACGACCGGACTTTCCGGCAGACTAGGTCCGCCGGTCTTCCCGACGGAATTACGGCAGACTTTCCGAATGAACAGACTTGCCCACACACGGCCACGGGTACGACGGGACTAGAAAAGGAAGTCAATCTCGCTGCTTTTATCGGCGAGATTGGCACCTTGCGAGCCCCGTCGTGGGGCATACCAGGCCCTTAGGTCTGGTATGGATTTTAAGGTGGAACCCCCTACACCGATGTTGATGTCTCTTCTCCGATGTTGATACGACGCTCTCTCCGGCTGGAATGCTCTCTGAGTGCTCCGATGTGACTTATATAGGCGGTGACCCCGCCCCCTTATGCCGTCACAGTCCATGAGCATGCTGGGACTGTGACGTTTTAGGGGGGCGGGGTCACCGCCTATATAAGTCACATCGGAGCACTCAGAGTGCATTCCAGCCGGAGAGAGCGTTGTGTACCCCATACTCATTCACATAGGGTGGGGGGCCAGGATATGGGGGCCCTCTTATCAAAGGGGGCTCCCAGATTCCGATAAGAACCCCGCCCACAGACCCCAACAACCAACGGCCAGGGTTGTCGGGAAGAGGCCCTTGTCCTCATCAACATGGGGACAAGGTGCTTTGGGGTGGGGGGGCTGCAGGGCGCCCCCCTCCCCCAAAGCACCCACCCCCCAATGTTGAGGGCATGCGGCCTGGTACGGTTCAGGAGGGGGGGGGGCGCTCGCTCGTCCCCACCCCCTTTCCTGACCGGCCGGGCTGCGTGCTCGGATCAGGGTCTGGTATGGATGGACTTTGGGGGGACCCCACGCTGTTTTTTCGGCGTAGGGGGTTCCCCTTAAAATCCATACCAGACCTAAGGGCCTGGTATGCCCCGCGCTCGCCGCAATAGAAAAATTTGTTTTTCCTATTGCAGCGAGCGCGAGATGCAGTACCCTGCCCTTGCGTCGTATCTGGTCCGTTGGACCAGCACACAGACGAAAGGGCTTTTCCGTCAGGAACTGAGTCCGGCAGAGTTACGACGGAAAGATTTGAAACATGTTTTATTTCTAGGTCCGTCTGACTTTTGGGAAAAAAAGTCTGCGGGAGCCTACACACGATTGGATTGTCCGGCGGACTCTGGTCCGCTGGACCAAGACTGCTGTAAAATCCGCTCGTGTGTACGCGGCATAAGGCAAACCAGGACCCTGTGAGTGAGTACTGATGACCCCGGGAGGAGTGAGAGTTACATAGTTACATAGTTAGGTTGAAAAAAAGACCATCTAGTTCAACCAAAAAAAATAAATAATACAATCCCATATACACAATTCTATACTCACAGCTGATCCAGAGGAAGACGAAAAACCCTAGCAAAGCATGATCCAATTTGCTACAGCAGGGGAAAAAAATCCTTTCTGATTCCCCCAGAGGAAATCAGATTTTCCCTGGATCAACTTTACCTATAAATGTCAGTACCCAGTTATATTATGTACATTTAGGAAAGAATCCAGGCCTTTTTTAAAAGCAATCTAGTAAGCTGGCCAGAACCACCTCTGGAAGGAATCTTTTTTCCTCTAGACATAAAGAGTGCTCCCATGTCCTCTGTGATGACCTTAAAGTGAATAACTCAACACACCAAGTTCACTATATGGACCCCTTATGTATTTGTATATGTTGATCATTTCCCCCCCCTTAATCTCCTCCTCTCAAGAGAGAATGAATTCAGTTCCTCCAATCTTTCCTCATAGCTGAGCTCCTCCATGCCTCTTATAAGTTTGGTTGCGCTTCTCTGCACTTTCTCCAGTTCCCCGATATCCTTTCTGAGAACTGGTGCCCAAAACTGAACTGCATATTGCAGATGAGGTCTTACTAATGATTTGTACAGGGGCAAAATGATATCTCTCTCTCTGGAGTCCATACCTCTCTTAATACAAGAAAGGACTTTGCTCGCTTTGGAAACCGCAGCTTGGCATTACATGCTATTATTGAGCTTATATTCTACCAAAACTCCCAGATCCTTCTACACCATGGAGTCCCCCAGTTACACTCCCCCTAATATGTATGATGCATGTGTAGCCAAGGGCTTGCTAGTATAAGGTATTACAGTTTTGAATTATTGTTTCGAATGAGTTTGACTCCCTCTAGTGTCTTCTTAATGCTGTTAGGATTTTCTTTTAATCCCTGAAAAGGAACGCAGCAAAGCATTGTGGGAGATGTAGTTTGGAGGAGAAAGTGACTCTGTTAGCTGGATCAGCCTTGAACCACAATACAGACAATGCAAAGAGTGCAGCACTGCATGCAGGGAGCAGTGATAAAAGGATCAGCACGGCCATCTTTCAGCCCCTCTGGACGCCATTCAATACCCGCCAGCAGGAGGTTTGTGTGTGTGACCAGGAGTGAGAGACAGCGGGCTATACAGTGTGGAGCCGGATCGCCAGCCTCTGAGGTACTTCAGAGTACAGCCCTGTCGGCTTAGCAAGCGGATCGGTTTGCAGCATCAGGGAATCTGGAAGTTTCCTGCATTTCCGTTATCTGGAGTAACGGTACAGCGCGGCAATGCCATCTTTTCATCAGACTGAGACATCGGGAGGGAGGTCCGGACGGAGCCTCACAGCCTCTGAGTCTATTGTGGTGAGAGGGCACCTGCCCATTTCAGTAAAGTGCACTGTTTGCTGAGTGAGTTATTTTACAGACTGCTGGTGAGACTTGTAGTTCCATGGATGTGAATCTACTGCTTCATAGGCATCATACAGCTGAACTCTGGGGTTTGTCGTTCCCTGTGCTGTAAGGTCAGTACTGTATTACACTCACACATAAGGAGGAAGTTACATAGTTACATAAAAAAAGACACAAGTCCAACCTATGTGTGTGATTATGTGTCAGTATTACATTATATATCCCTGTATGTAGCGGTCATTCAGGTGATTATCTAATAGTTTCTTGAAGCTATCAATGCTCCCCGCTGAGACCACCGCCTGTGGAAGGGAATTCCACATCCTTGCCGCTCTTACAGTAAAGAACCCTGTACGTAGTTTAAGGTTAAACCTCTTTTCTTCTAATTGTAATGAGTGGCCACGAGTCTTATTAAACTCTCTTCTGCGAAAAAGTTTTATCCCTATTGTGGGGTCACCAGTACAGTATTTGTAAATTGAAATCATATCCCCTCTCAAGCGTCTCTTCTCCAGAGAGAATAAGTTCAGTGCTTGCAACCTTTCCTCATAACTGAGATCCTCCAGACCCTTTATTAGCTTTGTTGCCCTTCTTTGTACTCGCTCCATTTCCAGTACATCCTTCCTGAGGACTGGTGCCCAGAACTGGACAGCATACTCCAGGTGTGGCCGGACCAGAGCCTTGTAGAGCGGGAGAATTATCGTTTTATCTCTGGAGTTGACCCCCTTTTTAATGCCAATATTCTGTTTTCTTTATTAGCAGCAGCTTGGCATTGCTGAGCCTATCCTCTACTAGGACCCCCAGGTCCTTTTCCATCCTAGATTACCCCAGAGGTTCTCCCCCCAGTGTATAGATTGCATACATATTTTTGCCACCCAAATGCATTATTTTAAATTTTTTTACATTGAACCTCATTTGCCATGTAGTCGCCCACCCCATTAATTTGTTCAGGTCTTTTTGCAAGGTTTTCACATCCTGCGGAGAAGTTATTGCCCTGCTTAGCTTAGTATCGTCTGCAAATACAGAGATTGAACTGTTTATCCCATCCTCCAGATCGTTTATAAACAAATTAAATAGGATTGGTCCCAGCACAGAACCCTGGCGAACCCCACTACCCACCCCTGACCATTCTGAGTACTCCCCATTTATCACCACCCTCTGAACTCGCCCTTGTAGCCAGTTTTCAATCCATGTACTCACCCTATGGTCCATGCCAACGGACCTCATTTTGTACAGTAAACGTTTATGGGGAACTGTGTCAAATGCTTTTGCAAAATCCAGATACACCACGTCTACAGGCCTTCCTTTATCTAGATGGCAACTCACCTCCTCATAGAAGGTTAATAGATTGGTTTGGCAAGAACGATTCTTCATGAATCCATGTTGATTACTGCTAATGATATTGTTCTTATTACTAAAATCTTGTATATAGTCCCTTATCATCCCCTCCAAGAGTTTACATACTATTGATGTTAGGCTAACTGGTCTGTAATTCCCAGGGATGTATTTTGGGCCCTTTTTAAATATTGGTGCTACATTGGCTTTTCGCCAATCAGCTGGTACCATTCCAGTCAATAGACTGTCTGTAAAAATTAGGAACAACGGTCTGGCAAGCACTTGACTGAGTTCCCTAAGTACCCTCGGATGCAAGCCATCTGGTCCCGGTGATTTATTAATGTTAAGTTTCTCAAGTCTAGTTTTAATTCTGTCCTCTGTTAACCATGGAGGTGCTTCCTGTGTTGTGTCATGAGGATAAACACTGCAGTTTTGGTTACTGAAGCCCCCCGATTCACTCGTGAAGACTGAGGAGAAGAATAAATTCAATACCTTCGCCATCTCCCCGTCCTTTGTAACCAGATGTCCTTCCTCATTCTTTATGGGGCCAATATGGTCGTCCTCCTTTTTTACTGTTTACATACTTAAAGAATTTCTTGCTATTTTTTTTGCTCTCCTCTGCTATGTGTCTGTCATGTTCTATCTTAGCCGTCCTAATTGCACCCTTACATTTCTTGTTGCATACAAGTGCAATATTTAAAAGTTAAACAGTTAAACATTTATCAATGTACCATTTATTCTACAGTTTGCTTTTTCTTTCTTTTGCCTTGTGGATTACAAATTATGCAATTTAAACTACAGGCTAGCTGAAGATATCTGGAGTCAAGGAACTTTTATCATCTTCTGCAAAGCTTTACTATTCTATTTGTAGCTTGAACTGTGAATTACAACCTAGGGGGAGCTATTGAGTACATGTTAAATATTGCATTGTATTATTGAATGTAAGGAACATCATATTGTAATTTGGTGTGTGTATTGAGGCCTCGGTGGGAAGGTGTTTAATATAGGTATTGAGTGATATTGAACACTTGTCCCATTGTACACCTGTCTACATATACTCCCTACGGTGATTATACAGTCCATAGTTATCAGTTATCTAAATAGAGTGCTACCAACTGTAATTTATTGTTTGTATCCATTCACATTGTTCAATGTGTTTATTATTCACTCTATTAAACTTTCTGAGTGGTTCAGTGACATTGTGTGAGTTCTCATTGATAACATCCTATTGCAGAATGGAACCCAAGGTATCAGAGGTAAGAGAGCATCTGCAGAGTCGGGGTAGCCAGTGGGGCATAGAGTCAATCAGCAGCCCTCACGGGGGTACCACTACACATGCGTAGTCTTAGCCCCCAACTTACATAACTTTACATTTGCCATTAGTTGCCCAATTAGACAGTGCATTCAGGTTGGCTTGTAAATTGGAGACATCCTGTAAGGACATTATTCCACTGCATAGCTTAATGTCATCCTCAAAGACTGAAATGGTACTTTTAATCCGAGACCCTATATCATTTATAAAAAATATTAAAAAGTAAGGGTCCCAGCACTAAACCTTGGGGTACACCACTGATAACCTTAGACCGTTCAGAGTAAGAATCGATACCCACTACTCTCTGAATTCTGTCTTTTTGCCAGTTTTCTATCCATTTACAAATTGATTTTACCTGTAGACTTTACCTTACACATGAGCCGTGTGTGGGGAACTGTGTCCAACGCTTTTCAAAATCCAAGTATACCACATCCACAGCCACCCCTCTGTCCAAGGTTTTACTTATCTCTTCATAAAAAGAAATCAGGTTTGTTTGACAACTTCTGTCTTTCATAAACCCATGCTGTCTGTTGCTTAATATATTTTTTTCCCAGGAAGAACTCATCTATGTGGTCTTTTATTAAACTCTCCAGTATCTTCCCGACTATAGAAGTTAAACTAACAGGTCTCTAGTTACTTGGTAAAGACTTTGATCCCTTTTTTTAATACGGGCACCACATTGGCCATACGCCAATCCAGTGGTACTATTCCCGTCATTAATGAGTCCCTAAAAATTGGAAACAATAGAATAAACCTCAGGTTTATTCTATGCATTACCAAGGGATGGTGGCAATTTACATGTGTGGTCCGGAGAATCATTTAGTTTCAAATATTAGAAACAATGGCCTTGAAATGACAGAGCTCCATTCTTGAGTTAAGGAAAATAGGAATTATTTATTATTATTATTATTATTCAGGATTGATAAAGAGCCAAAACACAGACAAAGGGTAATAACTGTGGGGTTGGGGATGAGCTGATGGAGAAAATATAAGACAGTTGTTAAGGGAAGGCAGGGTAGACTTATCTGAAGAGGAGGGTTTTCAGGGATCATCTAAAAGCAAACCGAGTAGGAGGTAGTCAGACAGATTGGGGTAGGGAGTTCCAAAGGATGGAAGAGGCTCAGGAAAAGTCCTGGAGGCGAGCATGGGAGGAGGTGACAAGGGAGCTAGAGAGCAGGAGGTCTTAGGAGAAACAAACAGAACGATTAGATTAGTATTTTGAGACTAGGTTAGTGATATAGTTGGGGACCAAGTTGCAGATGGCTTTGAAAGTTGTTGTTAGTATTTTCAACTTAATTCGTTGGGTGAGAGGCAGCCAATGGAGGGATTGGCAGAGAGGGGTAGCAGACACTGAATGGTTAGTAAGGTGGATGAGTCTGGCAATCATAATGGACTGATAGAGGAGCTAGCCTATGTAAAGGTATTCCAATAAGGAAGGAATGGCAGCAGTCGAGGCGAGAGATGCAGTGGCGGCTGGTGCACTATTTTTTTTTGGGGGGGGGGGGGCAAGGCGGCAAACAAACCACCCCCCCTCCGGCCAATACGGTCGCTTCTCCTCTCGGCCAATCGGGTCTTAAGACCTGCTTCCTGATTGGCCGGGAGGAGAAGCAGGAAGACCATAGCAAATATTAATTCGCTATTGTCATGCAACTGAGTGGGCTCGGTTCGCAGTGCTCTGCACCCCCGAGCCCACCCTTTTTTTAAGCCAATTAGAGACTCAGGCTCTAATCACGTGCTTCAAAAAAAAAAAAAAAAGCCCATTAAAATCCATGTGTCTGGCGCCCTGTATGTAGATTAGGGACGGGATTAGGGGGGCAGCGCCCCACCACCCCTAATGGAGCGGCTGCCCCTACCAGGGAGTGAACTAGGAGCGTTGTGGTGACATTGGTTAGGAAGGGGCATATTTTGGAGGCTCCCGCTGCTGCCAAAAGCAAATCAAGAGCGCAAGTCCCTGGACAGCCAAGGCTCTCGTGGACATGACTGGATTGAGAGGGGGCTCAGGTAAGTATTAGGGGGGGGCTGCTGCACACAGAAGGTTTTTTACCTACATGCACTGAATACATGAAGTAGAGCTGCACGATTAATCTTTAAAAAAATCGCAATCTCAATTCAACCCCCACCTCACGATCTTAATCCGCCATTTCCACGATTCATGTAACAAGTTCTGAGCAGTTCTCTGCCCTGGGAGAGGGTATTTATGGGGCAGACGCCATGTTTTAGGGTTCATTTTCGTTCCACCTGCTGGCCCTCCTGGCCGACAGGTATGTGTTAGGAGTACTACTGCGACCGGGAGGACCACGTTGCTGCGGCGTGTGGGTGGGCTCAGAAGCCTGTCTGGGGCCTATCACAGCGGCGAGGGAATGCTCCTGGGCTGTCTGTCCTACGGGAAGAAGCTGGACAACTGAGAAGATCCCAGGGGAGGACCCGTCATGGAAGGATCATGCAGAGTGCTGGTCTGGAGAAGGGCCTGGTGACTCAGTTGGAGGACGTATCCTAAAGTTATCCTACCGCATAGTACTGCCGGGTCGGCTTAAAGGTTCTGGTGCTGTGTTTGCTACCCATCGTAAACCATTGCATCCTGTGGCAGAGGATCGTACGGGTTTCTACTACATTCAAGTCTGTGGCAGAGACTTTTGTTCGTGCTACGTGCCGGTTGCTAGGTTAGTGAGAGAATACTATCCGGGCGGGCAAAGATTCAGCTCTAAAAGGAGAGTACATTCATCTACAAGATTTCAATTCCTAATATTACATCAAGAAAAGGTATTTGAACTTCCCTGCAACTTTTCTTCTACCTCTTTCCTGCTACTTCCTTCAGTTACTCTTTATTAAAGCATTGGAAAAGATACTCAAGTGTCCGGTGTCTACACTGTCTGGTATTAAACTCAATGGGACCCTAGAGCCGGTTCCGGTGAAATTGAGGTAACGAATGTGACGGTAACAACCCACTTTAAACCAGCAGCTCCACCGTGAGTTATTGCTACATATATATATTTTTTTTTTTTAGCCGCGGTTGTTGCAATATTTTATGTCACACTGTATTTGTGCAGCGGTCTTTCAAACACAATTTTTGGGGAAACACTTCAATGAATTAAAAAAAATAATAAACAGTAAATTTAGCCCAATTTTTTGTATAATGTGAAAGATGATGTTACGCCGAGAATCGTGATCTTTATTCTAAGCAAAAAAGGTTGTGATTCTTATTTTATCCAGAATCGTGCAGCTCTAGCATGAAGGTAAAAAAACCTTGTGCCTTCACAACCACTTTAAAGTAACATCAGTAATCCATGTGCCCGGCCCCTAATCTACATGAAGGGCGCCGGATGCATGGATTCCAATGGGGCTTTTTTTGAAACACGGAGGCTCTAATTGGCTTCAAAAAAGGGTGGGCTCCAGCCCACCCAGCTGTGCGACCATAGCGAATTAATATTCACTATAGTCTTCCTGCTTCTCCTCCCGGCAAATCAGGAAGCAGTTCCTGTGGCCCGATTGGCCAGTCTTAGGACTCCCTGGCCAATCGTGTCTCAGGACACACTTACTGTTCGCCCGGTAGGAGAGTCAATGGCCCGGCTCTTCATTCCCCCTGACTCCAAAGGTAATGCCCTGATCCCCGCTGTCCCGTCTGTCTCTCCTGGGGGGTTGATTGCTGGGGGGTATTGATGGGCACTGAAGGCTGGATACTGATGAGGCTGTATTGATGGGCACGGATGAGGCTGTATTGATGGGTACTGATGGCTGGGCACTGATAAGGCTGCATTGATGGGAACCGATGAGGCTGTATTGATGGGTACTGATGAGGCTGTATTGATGGGTACTGATGGCTGGGCACTGATAAGGCTGCATTTATGGGAACTGATGAGGCTGTATTGATGGGTACTGATGGCTGGGCACTGATAAGGCTGCATTGGTGGGCACTGATGGCTGGGCAGTAATGAGGCTGTACTGATGGGCACTAATGAGGCTGCATTGATGGGCACTGATGGCTGGGCAGTAATGAGGCTGTACTGATGGGCACTGATGAGGCTGCATTAATGGGCACTGATGGCTGGGCACTAATGAGACTGTATTGATGGGCACTGATGGCTGGGCACTAATGATGCTGTACTGATGGGCACTAATGGCTGGGCACTGATGAGGCTGTACTAATCGCACTAATGTGCGATTGCCGGCCGTCTCCCGGGGGGGGGGGGGTTGGTGTTAGTTTGCCACCCCACCCCCTAATATAGGAATGTTGTGAGAAGGCCTCTGCCATGGATATGAGCACAAGATGGCAGAGGGTTTTGTTCTGGTAGCAAGAAGCAGCAGGGAAGGAACTCTTGACGCCACTGCACAGCCATTTGCAAGCCCCCTTAGCCGTGTTAAGCAACTGCAGCAGCTCTGCAGTAAAATGACTGGGGCCCCAGGGAGAGTGGAGATCTGGGCAGCTGCCAGGTCAGCCACATTACAAGTACAGGCCACCTTTAAAATATCGCCAGCTCTACACTGGATGTGATAAAATAGCTGATACTCATTGTATCGATAGGGCCATCATTTAATAAAAAAAATAATGCATGCAATCCATCCGACTACAAGGCAGAACAAATATAACATTCCTGGAAGGTACTTGGCTCAGGTTAGACTGTGAATGATCCATTAAACCGGCCATAGAACTGTAACAACTTTGCAGGAAGATGGATTTGCGGCCATAAAACCAGGCTAACTGAGGTAGTGAAATTTGGGACGAGCGTGAAAATGTTACAGGGATTCTCCTTTTATCAATTTGCCGTTACAAGATTGATGGCGGCGCCATGAAAACGCGGCTCCATATGTGCGAGATTAAATTGAATTGTTTTTCCTTACGACGTGGTTTTTGTTCAGTTTTTGCGGCAGTGTATTACAAAGCTGTCATCAGGTAATGTACGGCGCGGGCCACAGCTTCGAATAGATCATCAAACTTTTCTGGTATCTTGTGCTGCAGGACGGAGCGAGAGCCAAATTAAACCGTCCTAAATCTCATTCTGCGGCTTTCTGGAAAATTTGCACCGATCCAACTGGCTTTGTGATGTCATAATGCGTTTGGGTACAGATGTTTGCTGCGCTGAAGAGAACGCAGAGCGCAGGTGGAAACTGCGTTGTAACGTTTAAAGGTAGAGCTGCACGATTCTGGATTAAATGAGAATCACGATTTTTTTTTTTGCTTAGAATAAAGATCACGATTCTCTCACGATCCTGAAAAACTTTTTTATTTTAAAGATTTACCACCCCTGAACATTATTGAACAAGATGGCAAAAAAATAAGACATAATAATACTCTGTGCTTCAATCAAAATTTTAATAAATGTAATGAAAAAGAATGTAAATGTGTAAAGAATTAAAAATAATTACCATTAAGTTATATTAGGGTCTTTTTTTTTTTTAAGTACCTACCGCAAGTTTTTTGTTTACACTTCAAAGCATTGAAAAGTTATTTTACAAATGAAATAATTTTTTTTTTAAATTTTGCACTTTTTTCAACGTGAAACGTATAAATATGTGGTAAAGGTGTAAAAATATTAAAGAACAAAGCAAACAAAAAAAATTTCAATTATTAATAGTTTATAAAATAGAAGTAAATAAAAAAAAAACAGCTAGGATATTATAATTGAATAGAGAAGGAGAATAAGGCATTAATAAGGCTGATCAGAGTAAATTAAGGGTTAAAAAGAGAAACAATTTAATTAAAATTTATTTTTTTTTTACTTGAAAAGGTTGCTTTAAACTGACTTCATTTGCAGACCAAAGTTCATCCCTTTGATCTGTAAATTAATAAACAGAATGACAGAGAAGAAGATACAATGTTTCTTTTTTATCTGTCTCTTTCAGGCTGAGTAATGTTGTTGATAAACATTGCTGGCTGCTTTTTTTTTTTTTGGACAGCTTTTTTTTTGACAGCTGAGCAGGGGAACTGCTCTGACAGCTGAATGAGTCATCGGTAGATGAAATAACTGAGCCTGAAAGTATTGTAGAAATGCTGGATTAAGACCGTGTGGGTGGGTCGAATCGAGATCGCGACCTTTTAAGGATTAATCGTGCAGCTCTATTAAAGGCTACCTTTTTCAAAAAGTTTATAAATGCACTCCAATTAATAAAAATAAAAAAAGCGCATTTAATATATTTTTGCATTGAAGCCTGCAGAGCATTACAATTGAGATCAGTGAATCATGGCTGCAATGCACGGGCTCCTGCATTGGTTACCCCAAGCACTAGGTCCAGTGGTACAGACCTTCTGTTACGGGGCTGGAGGAAGTAAACAATGAACTACAAGTGCGATAATGTCACCAATGCACATTGACATACGGGACTTGTAGTCTTCCTATTCACAGATCATTTGAATGGATCCCTTGGCTGTGCGGCGGGGGGGAGCTATTCATGTAAGAGGAGGAGCGGTTTTAGGGTGGCGGGTTGAGGTATACGACCATTCACTCACAGTAACATTCTTTTGAGTTGAGTAAAGCTGGGCATAATTCAACTCGGAAAACTGAGGACATCTTGTGGCAACAACGTGGTACTGCAGGGGACAGCTCCTGACCGAAGGTGTGTAATGCCTCCACTTCTGACACCTCCTGTATTGATGGATACTGATGGCTGGGCACTGATAAGGCTACATTGATGGGCACTGATGAGGCTGCATTGATGGGTACTGATGGCTGGGCACTGATAAGGCTGCATTGATGGGCACTGATGACTGGGCAGTAATGAGGCTGTACTAATGGGCAATGATGAGGCTGCATTAATGGGCACTGATGGCTGGGCGTTGATGAGGCTGTATTGATGGGCACTGATGGCTGGGCATGAATAATGCTGTACTGATGGGCACTAATGGATGGGCACTGATGAAGCTGCATTAATGGGCACTGATGGCTGGGCACTGATGAGGCTGTACTAATAGGCACTGATGGCCACTGATGGCTGGGCACAGCACTTATGAGGCTGTAATGATGGGCATTGATGACTGGGTACTGATAAGGCTGCATTAATGGGCACTGATAACTGGGCACTGATGAGGCTGCATTGATGGGCACTGATGGGGTTGTATTGATGGGCACTGATGACTGGGCACTGATGAGGCTGCATTGATGGGCCCATCAACGCAGCCTCATCAGTGCCTATCAATGCAGCCTCACCAGTGCCCATCAACGCAGCCTCACCAGTGCTTATCAACGCAGCTTCACCAATGCCACATCTGTGTATTACGCTATGCTGAACCCAGCGCTGTGTATTAGGCTCTCCTGAACCCAGCATTCTGTGTATTACACTCTCCTGAACCCTGTGTTATGCATTCCTGGTTTTATTGTCCCTTTAAGATCCTCCCACTGTACAATTTGGCCACACCCACCCTATGACGTGGTGTGCTCCCCCACAGGAATGGGGGGAGGGGGGGTTCCTGCACCTATTCTGTGAAGAAAAAAACCCTGGGCCCAGCTGCCCAAAAAGAACAGGCCGCACGAAACCAATGGGCCGACAGGGAGAGATCTCTCCTGGCCGGACCAGTCCTGCATTCTGCATGCACCACCTGGGCTGGGTGGCAGGAATAACAATGGGCACCGCCGGCAGTCCTTATGGAAGCCAGCAGGGGCGTAACTAGAAATAGCAGGGCCCCATAGCAAAATGTTGTATGGCCCCCCCTGCAAACAGCCCCCTCCCCCCACAGCTGCCCTAGTGTCAATGCAGCCTGACCTGTGCCACATATAGCGTGACCTGTGCACAATGCAGCGTGACCTGTGCCCAATGCAGCGTGACCTGTGCACAATGCAGCGTGACCTGTGCCCCATACAGCATGACCTGTGCCCCATGCAGCGTGACCTGTGCCCAATGCAGCGTGACCTGTGCCCAATGAAGCGTAACCTGTGCCCCATACAGCGTGACCTGTGCCCCATACAGCGTGACCTGTGACCCATACAGCGTGACCTGTGCCCAATGCAGCGTGACCTGTGCCCAATACAGCGTGACCTGTGCCCAATGCAGCGTGACCTATGCCCCATACAGCGTGACCTGTGCCCCATACACCGTGACCTCTGCCCCATACAGCGTGACCTGTGCCCAATGCATCGTGACCTGTGCCCAATGCATCGTGACCTGTGCCCAATGCATCGTGACCTGTGCCCAATGCAGCATGACCTGTGCCCAATGCAGCATGACCTGTGCCCAATGCAGCGTGACCTATGCCCCATACAGTGTGACCTGTGCCCCATACAGCGTGACCTGTGCCCAATGCAGCGTGACCTGTGCCCAATGCAGTGTGACCTGTGCCCCATACAATGTGACCTGTGCCCCATACAGCGTGACCTGTGCCCCATACAGCGTGACCTGTGCCCCATACAGCGTGACCTGTGCCCCATGCAGCGTGACCTGTGCCCAATGCAGCGTGACCTGTGCCCCATACAGCGTGACCTGTGCCCAATGCAGCGTGACCTGTGCCCCATACAGCGTGACCTGTGCCCCATACAACGTGACCTGTGCCCCATACAATGTGACCTGTGCCCAATGCAGCGTGACCTGTGCCCAATGCAGAGTGACCTATGCCCCATACAGCGTGACCTGTGCCCAATGCAGCCTCAACTATGTCCAATACAGCATTGCCTGTGCCCAATACAGCCTGGTCTGCCTGTGCCCCATACAGCCTCACCTGTGCAGAGGAAGAGGCAAGCCACCCGGATCAGCAGAGAGCGGGATTGCCCGCTGTAATAGCTTTCATTTGAATTTCCCGTCTTCGGCTCATCGTCACATAGCCCCACCTCTTGGCCTGACGCCTTTGATGACGTCACAAGTCCCGCATTGGATTGGCGTTCTGTCTATCAAAGGCACCGGGCCAAGAGGTGGAGCTATGTGACGTGAGCCCCGGGAACACTGGAAGTTCTAATGAAAGCTATTACATCGGGCAATTCAGCTCTCTGCTGATCCGGGTGGCTTGCCTCTTCCTCTGCACAGGTGAGGCTGTATGGGGCACAGGCAGACCAGGCTGTATTGGGCACAGGCAACGCTGTATTGGGCACAGGTCACGCTGCATTGGGCACAGGTCACAGCTTGCCTCTTCCTCTCCTCTCTCTTCCCCTGGCTGGGAGACTGTGCCGGCGGTGCTCTCATCCTCACTGGGCCCCACTTGGCTGCGGGCCCCATAGCGCCCGCATGGGTCGCTATGGTGGTAGTTACGCCCCTGGAAGCCAGGTATTCAGCTTCTGTAGTATTGTGTTAAGGCTGCACAGCTATGCCCTTCAACCTCACCTCAGGGCTTGCCACGCATGCCAATGCAGGGCTCTTATGGAAGCCTGGGACTTCCATAGCATTGGGCCTGTGCTGCTGCACCCTTTCACTTTCACCTCAGGGGGCACGCCGATGAACAGCCCTTAAGGCCCACCAAAATCCTCAGCACCAGGCCCATAATGCTCTTAATCCAGCCCTGTCACTGGGAGTAAACATCGCCTCATCTTTGGTGTCCGTGGGAGGAATAGTGCCCCATCATTGGTGTCACCGGGAGGAATTGTGTGTGTTGCCAGACGGCGTCCGGACGTGTTCTTTTTAATTGTTGTAAGTGTTGTCTTGTGTCTATGTGTTTTTTGTGGTGATTAACCTTGTGACCTCTTATAGGCCAGCTTTGGTGAAGCTGTAACTTTTCTATATTTAGGCCTGATATCGTGCTAATTTTTCTATAAAAATAAAATTCAGGATTTTTTATGATAACTCTAATATGATCTGGTTCTTGCTGTCATTTGTAACCCTTTCCCGGTGTCTTGTGCCGGGTTGCCATTTGTGGCATATGCCCTTTTCTTGGTTACGGCAGCAGCACCCTACACGGTTGATTGATCCATGAGTGACCATTCTAATTGAGTGGATATACATGTGCCAAGCCCGCACCTTATAAGTTTATCTAAGACTGTCCACAGACCTATGATAAGGGTCATTTTAGGGGCATTCTTAAAAATGTTTATGGCAATAGCAAGGAAAAGGGGTAAAAGGAAAGGATGCTGGTTAGATAAACCACCACCATTTTTTTTTTTTGATCTCCAGCAATGAGTTCCCAAGTCTGCATACATACTATCCCCATTATAAGGGGCTCCAACCATTCCCGAGATGAGTTCCTGGGTCTGTACATCTGGGGTGCCCATTATGAGTGTCTCCCATCATCCTTGCTGGATTTTTTTTTTATTTTACATTGTATAGACTGCAACAGGAGAAGCTGGAACTAATAAAGGTTGGCATGAACACACAAAAAAAGTGGAGTCAGGAACTATGGTAGGGCAAGCTCACTGTTGGAGTATCCAAGACATAAGAAGTCGGTGACTGACTCAGCCTACCAGGCTTCATCTATATCTAAAATATCACTTTTTTTGGTAGATGGATACTTTGAGGCCAAATATTGTATGATTACAAAAGGTGCATTTATTTTTTACTATAAAATGTCAATAGTCTCAGTGGCATCCATCATTTCCCATTTCTAGAATTTGTTTTAGGCCAGTGGTTGTAGGAAATTGCCTTCAGGTGCAGAAAGTATGGAGAAAATGTGTATTATATATATCTATATATATATATTTTTTTTTCTTTTGCTATCTGGAGTTTTGGAACTTTCCCATTATGTAGGTTCCATTAACTGATAACCAGACCAATAAGGTTTTTAATTTTCCGGGCCAGCGAATGCTAGAGGGGAACCTTTGAATTGTATCGTGTTCTGGTGCTGCACTGTCTAATTTAGTCTTCAGATTAAACCTCTCAGCTACCATTTCTATCCAGGATGGAAATATTATCTAATTTGTGTCCTATTCTACATTTCCATATCATTCATTTTACATCTGTTACTTAAAAACTATTATAGAAACTGAGCCAAGGCAAGAGAAAGCAAAGTAACTGTCTTTTCATATATGTGCAATACTTACACCTAAGATAAAACTTTCTTAAAGGGGTTGTAAAGGTTCGTGTTTTTTCACCTTGCTGCATCCTATGCATTAAGGTGAAAAAACACCTGTCAGTGACCGCCCCCTCAGCCCTCCCCGTTTTACTTACCTGAACCCTCGAACTTGACCCGGCGGGGACGCGCTCTCTCTCTGTCCGGGGTTCACGGCTCTTGATTGGATAGATTGATAGCAACGCAGCCATTGGCTCCCGCTGCTATTAACCAAATCCAATAACGCGGGCGCCGGGGGCGGGGCCGAGTCCTGCATTAAGCCTCTATGGATGCCGAATGCTGGACTCGGGAGCGCGCCCGCAAGGTAACCCTCTGGGGAAAATGCTTCTCCAAGGGGGTTAACAGATGTGGGGAGGAGCCGCGAGAGCCGCCGGGGGACCCCAGAAGAGCAGGTTTGGGGCCATGTTTCCTTTACAATCACTTTAAAAGAGAAGTATGGGGATTTACTTTTTTTTAGAGTCATACTTACCTAGGTGGATCTGTCCCATGCCGGCTCTAACACTGAGAATTGAGCAATCAAACACTGCCAATCGCTCAGTTCTCACAGATCCCTAAGCAGAGATGGTGACTGTCAGTCACCGGCTCTCTTCTCTGTCTCCCCGTGCTCACTTGAGCACTTGGTTGTGGGGGGGGGGCGGGAGCGACCAGCAGCGGCTCAACATTGTCCCCATTGGCTGCCCTGAGCTTGAAAGCCCCCCAACACTCTGGGTTCTGCCATATTTAAAGCCAGGGGTGTATCTACCGCGAGCAAAACAAAGCGTTTGCCTCAGACGGCATTTTTCAGGGGGCGGCGTCTGCAAGCATCAACCCGGTATCATTTTTTTAGAGCCGGTGGTCGGCTTACTAGCCGCTCAATTGCTTTTACAAGCAGCAGGATGGGCTTCCACGGCTCTCTCGGGCTCTTCCATCCTACAAGGAGACCCGAGCGACCAGTCGGCATGTCTGCCGGCTGGCCGTTCAGCCAAGTGGAGTGGAAGAGGACTACAGTGGCAACCTGTGAAACTCTGAAGGCAGTGCTGGAAAATAATGGTGGCCACACAAAATATCCCGTGACCATGTCCGTTAGTGACGAAACGACGTAGGGGGGAGGAGCGACGCACTGACGTCACCGCTACACGTCCTGTCCCGGAAGCTACGGGCTGTTCTAGAAGCCGGCCGGCTCGTTTTTATGCTTATATTGCCTACCACTCTGTAAGTGTTCACTTGTCTTTTCTAATATGGAATAAATTTAAAAGGATTTTATGCTATGTGAAGTCTTTGTTGTTTTATGGGGAACTTACAACTCACCCGAATCGATCCATCAATGGACCGTTCCTATTGAGGTTGAGGTGTCCAGTATATGCCAGCGAGATCCCGGGCTGGGGTTACAGCCATCCGCCTTGTGTGGTCCCCTATAAGCGGCAGTGTTTCTTTGTGATGGAGGCATCTTTTCACTTGTCACTTTTTCTGGGAAACCCTGCAGCACATCACCTTTCAAGAATCATCAATTTTTCCAATGGACTAATCACCATAATGTCATGATTTATATATTAGCACAAATGGACTTTTTTATTTAGTCACAGGTTTTGTTATATAATATAAAGTATATCTTTTGATTTTTGTACTTATAAACTTCACCTGTTTATCACACTAGTAATATCTACCTCCATATTGCAGTATATTTGATGTATCACACTGGCCACCGAGTATCATTACCGAGTGTGGCCATTCATTTAATTTGTTTTTTGCACTGAATGGATTGGTTTATTTTTAGATCTACTTAGTGTAGTCTATTGATACACATTTTTGTGAGCACTCATCAGATTTTCTTGTAATTTAACCATTTTTAGCTCGACTTTTTGTTTTTATTTCTGTTTAGTGTTGCATAACGCTTTTAGTCGCAGCTCAGTATATTGTCCACTAATAGCGTAGTTTTTTCTATTAGTGGAACCATGTCCTGTGGTCTGATGAGACCAAGATAAATTTATTTGGTTCAGATGGTGACAAGCGTGTGTGGCGGCAACCAGGTGAGGAGTACAAAGACAAGTGTGTCTTGCCTACAGTCAAGCATGGTGGTGGGAGTGTCATGGTCTGGGGCTGCATGAGTGCTGCCGGCACTGGGGAGCTACAGATCATTGAGGGGACCATGAATGCCAACATGTACTGTGACATACTGAAGCCGAGCATGATCCCCTCCCTTCAGAGACTGGGCCGCAGGGCAGTATTCCAACATGATAACCACCCCAAACACACCTCCAAGATGACCACTGCCTTGCTAAAGAAGCTGAGGGTAAAGGTGATGGACTTGCCAAGCATGTCTCCAGACCTAAACCCTATTGAGCATCTGTGGGACATCCTCAAACGGGCGGTGGAGGAGCGCAAGGTCTCTAACATCCACCAGCTCTGTGATGTCATCATGGAGGAGTGGAAGAGGACTCCAGTGACAACCTATGAAGCTCTGGTGACCTCCATGCCCAAGAGGGTTAAGGCAGTGCTGGGAAATAATGGTGGCCACACAAAATATTGACACTTTGGGCCCAATTTGGACATTTTCACTTAGGTGTGTACTCACTTTTGTTGCCAGGGGTTTAGACATTAATGGCTGTGTGTTGAGTTATTTTGAGGGGACAGCAAATTTACACTGTTATACAAGCTGTACACTCACTACTTTACATTGTAGCAAAGTGTCATTTCTTCAGTGTTGTCACATGAAAAGATAGAAGAAAATATTTACAAAAATGTGAGGGGTGTACTCACTTATGTGAGATACTGTAGAATGCTCCTTACTTATAAACATTTTTTGGACAGCTCCTTTTTCGTTTGCAGCCGCCGCCATAGTGACTGCTGTCTTCCGCGTCCAATACATGTCTTATTTCCGCCGTAGTACTTATCAAGCAAGCCTCGTTTCCGACGCTGGATTGCTATAACAACCGTGTTTCCGCGAATCGGAGCTGACCTGCTGCTGCATTACTCGCGGGATCTCGGAGCTGACGCAGTGCAAAGGAAATGACATAGCCCCGGCATGTAAGCACCATTTTTCCGGCATGAAGAGCTTGCTGGAAAAATGGAAAAAAAAGCGCATGCGTTGGTGACGTCATTGCTCAGAAAAGGAAGAGTTACATTGAAAGGAAGAAGGTAGGAAGAGATCCACATATAGCACTAGTTTGGAATATATAATATGCCTGAAATTGAACAGGATGGGTTTACTACCGCTTTAACTGGAATACCAAGGGTACAAGAAACATAAACAAGTCAACGGCCTATTTTTACATACCCAGCAGTGAGATTGAAGTGAAATGAAAAGGGAAAAGGAAAAAAGAAAAAAAAAAGGGGGTGGCGAGGGGGGGGGGGGGGGGCTGGGGAGGGGGTGGAGGGAAAGAAGCAAGGGAAAGAAGCAAGGGTCAGAACACGCAACCCTTTACACCAAGGGTCTCAAACTGGCAGCCCTGCGGCTGTTGCAAAACTACAAATCCCATCATGCCTCTGCCTGTGGGAGTCATGCTTGTAACTGTCAGCTTTGCAATGGCTCATGAGACTTGTAGTTTCGCAACAGCTGGAGGGCCGCAAGTCTGAGACCCCCTGCATACATCGTCCAATGCAATCCATCTCAACATCTGTATGTAGTAATAATTACTAACTGCCACATTAACCAGAGGTCCAAACTTTGTCATATTTCCAAGGACAACATCTGTTCATATAAGTGATCTTATACATAGGTAGGGCCGCATCCACCATAGCCTCCCAGGAAGATAATCCGGGGGGGGGGGGGGGGGTTGGTGAGGTCTATTTCAGTGGGATTTCCTTTTTGGCATAATACAGGAGATACAGTAGGAGATCAATAACTTGGTATGGTGGGAATGTTGGCTATCTTCATGATTGCCCAGCAATGCTAACTCTGGGGAGATAGGTAGAGACAGCTGCAACCTTAGATTTATCTCTGTAAATATATTAGACCTCTAAAATGCAAGTATAGGGCAATCCCGGAACATAAGAAGGTATTATCGAGACCCGTTACAAGATTTTGACCTATTGGTACAGGGTGCCCACTACTTCGCATCGATTCTTCCCTCAGGTCCCTAGTTTGTGTTGGCGGTGTGGCACCGCAGAGGGAACGATACTACATGTCTTTTGGGATTGTCCCAAACTTAGACCTTTCTCGCAAGAGGTGATCGGTACGGTCAAACACTTGACTAACGTTGATCTGGAGGGAAACCCTGCGGCATGTCTGCTACATCTCTCAGAACGGCCTATCAAGAAATACAAGGCTTCTCTTACAATCCAGCTACTGAACGCAGCTAAGGCATGCATCCCCTTGTGTTGGAGATCTTAGAATCCGCCGTCAAAGTCCCTGTGGTTCTCTAAAGTTCTCTAAAGTCAATGACCTTGGGGACTTGGAGGATCTCACAGCTACCTCGAATAACCAAGAGTAGATCTTTCGTGACACCTTGAGGCCCTGGCAACATTTTGTATACACCGATGCCTATCTTCAGGGGGTTTCACAACCTGGCTGATCTCCTGACCTCCTGAACTCAGTCTAGACACCGTAGGGACAAGAAGGTCTGTTTCTTCCTTCTATATGTCTGTTCTCCCTCTTGACACCTGGTCCCTAATTTCTGTCCTTCTCTGACTGCCCCCCCTCCCCCCATCTTCTTTGTTTGTTCACCTACCCCATATATATGGCTCAGTTCTGGGTTCTATACCACATCTGATTGTCTATATACGTTATTCTATTCTTATTGTCCCCACTCTGGGTCATACTGGCCACTGGGGTGCAAGTCTTCCCAGGACATTGTTTTGTTATAAACAGTTTTCGGTATCTGAGTCTCTGCTCTAGGTCTCTCATGTCACAGCTATATATGCCATACATGTGCAAGCGGATGGCTATTTTCGAACCCATACTGTTTTATATGCCCATCCATGCCGTGCTATGCTAGGTCTGTCGTCATTTGTGAGACCTTTAACCACTTCCCTACCCAGCCATAGTCATATGACGTCCTGGGATTCCCGGCCGTCTAGGGGGCGCGCGCGTGCCCGCCGCGTTGCTCGGGACCCGGTGCCGCGATGTCCGCTGGGCACCCGCGATTGCGCGTTAACCGGGCCGGACCGTGGATCTGTGTGTGTAAACACACAGATACACGGCCTGTCAGCTCTGAGGAGAGCGATCTGTGTTCCCAGAACGGAGGAACACTGATCGGTCTCCTCCCCTTGTGCGTCCCCTCCCCCTACAGTTAGAATCATTCCCTAGGAAACATATTAACCCCTCCCCGCCCCCTAGTGGTTAACCCCTTCACTGCCTGTCACATTCACACAGTAATCAATGCAATTTTATAGCATTGATCGCTGTATAAATGTGAATGGTCCCAAAAATGTGTCAAAAGTGTCCGATGTGTCCGCCATAATGTCGCAGTCACGAAAAAAAATCGCGATCGTCGCTAAAAAAATAAATAAATATTTTTTTTTTAAAAATGCCATAAATCTATCCCGTATTTTGTAGATGCTATAACTTTTGCGCAAACCAATCAATATATGCTTATTGCGATTTTTTTTACCAAAAATATGTAGAAGAATACATATCGGCCGAAACTGAGGAAAAAATTTGTTTTTTAAAAAAAAAATTGGGATATTTATTATAGCAAAAAGTAAAAAATATTGTGTTTTTTTCAAAATTGTCGCTCTTCTTTTGTTTATAGCACAAAAAATAAAAACCGCAGAGGCGATCAAATACCACCAAAAGAAAGCTCTATTTGTGGGGAAAAAAGAACGTCAATTTTTTTTGGGTACAACGTTGCACGACCGCGCAATTGACGTTTAACAGCGCTGAAAACTAAAAATTGGCCTGGGAAGGAAGGGGGTGAAATTGCCCTGTATTGAACAGGTTAATGTTGTTTGAATATGCCTTTTTACTATTCTTTTTTTTTGTAAACTGCAACTTTTTGGAAAATAAAAGAATTACAATAAGAAAGAATGTATTATCCGGGGTGCCGCCGACACCGAGGGGCTGCTAAGGTATCGATCTGGGTAAATTCTGTGAAGTCTCAGAGGGGCATAATATACCCTATGTTACGACTTTATTATTATTTATCTACTTACACTACCGTTCAAAAGTTTGGGGTCACCCAAACAATTTTGTGTTTTCCATGAAAAGTCACACTTATTCACCACCATACGTTGTGAAATGAATAGAAAATAGAGTCAAGACATTGACAAGGTTAGAAATAATGATTTGTATTTGAAATAACATTGTTTTTACATCAAACTTTGCTTTCATCAAAGAATCCTCCTTTTGCAGCAATTACAGCATTGCACACCTTTGGCATTCTAGCTGTTAATTTATTGAGGTAAGCTGGAGAAATTGCACCCCACGCTTCTAGAAGCAGCTCCCACAAGTTGGATTGGTTGGATGGGCACTTCTGGCGTACCATACGGTCAAGCTGCTCCCACAACAGCTCAATGGGGTTCAGATCTGGTGACTGTGCTGGCCACTCCATTACCGATAGAATACCAGCTGCCTGCTTCTGCTGTAAATAGTTCTTGCACAATTTGGAGGTGTGTTTAGGGTCATTGTCCTGTTGTAGGATGAAATTGGCTCCAATCAAGCGCTGTCCACTGGGTATGGCATGGCGTTGCAAAATGGAGTGATAGCCTTCCTTATTCAAAATCCCTTTTACCCTGTACAAAGCTCCCACCTTACCAGCACCAAAGCAACCCCAGACCATCACATTACCTCCACCATGCTTAACAAATGGCGTCAGGCATTCTTCCAGCATCTTTTCATTTGTTCTGCGTCTCACAAACGTTCTTCTTTGTGATCCAAACACCTCAAACTTGGATTCATCCGTCCACAACACTTTTTTCCAGTCTTCCTCTGTCCAATGTCTGTGTTCTTTTGCCCATCTTAATCTTTTTCTTATATTGGCCAGTCTCAGATATGGCTTTTTCTTTGCCACTCTGCCCTGAAGCCCAAAATCCCGCAGCCGCCTCTTCACTGTAGATGTTGACACTGGTGTTTTGCGGGTACTATTTAATGAAGATGCCAGTTGGGGACCTGTGAGGCGTCTGTTTCTCAAACTAGAGACTCTAATGTGCTTATCTTCTTGCTTAGTTGTGCAACGCGGCCTCCCACTTCTTTTTCTACTCTGGTTAGAGCCTGTTTGTGCTGTCCTCTGAAGGGAGTAGTACACACCGTTGTAGGAAATCTTCAATTTCTTTGCAATTTCTCGCATGGAATAGCCTTCATTTCTAAGAACAAGAATAGACTGTCGAGTTTCAGATGAAAGTTCTCTTTTTCTGGCCATTTTGAGCGTTTAATTGACCCCACAAATGTGATGCTCCAGAAACTCAATCTGCTCACAGGAAGGTCAGTTTTGTAGCTTCTGGAAGGAGCTAGACTGTTTTTAGATGTGTGAACATGATTGCACAAGGGTTTGCTAATCATCAATTAGCCTTCTGAGCCAATGAGCAAACACATTGTACCATTAGAACACTGAAGTGATAGTTGCTGGAAATGGGCCTCTATACACCTATGTAGATATTGCACCAAAAACTAGACATTTGCAGTTAGAATAGTCATTTACCACATTAGCAATGTATAGAGTATATTTGTTTAAAGTTAGGACTAGTTTAAAGTTAGCTTCATTTAAAAGTACAGTGCTTTTCCTTCAAAAATAAGGACATTTCAATGTGACCCCAAACTTTTGAACGGTAGTGTATGTATTTTGTACGTTTTTATTGCTGTATGTGTCTCCATTGGGGATGTATTTCCCATCACCTTCTGCTCCTGGTTTAGTGACAACTGTAAAATTTTGGATTTTCAAGTGACTCAGTGACAATTGTAAATCTCCTCAGCAGGGACACAGCAATATAAAAAAATTGTAAAAAGTGTTGAATTTGTAGAAACAATGATTGTTATTTGTTATTTTTTTTTAATAATAGAGTTGGCAGGGAGGATGAGAATTGAATTGGTACCACTGCTGTTTTTTTTTTTAATTTATTTTTTTTCAGCATGTAAAATACTCATTGTGCTTTTCATTTTAAAACAATAAAATGTCAAATGTCATTTAATTTTTTTTTTTTTTTCTAAAAATTGTTAGACTTATCTTATGGTTTTACAATATTGTTTGTTTAAAAAAAAAAAAAAAAAATTGTTTGCAAAAATATGTTTAACCACTTTAGCCCCAAAAGATTTGGCTGCTCAATGACCAGGCCATTTGTTGTGATATGGCGCTGCGTCGCTTTAACTCACAATTGCGCGGTCGTGCAACGTTTTACCCAAACATAATTTATGTCCTTTTTTTCCCACAAATAGAGCTTTCTTTTGGTGGTATTTGATCATCTCTGCGTTTTTTATTTTTTGCGCTATAAACAAAAAAAGAGCGACAATTTTGAAATAAACACAATATTTTGTACTTTTTGCTATAATACTGTAAATATCCCTTTTTTTTTAAAAAAAGCGAATTTTTTCCTTAGTTTAGGCCGATATGTATTCTTCTACATATTTTTGGTAATAAAAATCACAATAAGTGTATACTGATTGGTTTGCGCAAAAGTTATAGCGTCTACAAAATAAGGGAAAGATTTATGGCATTTTAATTTTTTTTGATCTGCGATTTTTATCGGGACTGCGACATTATGGCGGACAGATTGGACACTTTTGACATATTTTTGGGACCATTGATAATTATACAGCGATCAGTGCTATAAAAATGCACTGATTACTGTGTAAATGTCACTGGCAGGAAAGGGGTTAACACTAGGGGGCGATCAAGGGGTTAAGTGTGTTCCCTCATGTGTGTTCTAAATGTAGGGGAGGGAACTGACTAGAGGAGATGACAGATCGTTGTTCCTAGCTAGTAGGAACACACGATCTGTCTCTCCTCTCCTCACAGAACAGTGATTTGTGTGTTTATACACACATGTCCCTGTTCTGGCTCTCGTGCCCGCAATCGCGCGTGGCCAGCGGTCATCACGACCGCCGGCCACGCGCATCAGCTCCCCCGCAGTGCAGCGCGCCCAGCTGCTATCCCCGCTTAAAGGGACCGACGTACAGCTACGCTGGTTTGCAGGGAACGTGCCGACCTGCCGCAGTATAATGACAGCGGCTGGTCGCCAAGCATTCAATAAGTGTTTTTTAGAAGAAAAAAGTAATTTAAGCTCCATTTTGGATTTTTTTTCCTTTAAAATAATACACAAATTGACTTTTAATTTGGATAAAAAAATTTTGCCTACTGCAGTTTTTGTATTCCGTGCTTCACAGTGGCAGCTCTGGCCTCGTAAGCTGTTATGTGTTATCAGCAGGGACACATTCTACGCTAAAGCAGGGAACGCGACCTTCACTAAACATTTATTGCAGGTGAATCTTCCTGATACACATTTTAAATGACAGTGATTGATTTCCCTGCAGCGAATGTTTGGAGAAAGTCACAGCAACTGCTTTATAATATATCTTCTCCTAAAATTGTAACATTTACCTGACAGTAACTGTTGATGTTCCCTTCACAAAAATGCTGGAATAATTTGCATGCCCCTCTGCATGTTCCCGATAGATCCAAAAATGTAATTTGTTGCAGATTTCCAGTCCTTAGGTATAGTGGCTACATTAGTTTTCTATTTTATTTCATTTTATATTCAAGGCTTTTTTTCCCCCTTCAATTTTCTGCTCATCCTGCGAATAACACTTCCAGTCCTAGGGAGACAACGCTCGTTCCTCTACTGTACCTATGGAGGGAGCCATGATTGCCACCCAGGCACTTCAAAAATGTCTGCCAATTTATATTTCCATTACTTGGGATTGTGATGTCATAAGCAGTTTACACAATAAAGATAAGATTGTTATTGCTTTCTATTTATGAAGTGACAAAGACACCGTGGGGTTGATTTACTAAAACTGTAAAGTGCAAAATCTGGTGCGGTTGTGCATGGTAGCCAATCAGCTTCTAACTTCAGCTTGTTCAATTAAGCTTTGACAATAATACCTGGAAGCTGATTGGTTACTATACAGAGCTGCACCAGATTTTGCACTCTCCGGTTTTAGTAAATCAACCCCAGTATTTCCGGCAGGATCAACAGGTACTTTGTGTACTCGCTGCCTGAAAAAAAAAAAAAACGAACGCAGCCACCACATCTATAGACCGGTAAGCTGCAGTATATTAACCACTTACCACATGCGCACTGGCGTGTCCTTTGGGGCCCGCAACGGCGCAATCCAGTTACCCGCCCGCTGTGCGTGGTTGGGGTACCATGCAATCTCGCTATGACCAATCAAAGCGATCACAAGATTACAATGTACACAAAACAGTCATGAATGGCTTCCATTCATGACTGCTTGCTTAACCACTTCAGCCACCGGAAGATTTGGCTGCTGAATGACCGGGCCATTTTTTGCGATTCGGCATTGCATCGCTTTAACTGACAATTGCGCGGTTGTGTGACGTTGCACCCAAACAAGATTGATGTCCTTTTTTTTCCCACAAATAGAGCTTTCTTTCGTTGGTATTTGATCGCCTCTGCGTTTTTTTGTTTTTTTTTGCGCTATAAACAAAAAAAAGCGACAATTTTGAAAAAAAAAAACACAATATTCTATACTTTTAGCTATGATAAATATCCCCATTTTTTTTAAAAAAAGCTATTTTTTTTCAGCTTAGGCCGATATGTATTCCTCTACATATTTTTGGTAAAAAAACCCCCAAAAAACGCAATAAGCGTATATTGATTGCTTTGCGCGTTATAGTGTCTACAAAATAGTGGATAGATTAGCATTTTTATTTTTATTTTTTTTTTTTACTAGTAATGGCGGCGATCTGCGATTTTTATCGTGACTGCGACATTATGGCGGACACTTTTGACACATTTTTGGGACCATTGACATTTATACAGCGATCAATGCTATAAAAATGCACTGGTTACTGTAAAAATGTCACTGGCAGGGAAGGGGTTAACACTAGGGGGAGATCAAGGGGTTAACTGTGTTCCCTGTGTGTGTTTCTAACTGTAGGGGGAGGGGACTGACTAGAGGAAATGACAGATCGTGATTCCTAGCTATTCCTAGCTAATGAACGCAGTCACCACATCTATAGACTGCAGTATATTAACCACCTACCACATGCGCACTGGCGTGCCCTTTGGGCCTGCAATGGCGCAATCCAGTTACCCGCCCGCTGTGAGTGGCTGGGGTACCATGTAATCGCTATGACCAATCAAAGCAATCACAAGATTACAATGTACACAAATTAGTCATGAATGGCTTCCATTCATGACTGCTTGCTCCACGATCCTGCTCTGTAACAAGCGATCGTGAGTGCCCGGCGGTCATCGCGACTGCCGGGTAAGCACATCGGCTCCTCTGTGACGCGGCTGGCGCACGCGCGCGTCCAATACCACCGGGAAGCCGAGGACGTCATATGACACCCGCACCAGGATGGGAGATCCCATCTGCAGATGTCATATGTCTATGGGCGGGTAGGGAACCGGTTAAAGATGTTAAACTCTGGGGCACTACAAGCAACAGCAGAACAATGGATAGCATGGATGTCTGTATATAGTGTCTATGATATGCTGGAACAGATCTCTGAAATGAAGATGGTAAGAAGTGCAGGGAACAATGATGTCTATACACAGTGTCTATTAGACTGGGCAACCGCCCACTCACCACACTGGAACAGGAGATGATGATGATGAGGATGATGATCTCTCAGGTGTTTTGCTAAAGTGATGACCCCCCGCGCACCACACCACGGCTCCCACAGATCTGATGTTCCTGCAGAGTGGATGGAACAGGAACGGCCTCCAGACCGCCGCCGGACAGGGGGTGTCCTTCCAGATATCTGCTGGGTAAATCTGCCAAAGGAGGCCGCACGACAGCTGCAGCTCATTCTTATCAGACTCCCTGCACGCAGATCCACACCGGTCCCAAGAGAGCGTGCTAGGCCCCCCCCCCCGCTCTTCTCCATCAGCCCACAGGTAATTGTAATTTCACATAATACAGCCAGAGGGCGAATCCTTTCCATATGGACTACATGTCCCAAGATGCCCTGCTCTACCTTTGGTTAAGAGAGTCACAGGACAGCCAAACTGGAACACTAGGGGGAAACAACTCCCTCTGAATAATACCACGCAGCATCTTCTGATTGCAGGAAAATGTAAGTATCCAGCTCCTGGCTACATAAGCAATAACAGTGTAAGAAAAAAAAAAGCAATCCCTGATCACCCCCCAGGGTAGTACAGTGTCACTATGGTAACATACACACACCTAAGATGTACACGTATATGTAAACTCCAATAGTATAACACGCTGGCTTGCCACCTGCAGCTTTCTACACACTGGCTTGTTCCTGAAGCTCTCACCACATTTGCTTGACCCAGCAGATCGCCACACCCTGGATTGACCCTGGAGCGCTCTACACACTGACTTGCTCCTGCAGCTTTCTGAACATTGGCTTGACCCTGTACATAGTTACATAGTAGGTGAGGTCGAAAAAAGACACAAGTCCATCAAGTCCAACCTATGTGTGTGATTATATGTCAGTATTACATTGTATATCCCTGTATGTTGCGGTCCTTCAGGTGCTTATCTAATAGTTTCTTGAAACTATCAATGCTCGACGCCGAGACCACCACCTGTGGAAGGGAATTCCACATCCTTGCCGCTCTTACAGTAAAGAACCCTCTACGTAGTTTAAGGTTAAACCTCTTTTCTTCTAATTTTAATGAGTGGCCACGTGTCTTGTTAAACTCCCTTCCGCGGAAAAGTTTTATCCCTATTGTGGGGTCACCAGTACGGTATTTGTATATTGAAATCATATCCCCTCTCAAGCGTCTCTTCTCCAGAGAGAATAAGTTCAGTGCTCACAACCTTTCCTCATAACTAATATCCTCCAGACCCTTTATTAGCTTTGTTGCCCTTCTTTGTACTCGCTCCATTTCCAGTACATCCTTCCTGAGGACTGGTGCCCAGAACTGGACAGCATACTCCAGGTGCGGCTGGACCAGAGTCTTGTAGAGTGGGAGAATTATCGTAGCTGTAGCTCTCTGTACACTAGATTGACCCTGCAGTACTCTACACACTGGCTTGCCCCATTAGCTCTCCACACACTGGCTTGCCCCATTAGCTCTCCGCACACTGGCTTGCCCCATTAGCTCTCCGCACACTGGCTTGCCTTTTGCATTACGTTCATTGACCTTGCAAAGGCTGTGTACTGGAGGCTGTGTGGTTACTTTCATTTTACATAAATTTCGCAATATTATTTTATTGTTTTTTCAAAGCTTGAAAATAGAAAATGAAATACATTTTTTAGAAATCTATGAGTTTATTGTCCGTGGCATGGGCTTCTGCAGCAAGACAGGAAATGACATGGCTTATATATTTTCTATAGTGAAGTCTTGAGGATCTCATTGAATTTGTTTACTAAAAGAAAGAAATATTCCATATAACAGATTTATTATTCCCACTGATTGAAAGTGAACGAGCACTGAGGTAAAATGCTATAAAATGCTATAAAAGTGAGATTTATTGATTAGAGCAGACAAGGCAAGCCACAAAATAACGAAAAAGCACTGCTAAATATTCTCTAAAAATAATCCTTTTTATATACAACTACTAACTGTATATCATTTTTGGGCTCCGGTGATTAGTAGTGATGATGGGCGACGAGTTCAATTTGCCAAAAGTTCAGTGAATCTGACCCGAAGTTTGGTAAACTCGAACTTTATGAAGAGTCCTTTTAAAATCAATGGGTGAAAAATTCTGCTGGTAAATTCTGGCCAATATTATAAAACACACATGGAGGGCGGGGGGTGCACTGCCATGGAGGACATTTAAGGAAGCCAATTTTTAACGCAACTTCAAGAACAACATGAAAAAAGCACCAATCCTTTTGATCAGGGGTCTCCAAACTTTCTAAGCGAAGGGTCAATTTACTGTCCTTTAGGCTTTTAGGGGCCATACCGTGGCGAGTTGGAGTACACAATGCCCCATTGTTGGTTATAATTGAAAGAATAGTGCCCCATCATTGGTGTCAGTGGAAGCAGTGGCGGCCGGTGGTAATTTTTTTTGGGGGGGGGCACCAAACAGTATATAACACTCCCCCCAGTTGTCAGTCGGTAGCACTTACCCCATCACAGGCGGCTTCCCCTGCTCGGAGGCCTCCCGTTACCCTGCTCTCCACAGGTTATCGCGGCGGCGGCTTCCGTTTTCACCCTGCTCCTTGGCGGCCAATCGGGAGTCTTCTCACACCCGCTTCTGATCTGCCAGATTGAGGATCAGTGTTTCAACAGTGAAAATTCCTCCGCTGTTGTAACACACATGAGTGGGATTGGAGCGCATTCTCTGGGACCCGAGCCCACCCTATTTTGAAGCCTATTAGAGCCTCTGGCTCTAATCAGGTGCTTCAAAAAAAACCTGGCCGCTGTAATTTATGTGCCCGGTGCCTTGAAAGGGACTGGATGCATGAATATGTCCGCTGCGGCAGCCATGCATAGATATATGCTATGCATGTATCTATCCATTGCATATAGGGCGTGACGTGGAGAGAGGGGGCGGCGCCCGGGCGCCCCCAATGGTCAGGCTGCCACTGAGTGGAAGCAATGGCATCCCATCATTGGTGCCAGTTGGTGCAGTAGTGCCCCAACGGCCAGATAAAGGCATGTAAAGGGCCACAGTTTGGAGACCACTGCTTTAGATCATAAGCTTGGGAAATACCTTTAGGCTGTATGTGGTGTTATGGAACAGTACGATTTTCATTGACAGTGTCTGCCACACCGTATTCTGGCCAGGGCCGGATTCCTCACAAGGCCACCGAGGCCAGGCCTCGGGGCGGCAGTAGTGCGGGGGCGGCAGTAGTGCGGGGGCGGCAGTAGTGCGGGGGCGGCGCCGCTCCTGCGGCGACTTCTCGGCCGCCTCTCCCCCCCCCCGCACTAACATAACCCTTGCAAAGTTTCTTAGTCCTGGCAAGCAGGGGCGAGCAGGGGCGGGCTGGGCTGGGGGCGTGTGACTGAGTCATACTGCGCTGCACTCTGGGAGTTGTTGTCTGGCCTCACTGAAGTTCCTGGCGGTGGGAGGAATTCAGCAGCGCAACAGACTACAACTCCCACCTCCCAGGAGCCTCAGAGGCAGCCGGCATGTCACACGTGACCTGAGCAGTTGTGAGCTGGGACCGGGCGCTGGCTTGAGGAGAGGCAGAGACGAGAAGTGACTGAGATTTATCACCCCCTCCGAAGAGGCCGTGCAAGGAGAGTAAGTATCTAGCTGTAACACAGACCATGACACACCCCCAGCTGACCCCCCACATTCCATGGGCACTGATCAGGCTGCACTGATGATGGGCACTGGTGAGGCAGGTGGTACTGATTAGGCTGCAATTTTGGGCACTGTCTGCATGGGTGAGGCGGAACTGATCAGAAGGCACTGATGGGCACTGTCTGCACTGGGGAGGAGGCATGGATGGACACTGATCAGGCTGCACTTATGAGCACTGTCTGCACTAGTGAGGCTGCACTGATGGACACTGATCAGGCTGCACTGGTGAGGCTGCATTGATGGGCACTGATGATGGTGAGCTGATTCGGTGGTTTAACCACTTCAGCCCCGGAAGGATTTACCCCCTTCCTGACCAGGCCATTTTTTGCGATACGGCACTGCATTGCTTTAACTGACAATTGCGCGGTCGTGCGACGTTGTACCCAAACAAAATTTACGTCTTTTTTTCCCCACAAATGAGGCTCTCTTTTGGTGGTATTTGGTCACGGCTTTTATTTTTTGTGCTACACAAACAAAAAAAGAGCGAAATTTTGAAAAAAAACAACCAATTCTTTTAACTTTTTGCTATAATAAATATCCCAAAATATATATATATATTTCTTCATCAGTCTAGGCCAATATTTATTTTTTTTACATATTTTTGGTAAAAAAAAAAAAAGTCATAGCGTCTGCGTCTACAAAATAGGGAGTAGATTTGACATTTGTATTATTTTTATTTTTTTCTAGTAATGGCAGTGATCAGCGATTTTTAGCGGGACAGCGACATTGCGGCAGACAGATCGGACACTTGACACTTTTTTTGGGACCACTGACATTTATACAGCGATCAGAGCTAAAAATAGCCACTGATTACTGTATAAATGTCACTGGCAGGAAACGGGTTAACACTAGGGGGCGATCAAGGGGTTAAATGTTCCATAGGAAGGTGTTTCTAACTTCATCAAAACTGACTGAGCTGTGTGACACAAGTCCAGAGCTCACTGCTGCCTCCATTTTCATGCATTTTTCTGCCATCATTTGCTGCTAATCGCAAGATCTAGGCTGTAGAATTTGGGCAGGAGAAGGGAGAGGGGGGAGCTGGGGGGTGCAGGAGTTTTTTTGTGTGTGTGTGTGTGTTGCAATTTATGTGTTGCTTGGCACCCTTTGAAATTCCTTCATGTGTTGCTTTTGGGTTTTGTGTTGCGTTCTATGCAACGTTGTGCAGTGTAGTTTGTAGGTGCATTGTGTTGGAGATTTTATTTTTTTACTTTTTGTTATTAGGCATTGTGATGTCACAGTGCTGTAGACTGTCAGCCCAGCTGTTTTGTGGAGTGTGACAATAGGGGCACAGATCAGGACTGTCAGTGTGTTTGTGGCTTAGTGCAAAGCAGCTGGACTGTCCTGCAATGCTGCCTGGGATCTGATCTCTATTATTATCATTATTATTTATCATAAAAAATGCAGTACTGGTTAGGATTTGCACTGTGCACTGTATTATTATTATTATAGACATTTTCTGCATTACAGAGTATTTTCAGTCTGTACAATTAAAGCCAGTTATTTTCAGTGTTCTCGTGTGTGGAGATATGTTTTTAATTGATCTATTATAGCAGTCATCGATAAAGGACGAAAATAGTTGTGTGTGTGTGTGTATGTGTGTGTGTGTGGGGGGGGGGGGGGGGGCGGGGGCGGCATTGAAGGACCCGGCCTTGGGGCGGCAAAGGGAGTAAATCCGGGCCTGATTCTGGCATCACATATTTTGGATGTTTAATTATTTACCATTTGTTTAAAAAGTTTTGGCTCCAACACCTGCTGTTTTAATTAAACGATGACAAGACTGAAATGATTGGTAGAAGAAGCAGCCACAACAAATCTATAAAAGAATAGGAACATTTACTCTTAAAAAAATAAAGCCAAAGCCCTCAACTTCATAAACTTTGCCTAGTGGTAAAACAGTTTGATTGCTTGTGAGCTTTTTAATAATATTTCAAAACAGAGTGCACAAAAACATTTAGAATCCCGAACCCCAAGTTCCCTGAACCCCTCCCATCCCCATATCCCTAATTATTACCAAAATATTAAAAATATAGTCTTCAGGTATGTGTGTGGTAGTAGTTGGCTAGTGTCAAGACAGTACACAAGCACTTCAATAGGCAAAAAAATAGAAAGAGGCAAGGCAAGTTTTATCTTGCAATAAAAATTAGATGGTAATATCTAAGAGAAAACAGCCACGAATATTGTCCAGTGGCTGGATCGTGATTTGTATATTTCAGTAATTTATGAATTCAGATTGCACTATATTTGTCCAGTAATCATGAACTGATCCATCCTACACCAATCCTTCAAACCAAAAAATCACTTCAATTCACTTGTAATTGCCCTGTCAAGGTTGGAATACCACTAGTCTCAATTTAGTGGGCATCTAAGCTGTGCAGTAGCTACCCTAAGCCCTAATTGGTATTGTTTTCTGTGTTTATTGAGTTTTTCCTTAACCTACTGTAGGACATTGTATGCTTTAGCATTTTGTTGGAGAGCGCTCTCCAGAAGACAGAGCAAGAAAGAACAAGGTTTGGATTACGAATATTTATTTCACACTGACCAATCACTAGCACAGTGTTTCTCAAACTTCTTTGTCTTGCGACGCACCAAAAAGATCTAAAATTTTTCACGGCACACCTGAAAAAATGTAACAATTTTTGTGGTGAACAAATGTATTTATTTTTACATATCTATTTAGTTTTACTTTTGCTTGCTTCCTTGCTTTTCATTTAACAGTTTCTCTTTCAGAGTTCCAGACTTGATTAAGTATTTCTCCAAGCGCTAAACAATGAACAAACTTTAAATAAATGTAAATGTGAAACGGGGCCGATGTTCTCACAAAACAAGCGCTTTAGGGGTAATGAAACACACTGAGACAAATTGAATCTGACGACCAAAATTAATGGCAACAGCTGCTGCCTTAAAAAAAATATCCTTTTCAAAAAAAGGATCACAGTAATAAAAACAATAAAAAAAGTCCAATGGACCCGGGCAGCGCTTATAAAGGTAATTAATCATAAAACATGAGCAATCAAATTCATGTCCATTCAATGAAGTCGGTGCATCAATATGAATCCATAAAAATGATAAAAGCACAAAATTGTATCATTAATTGTTGCGGAGAAACGTCAAGTCTGTTAGGATCAATTATATAAAGAACGCTTCATATGAAGAGTTGCTGTCACCAGAGGAAAGTCCACATCACATGTGCACAACTAAAGAGGGGGCGCGCAGGAAAACCCCCTCTTAAAAAAAAACCTCTTACCAGATAAGAGCTTAATCTTTGCGTGTATATCGCTCAAATCAGTGCAACATCTCTGCCGGTATCCTCCTTCCTTTATCCAAAGCGAGACAGCACTCAGATCGTTCAGTTAGTCAAAAATGAAAGGCATCGGACATAGTGTAATCTCATTTGTAACAATTTTATTTACCATTAAAAAACAAAGAGAGAAATCCCCCCTTCAAGATGTACACTTACAAGAATTAACATATAATGTAGCAGTGTTCACAAACTAGCATCAAATAACATCAAGGTTCCACAGTGTCTCCTACCGCTCCCGGCATATATCACCTACGGGGATCAATGCTGTTTTCCCTGAGCTTACTGATGTGTCTACGTACGTCCTATGGCTCCACCCTGGCGCGTTTCGTCACTCATGACATCATCCGAGGGAGGAGTTACACGGCACTCTCAATCTTTTATGCATCTGGGACCGGCTAGTCGATGTTAAACCTTTAGGTGCACGAACCTAGGCGTACACTTATTCCGTGGCATGACGGCGGGTACAATAGAAATGCACTAGCTGTTACTAGACACCTGGGCTGTTTGAACATTATCGCCCACCTATTCAGCGGTATGATCGCCAGGTCTATGTCTTGCCCTGTCAAGGTTGGAATACTACTAGTCTCACTTTAGTGGTCATCAAAGCTGTACAGTAGCTAGCCTAAGCCCTAATTGGTATTGTTTTCTCTGTTTTTTTTTTTTAGTTTTTCCTTAACCTAGGACATTGTATGCTTTAGCATTTTGTTGGAGAGTGCTCTCCAGAAGACAGAGCAAGAAGGAACAAGGTTTGGATTATGAATATTTATTTCACACTGACCAATCACTAGGACAGTGTTTCTCAAACCTCTTTGTCTTGCTGCGCACCAAAAAGATCTAAAATTTTTCACGGCACGCCTGAAAAAATGTAACAATTTTTGTGGTGAAAAACTTATTTATTTTTACATATATATTTAGTTTTACTTTTGCTTGCTTCCTTGCTTTTCATTTAACAGTTTCTCTTTCAGAGTTCCAGACTTGATTAAGTATTTCTCCATCGCTAAACAATGAACAAACTTTATTCATAAGCATCAACGTTTGAATGAAACGGTCTCTATTATAATATAATTAGAGCGATCAAGTTCTCCCGAGATCTCGCACAAGTCTTGCATTATGAAGGGAACCAATGAATGACAGACTGACAGAGATTGTGTTTTTTTTATATATGTTACTTTTGCAACATTGATTTACCATTTCATTTTCGATATGTTCAAGGTTTCAAAACGCTAGCTATTTTAAATATTTTTCAAAACTTCCACGGCACATTTGCAATTCTCACGCGTCACACTAGTGTACTGCGGCACACAGCTTGAGAATCACTTCACTAGGAGGTTTATTGCCACTGATGTGGGTTGGAAAAGTTGATAAATATGTGAGAAGGCCTTCTAGAAGGGTACTTGGCCTCACAGGCTTTTCCCAAAGGGGTTGTAGTGGTGGGGGGCCCTTTGCCTCTCAGACCTACTGCCTGGGGAGGAGGTATCTGAAGAGGAGGCCTTTACCTCCTATACCTGCTGCCTGGGAAGGAAACTATTTCAGAGCCAAGCCCCAGGGAGTGGAAATGGAGCTCAGCTAGGTCCTAGAAGACAGGAAGGTGGGCTGTTAAAGGGGAGCACCTTCAGAAAAGTTTTGTACAGCCCATTGCTGGCCTTGGCTTACAGACACACACATTTATATGGCTGATCTCAATTAGAGGCACGCAAATGAATATTGCCAGTCTTGGCTACAAAATGGAGATTATCAGTCCCAGTTTAAAGGTGCAACATTTGCCTGTGAGAGGGTGTACAGTCATATTTTCTTGGTGAAAGGATTACTTTTGCCACGGCAGGGGACCAGGGCCTTAAATAGGCTCTGCCCTCACCCTAGATGGCTGTCAAAGTCATATTTTCAGCATTTCAGCATTTAATCGGATAGCTGCTTCCCTATGACTGAGAAAATCATAGAGGAACCCAGTTCCTCTCATCTTCCTCCCCCATCAGCTTTGCCGCTGCAGTCGAGCGCCACCTGCAGTGGAGAATACAGACTGCACCTGCCTACAAATATACCAGCAATAAGACTAAGCGGGCCCAAAAATCCTGTTAATATTATAGAGGGTTATCACTTCACATAACGCACCCAGCAAAACCAAGCTTTGCTTACTCAACTCATTCAGTTGCTTTACCAGTGGCGTTGCTAGGGGGGTGCGGGTGGTGCAGCCTGCACCCGGGTGACACCCGCCAGATGATGACATAAGGATCAGACTAGTCTGACTGGCACAGTCACCGTGGCTCCCTCTTTCTGTTTCAGGATATCCTCAGCTGCCCGTGATGATGTGCAGGGAGAGTGGGGGAGCAGGGAGCGAGGCAGAGACAGAGATGCCCGGGGTCTGACCGTCACACATGCTGCAATAATATCTCTCTCCCTGCTGGCTGCACCCGCCTCCTCCTCGGCTCTGAAGTGAAGTACACAGGCCAGGAGGAGGAGCCGAGGAGGGAGAAGAGGGATACCACGCTACAGCACCAGCCCGGGGCCACGGTATGAAATAACACGGGTATTGCAGAGGAGGGGACATGGTGATTTGGGCCGGGGCATTGGCAGGTAACATCTATGCTGCCAGCAGTAATTTTAGGGAGGGGGGTTGAGGATATGCACTAGGGGTGCTTTGTTTTGGGTTAGAAATTACTTGTGCTAGAAGTAGAAGGAGGGGGGCAGATTTAAAGTTTTACCCAACCCAGCACAATTCCTCTCCTCTGCCAAAGCACCCCCTAGCACATATCCTCTAACCAATCCCCCCACCCCCCCAAATCAAAGATCCCATTTCAGCTCCATCCACTACCCCCAATACCATCTCGGGTCCATGTACCCCCCGACCGATCCCATCCCAGCTCCATCCACCACCTCATCCCATCCGGGCTCCATCCACCACCCTGATCCCATCCAGGCTCCATCCACCACCCCGATCCCATCCCGGGTCCATCCACCACCCCAATCCCATCCACCACACCACCCCATACCATCCTGTCTCCATCCATTACTCTATCCCATCCCAGTTCCATCCATTCCCCTGATCCCATCCCGGCTCCATCCTGCCCCCGATCCCATTCCAGCACCATCCATTCCCCCATACCATTCTGGCTCTATCCACCACCCTCATCCCAACCCGGCTCCATCATCCCCCCAATCCCATCCTGGCTCCATCCATTAAGATTAAAGTGAATATATTCAATTCATAGCTATGGAGGACCTCCTCATTGTCATAAAGACGCAAATTACCAAATATATTTCTTTTTTTGACAAACTATATTGTAAATTCAAGGATAAAGCTTTTTTGGACTCCAAATCTTCTGTCCTTGTCTGCTCCACAAGTGTCTGATAATGACAGATCTGAATAGATGAATGTTCTATTTAAAGCAGAACTCCAGCTGTTGTGTAACCCCCTCCCCAGTATGTGTGTGTGTGTGTGTGTATAATATAAGTTATATATATATATACATATATATATAAATAATTTTTTATTTTTATATATATATAGTAAGTGTATATCTGTATCAATATATATAATAAAATATTATTTATATATATATACCCTGTTTCCCCTAAAATAAGACCTAGCGTGATTGTTGGTGATGGCTGCAATTTAAGCCCTACCCTCCAAATAAGCCCTACCCTGTTTCCCCGAAAATAAGCCCTACCCTGAAAATAAGACATACAAGGACTTTAACTAGGGCTTATTTGGGGGGTAGGACTTATATTGAAGCCATCATTGACAATCACGCTAGGTCTTATTTTAGGGGAAACAGGGTATATATATACAGTTGTGCTCAAAAGTTTGCATACCCTGGCAGAAATTGTAAAATGTTGGCATTAATATTGAAAATATGACTGATCATGCCAAAAAACTGTCTTTTATTTAAGGATAGCAAGCACATGAAGCCATTTATTATCACATAGATTTTTGGATCTTGTTTTAAATCATAATGATAACAGAAATCACCCAAATGGCCCTGATAAAAAATTTACATACCCTGAAATGTTTGGCCTTGGTACAGACACAGGAGGTGGCACACACAGGTTAAAATGGCAATTAAAGGTTATTTTCCCAAATGTGTGGCTTTTTAAATCGCAATTAGTGTCTGTGTATAAATAGTCAAAGAATTTGTTAGCTCTCACATGAATGAAGTAAGCAGGCTAGACTCTGAGCCATGAGGAGGTAGAAAAGAACAGTCAAAAGACCTGCGTAACAAGGTAATGAAACTTAACAAAGATGGAAAAGGATATAAAAAGCTATCCAAAGCCTTCAATATGCCAGTCAATACTGTTCAATCACTTAATAAGAAGTGGAAAATTTGGGGATCTCTTGATACCAAGCCAAGGTCAGGTAGATCAAGAAAGATTTCAGCCACAACTGCCACAGGAACTGTTCGGGATACAAAGAAAAACCCACAGTTAACCTCAACAGAAATACAGGCTGCACTGGGAAAAGATGGTGTGGTTGTTTTTAAGGAGCACAATACGATGATACTTGAACAAAAAAGAGCTGCATAGTCAAGTTGCCAGAAAGAAGCCTTTACTGTACAAGTTCTACAAAAAACCCCGGTTACAATATGCCCAACAACACCTTGACATGCCTCATTGACCTTTTTGTGGCATTGGCGCAGTAAAGGCTTCCTTCTGGCAACGCAACCATGCAGCTCTTTTTTTTGTTCAAGTATCGTTGAATTGTGCTCCTTAAAAACAACCACACAGTCTTTTTATTAGGGCCATTTGGGTGATTTCTGTTATCATTATGATTTAAAAAGGATCCAAAAAACTATATAATATTAAATGGCTTCACGTGATTGCTATCCTTAAATAAAAGACAGTTTTTTGGCATGATCAGTCATATTTTCAATATTAATGCCAAAAATTCAAAATTTCTGCCAGGGTATGCAAACTTTTGAGCTTGACTGTATATAGATATATATGTAGCGGTCTCCCAAACTTTCAAGGGCCTGATGGTGACCCCCAGAGTTAGGAAGAACTGACATTCCTCCTCGTGGGTGCAGGTTACTAGGCATAGTGGGTGTGGTGCAAGGTTAAAAGATTGGGCGCCAGTCATTTTTTTCTAAAAATGAACAAAGAGAGTTTTATTTCTCTTAACAGCAACGGTGGGGGAGAAGGTTAGGGCTCAGGATACCCTTAGGCAAATGCAATAGCAATTAGGCAAACTCCGTAGACAAAAAAAGAACTAGGCAGACAGCAATAAAGATAAAGGGCCTTTAAGCTGAATGCAGCAATCTGTATCTTGTAGCAACTGCTGTCTCCTATAGAAACAACTTCCCTCACAGTATCCCCCTGCAGATCTTCCAGCTTAACTCACAGTATCCCACTGTAGATCCTTAAGCTCAGCTCGCCGTCTCTCACTAGACTTCTTGGACTCTCAGCTACCTGCTGGATCCCACAAACCTCACCCACAGCTAACCGCTGTACTTATCTTCAAGCTTTACTTACAGTTACCCGCCATACTCCTTCAAGCTTTGTATTCCTGGATGAGTGTCCACTGAAGCTTTCCCACTTACTTCACCATCCCCAGCTAGTGAAGCATCTGCTCTGGTACTCCTTCAGAATTTCATCCCTTCCAAACTTGCCTCTGGTAACAGGAGTGGTCGTCCCTCCGGGAACTGCTTCTCCTTAACCTCCAGCAACGAACAGGCTAGCCTCGGGCTGAGCCTGTTACATATGCAGTTCTGCCCCAGGCTTCGGGCTTAACCTTTGCTGCTCTTCCTTTGCGGAACCCTGAACTACTTGATAGGCCTCACGTAGACCTAGCAACCAGTAGCACTCCTAGATAGGCCTTGGGCTTCAGGCCTAGCAGCCAGGAGCTGTTTGTCACACATCCACCCAAGCCCCAGCCCTGGGCGGGAAGAACCCCAATCACCTGACTCCTCCCGAATAAATAGCCTATCCCAGCATGCACAGCGGTCAAAAGAAACTCCTGCTGATTGGCTGACGCAACTTATTTACCCATCACCTGAATTCACTGAAATCTATCATCCTAATACCAAAGGCAACAGTGCCACCTATTGACAGAAGAGAGAGACCACCAATTAAATTCAGATTTAGGACAGAAATCAGTGGATCAAACTATCAATTAGCCAGGCTAGTTACAACCTAGCATAACTAGATTTATTAGCAGCCCTGCTTAGAACGAGGGTGCTACATATACACACACACACACACACACACACACACACACACATATATATATATATATATATATATATATATAAATAACGACTGCGTAAGTCAAAGTTAGGGGGGCCATGCCTGGGAATGTTAGACATAGTTACATAGTTACATAGTAGGTGGGGTTGCAAAAAGACATCCTTCTATGAGGAGGTGAGCTGCCATCTAGATAAAGGAAGGCCCATAGACGTACGTGGTTTATCTGGATTTTGCAAAAGCATTTGACACAGTTCCCCATAAACGTTTACTGTACAAAGTAAGGTCCGTTGGCATGGACCATAGGGTGAGTAGCTGGATTGAAAACTGGCTACAAGGGCGAGTTCAGAGGGTGGTTAATGATTGGTTTGGCAATAACGATTCTTCATGAATCCATGCTGATTACTGCTAATGATACCGTTTTTCATTACTAAAATCGTGTATATAGTCCCTTATCATCCCCTCCAAGAGCTTGCATACTATTGATGTTAGGCTAACTGGGTTGTAATTCCCAGGGATGTATTTTGGCCCTTTTTTAAATATTGGTGCTACATTAGTTTTTTTCCAATCAGCTGGTACCATTCCACTCAGTAGACTGTCAGCAAAAATTAGGAACAATGGTCTGACAATTACTTAACTGAGTTCCCTAAGTACCCTCGGGTGCAAGCCATCTGGTCCCAGTGATATATTATTGTTAAGTTTCCCAAGCCTATTTCTAATTCTGTCCTCTGTTAGCCATGAGGGTGCTTCCTGTGATGTGTCATGAGGACAAACACTGCAGTTTTGGTTACTGAAGCCCCCAAATTCCCTCATGAAGACTGAGGAGAAGAATAAATTCAATACCTTCGCCATCTCTCCATCCTTTGTAACCAGATGTCCTTCCTCGTTCTTTATGGGGCCAATATGGTCTGTCCTCCGTTTTTTACTGTTTATATACTTTTTTGGGGGGATTTGTTTTTTATTTATTTCAAGAATTTTTGGGGATTTTTTTTTGCTCTCCTCCGTTATGAGTCTTTCGTGTTCTATCTTAGCTGCCCTAATTGTACCCTTACATATCTTGTTGCATTAGCCTTGTATTTTTTGAAGGCCTTCTCCTTTGCTTTTATATGTTTTTTTACATTAGAGTTAAGCTATCCAGGACTTTTGTTCGCTCTTTTAAATGAATTTCCCAATGGGATGCATTGGCTAATTCCCTTATTTAATGTGCTCTTAAAGTGAAACCCATCTCTCCTCCGTGTTCTTTGTTCCTAAGATTTTATCCTAATTCATGCCTTCAAGCAAGGTTCGTAGTTTAGGGAAGTTGGCTCTTTTGAAATGTAGTGTCTTTGTGTTCTCCTTGTGTTTCCTATTTGTGTGATTTATACTGAAGCCAATTGACCTGTGATCGCTGTTTCCTAAACTGTGCCGTATTTCCACATCCGTGATCAGATCTGTATTGTTGGTAATCAGTAGATCTAGTAACGCCTTGTTTCAAGTTGGTGCGTCTACCATCTGACCAATGAAATTGTCCTGCAAGACATTTAGGAACTGGCAAACGTTAGAGGAATGCGTGGTTCCCTCCGTCCAGTCTATGTCAGGATAATTAAAATCCCTCATTATGATAACACTTCCCATCCTTGCTGCTAATACAAATTGTAATAGGAGGTCCTCCCCCCTTCTCCCTCAGGTTAGGGGGCCTATAGCATACTCCCAGTATTATTTTCCCCTTAGCTTCATCCCTTTGGAGCTCTACCCATAAGGATTCCACCTCCTCCCATACACACTATTACATTTTCTACATATTTTTGTCTTCAGATTTATCAAAACCATATAGTATGAGGTCAAACCTTAAGAGTTTAAATTTGTATGCAATCAGGCAGGGCCCTTACACTGCATGGTTTTGGTAAACCGGAAGACAAAAATCTGCAGAAAATCTAATAGTGTGTATGGTGCGGAAATCTAAAAAATTGCAGATGCTTGCTGGGCAAAGGATAACTGGACTTTAAATCAAACTAGCTTTGTTAAAGGAAACCCGTATTGAGAGAACAAAAGGACTGCATTGTTATACCAACGGTTTCTCATATCTTTCTGGTGAGATATCTATGTTAAATTTCCAGATCTGCAATCCTCCAGACTGGAGGGAGTCCACCCCTCCTTAAAGCCGCAGGAACACACTGAACACCCAGCACATTGCACTATGGCAGCAAAGGTGTAAGTGCGTTGCCTGAGTTCTCAGGTCTGCACACCTTCTGTGCCCATTATGAGGGGTTCCCACCATCCCTGCACCGAGTTCCATGGTCTGCACACCTGCTGTGCCCATTATGAGAGTCTCCTACCATCCCTGTACTGAGTTCTCAGGTTTGTACACCTGCTATACCTATTATGAAGGGTATCCACCATCCCTGTGCTAAGTTCCTATGTCTGTCCACCTGCTGTGCCCATTATGAGGGGTTCCCACCATCCCTGTGATGAGCTCCTATGTTTGCCCACCTGCTGAGCCCATTATGAGGGATCCCCACCATCCCTGTGCTGAGCTCCTGGGTCTACACACCTGCTGTGCGCATTATGAGGAGTTCCCACCATCCCTGTGCTGAGTTCCCAGGTCTGTACACCTGCTGTGCGCATTATGAGGAGTTCCCACCATCCCTGTGCTGAGTTCCCAGGTCTGTACACCTGCTGTGCGCATTATGAGGAGTTCCCACCATCCCTGTGCTGAGTTCCCAGGTCTGTACACCTGCTGTGGCAATTATGAGGGCCTCCCACCATCCCTACATTGAGTTCATAGGTCTGTACACCTGATGTTCCCATTATGAGGAGTTCCCACCATCCCTGCTGGGTTTTGGAATTATTTTATAATATGGAGAATGAAACAGGTGAGCAAGAAAACCCAAACCTTGCAGGTGAGTCGAGAATTATGTCAATGACATCTCGCTGTTGGACTAACCAGGACATGTAGAAATCCAGGGGCTCTCCCTCCCCACCATGTGCCGCCTATAACTAAAGTATTACTTTAGGGTGGACTGACCCTTTAATCATCAATATAAAGCAATCATCAATTCAATAGCATTGTATATGACATCACACAGAAGAAGGAGAAATGATAAATGGGCACCGGAGCCCTGGAGGACCGGCGATGTTTACAAGGAAACGGCACATCTTATTCTAAAATCAACCTTGAATTATGTTGTTTGTTTTTTTCTCGAAGTTGTACGGGCGCCAGAATTGTTCATATTGGCTTCCCCAGCCTTGCAGCCGATAAACAAGAAAGAGATTCATCAAGGCTTATTACATATAAATATCTGCTGTCATCGTTTTCATCCATCACGTTGTTTAACAATGGCGTTGCAGAGTTGGTACAGAACATTTTTATTCGCTGCGGCCCTTGCTGTAATCAGCGCTGTAAATCAATTTATGTGTAAGCAAAAAAAAAATCCTCCCCGTGTCTTGATAGAGCCCCAGAGAGGAGGGAAAATTGTTTCTCGAAAATCCGTATTCAGCAAATTCCTAGATGGATCGTCTGGGCAGAGTGTAGGCTCAGCATTTTGTATCTACATTAAATACATATATAATTTATAATACTTTATGGACATAAAATAACATTATTGACATCAAACCCGGTGCTGAACTAGCACAGAAAGACGTGCCCCCCTTTCCATCGGCGGCGTGTTGGCGTCAGAATCTTGTATCTTATGTCAGTTTATTTGTACTGTGGGGAGACTGGAGTTTATGGTGCTACAAACCAGACGCTGAGCGTAAAATACAGTCTACAAGGTGTAGGGCAGCTCAGAGATGCTGATATTAGTCCAACCCCAGGCAATTAAGAAAAAAATGGTACCATAGAGGAATAAAATAAAAAGCAGCTTTTTTTCTCAGGTGCTGTCCCCTGCAGTAATTTGTTTCACCATTAAAAGCCCCATGCACACTATCAGATTTTCTGCTGATTTTTGTCTTCAGATTTACCAAAACCATGTAGTGCAAGGGCCTGCCTGATTGCAACTCCTAAGGTTTGACCTCATATTATATGGTTTTGGTAAATCTGAAGACCAAAATCAGCAGAAAATCTGATCGTGTGTATAGGGCTTTAGAGGGCTTTGATCATGCACATAGAATCATTCAGCCAGAAAGACTGAGGACATCCAGTGAGTGCAGGTGGTCAGAGACTCATACTGTGGTGGGGGATTCCATCTCAGCTAATGCCGCATACACACGGGCGGACTTTTCGACCGGACTGGTCTGATGGACTTTCTAACGAACGGACTTGCCTACACAAGTCCGACGGATTCGTACGTGATGACGGAAGTAGATAGCCAGTAGCCAATAGCTGCCCTAGTGTGGGTTTTAGTCCGTCGGACTAGCATACAGACGAGCTGATTTTTTCGGACGGACTCGAGTCCGTCGGAAAGATTTGAAACATGTTTTATTTTTAGGTCCGTCGGACTTTTGGGGAAAAAAAAGTCAGCTGGAGCCCACACACGATCGAATTGTCCGATGGAGTCCGGTCTGCCGGAAAGTCCGCTCGTGTGTACGCGGCATTACCTTCTAAACAGAAAAAGAAAAGATGGAATGCAAGAAGGATGGAAGGAAAAAAGACAGCAGGGGAGGAAAGACAAAAAAAGGAAGAAAAAGAGAAAGTAAGGGAGGGAAGAAGGGAAAGAAAGAAAGGACGGAAGGAAGGAAAGAAGCAGTGGCGTCGGGTGGGGGGGCTGGGGGGGGTTGGAGTCTGCTGGGTCTCAGGCATGCACCATTGTATTGTTAGCCCTAAGCGCCGCCGCCGCCGCCGCCGCTGCTGAGCGGGGACCGATCTGATCCCGAGCACCGCCGAGTGCGGCCGAGTGGCATAGCAGGTCCCGCCTTCTGGAGCCTGCAGCACCTATGATGGACGTCCCACTGGTCCAATGCCAAGACCCCGGGACATGTGACGTCCATCATAGATGCTGCAGGCTCCAGAAGGCGGGAATTACAATGCGGCCGCCGCGCCACATCACTGTGAGATCCCCAATCCCCGCTCGGCGCTCGGACGGGCAGCTCTCCTCTCCTCCTCTCTTCCCCTGGCTGCTTGTTGTGATAATGATGGGCACACCGCACACCGTGGCTGAGCTGAGCTGCTGCAGGACACATGAAGTCTGTCTCCTGGTCAGGTAGGTCAGAGTATGTATGTCACTACTGTCAGTGTGTGTATGTCAGGTAGGTCAGTGTATGTATGTCAGATAGGTAGGTCAGTGTATGTATGTCAGGTAGGTCAGCGTATGTATGTCAGGTAGGTCAGTGTATGTATGTCACTACCGTCAGTGTATGTATGTCAGGTAGGTAGGTCAGAGTATGTATGTCAGGTAGGTCAGTGTATGTCACTACCGTCAGTGTATGTATATCAGGTAGGTCAGTGTAATAATAAAAACATAAGTTGCGCTAAAAATGAAAAAACACAGATTAAGTGAGATATAGTGCAAATGAGTTAATAACTAATAAATTATTATTATTATATAATAAACATTAATAAATAATGAACATTCAAAAAAATCCATAAACACAAAAATTGATATAGAAAAAATTGATAGTGAGACAAAAAATGGATGAGAAAATGAAAAAAAAAAAAGGATCCGTTGAGGTAGTAAAATCCAGAGGTTATCCACCTTCACCAGAGGAAAGGAAGGAGAGGAGGAGAAGGAGAAAGGATCTCAATCTGAGGAGAAGATCCCACTCTGTAAGTGGGAACCCTTACCCAAACAGGTGGGCCCCCTCAAGAGCGAGATCGTACACGCAGGCAGGTTAAGCCCTCTGAGGTGACTGGTAGGTTTCTGGCACCTCTGAGAACCTCCTGTTATGAACGGGAGCCACTCAACGGGGTGTGATGGAACCAAACAAGCAGGCTATCCAAACCGAACAGGTGAACCCCCTCAAAGGCAAGATCATATACGCAGGCAGATAAAAACCCTCTGCGAGGACTGGTAGATCTCCAGTACCTCCAGGATCCTCCTATTATGGACGGGAGCCCCTCAGTGGAGTATGATGGATCCAGGCAAGCAGTCACTCCAATCTGGGAATATACACTCCGACCGCAAAACCACAAGTCTTCATACTGTATATTGCTGAAGAAATTGCTGCTAAATCTTCCCTCTCCATGCAGCTTACATACTGCGCACCTTACGTCCTCATGGCATTGTTTGAACCAAAGTAATTGTCTTCGGCAGAAGTTTACCCTACAGATGTCCAGGAGAGTTCTGGGACCAGAGGCTTCAAGGTTGCGTGTGAGGAGATGACCAACTGTAACAGAACAGAGTGCGCATCAGGGTCCTGCTTAGATCATGGTCTGCGTCTCAGGGTGGCCCCATAGCGTGGATCATTCGGGGAAAAAGTCTCCAAAGTAGGTTTAAGCACATAAATGGTAACTTCTAGCCAAAAAAATGGCATGTGGTTAACCCTGGTATAGTTTCCAAAAATTAAGGGAGGAGAGCAGATCTACCAAAGGGAGGAGGCGCTGTCAGGCGACGGGGTCCTCAAGGATCCACAAAGAGGCACGAAGACCCTTTTAAACATTCAACAGCATCAACTTTCCCTAAGGCAGCAGTAGGATCCTGCGGTATAAACCTGTTTTCTAGCATTATCAGGTCAGTGTAATGGTCAGCGTGTCAGGCAGGTGAGTTTAGTGGTCAGCATTGATGGGCACTGGTAAGCCAGGCAGCAACCAGGAAGTGAGCTTACCCCCTGCCACACAACCCCACCGCCCAGCCAAAAAACCTTGCGCCACTGCCCCCCGTGCCGCCCTTGGACTTCGGTCTGAAGCCCCTGGTCTTTTTGCCACCTAGCAAAACCCCTGGAAAGAAGAAGGTATGGGGAAAAGAAGGAAGGAAATTAAAGTGTTACTAAACCTAGGAGCCTTTCACTATATCTGGTCTCCCACAGTACACAGAACATCCAATTATTTTAGTAAATATAAACTGCTAAATACTTTTTTCTCATCAGCAGTTAGAGGCGCCGTGTGACTTCTATCAGTGTCCAGCCAGCCAAGCACTGGTTAAAGCTTGTAGGAGTGTAGGAGGAGTTTTCTGACTGACCTATGAGACTGCAAGGCCCCTGACCCTCTGTCTGGACAGTGCTGATTGGCCCTGTGCTGATCTAATGCATTTCCCCCCGAGAACAAAAAAAAACTATCTAGCAATAAACACCAAGCTGAGCATGTGCAGCTTGACTCCATAGACTCTGTGTTATCCAGAAATTATTAGGAGTCGGTGGAAGAAGGGGGGGATCAGAGAAGACAGGATCAAACAGTCTTTTTACACAATGCGGAGGATTAATCCCTTAGGTTCCACAGTGAGTATAACAAGCATGCTTTACGGTATATACAGACTGATTTTACTGTTGTGGGTTTAGTAACACTTTAAGAAAGACAGAAGGGTGAGGGAGGAGTAAGGAAAAAGGGAAAAAAAGAAGGAGGGGTAGGGAAAAGAAATAAAAAAAGAGGGAGGGAGGGAGGAAGAAAGAAAGAAAGAAAAAAAAGAAAGAAAGGAGGGGGATGTAAGAAGAAAAGAAAGGAAAGAGGATAGAAAAGTAGGGGTCAATGGATGGAAGAGGAAGGAAGGAAGGAAGGAAGGAAGGAAGGAAGGAAGGAAGGAAGGAAGGAGAGAAGGAAAAAAGTCATGTATCTCATGCCTTGTATCTACATATACAATTTATAATACTTTATAGACAAAAAATAACATTATTGACATCAAACTCGGTGCTGAACTCGCACAGAAAGACGTGCAAAAATACAGTTGGATGCAAAAGTTTAGGAACCCCTGACAATTTCCATGATTGTCATTTATAAATATTTGGGTGTTTGGATCAGCAATTTCATTTTGATCTATCAAATAACTGAAGGACACAGTAATATTTCAGTAGTGAAATGAGGTTTATTGGATTAACAGAAAATGCGCAATATGCATCTAAACGAAATTAGACAGGTGCATAAAATTGGGCACCCCAACAGAAAAATCACATCGATATTTAGTAGAGCCTCCTTTAGCAGAAAAAACAACCTTTAGACTAGGGGTGTCTAACTCAATTTCATCGTGGGCTGCATCAGCATTATAATTGTCCTCAAAAGGGCCGGTTGTATCTGTAAGATTAGATGTCCAGCGCATCCCCTCCCCTTACATTAGAAGTCAAGAGCCACCCCACCATCAGAAGTTGAGTCCCCTACTATCCCTAACATCACAGTGCACCCCCCTTTCCTTATGCTGCTGCTGGGAAGAAGCTGGATGCATTGCTTGAGAGCAGAAAGTAGGGGTCTGGAGGAGGACCAGAGGATGGCTAGAGCTCTCCTACAGCTGCAGGAGAGGTGCGAGGGCCACATGAAATGGCCCGGAGGGCCGGATTCGGCCGGCGGGCCTTGTGTTTGACACCTGTGCTCTCGACGCTTCCTATAGCCTGTAATGAGTGTCTGGATTCTGGATGAATGTATTTTGGACCATTCCTCTTTACAAAACATCTCCAGTTCAGTTAGGTTTGATGGTTGCCGAGCCTGGACAGCCCGCTTCAAAACACCCCACAGATGTTCAATGATATTCAGGTCTTGGGACTGGGATGGCCATTCCAGAACATTGTACTTGTTCCTCTGCATAGATGCTCAAGTAGATTTTGAGCAGTGTTTTGGGTCGTTGTCTTGTTGAAATATCCAGCCCCGGTGTAACTTCAACTTTGTGACTGATTCCTCAACATTATTCACAAGAATCTGCTGATATTGAGTCCATGGGACCCTCAACTTTAACCAGATTCCCAGTACCGGCACTGGCCACACAGCCCCACAGCATGATGGAACCTCCACCAAATTTTACTGTGGGTAGCAAGTGTTTTTCTTGGAATGCTGTGTTCTTTTGCCGCCATGCAAAACGCCCCTTGTTATGACCAAACAACTCAATCTTTGTTTTATCAGTCCACAGCACCTTATTCCAAAATGAAGCTGGCTTGTCCAAATGTGTGTTTGCATACCGCAAGCGACTCCGTTTGTGGCGTGTGTGTGCAGAAAAGGCTTCTTTCGCATCACAGGTTGTCACTGGAGTGCTTGGCCAGTCCATCACCTTTACCCCCAGCTTCTTTAGCAAGGCAGTGGTCGTCTTGGAGGTGTGTTTGAGGTCAATATCATGTTGTAATACTGCCCTGCGGCCCAGTCTCTGAAGGGAGGGGATCATGCTCTGCTTCAGTATGTCACAGTACATGTTGGCATTCATGGTTCCCTCAATGATCTGTAGCTCCCCCATGCAGCCCCAGACCATGACACTCCCACCACCATGCTTGACTGTAGGCAAGACACACTTGTCTTTGTCCTCCTCACCTGGTTGCCGCCACACACGCTTGTCACCATCTGAACCAAATAAGTTTATCTTGGTCTCATCAGACCACAGGACATGGTTCCAGTAATCCATGTCCGTAGTGTGCTTGTCTTCAGCAAACTGCAGCCTTTCTTGTAATCATCTTTAGAAGAGGCTTGCTTCTGGGACGACAGCCATGCAGACCAATTTGATGCAGTGTGCGGCGTATGGTCTGAGTATTGACAGGCTGACCCCCCACCCCTTCAACCTCTGCAGCAATGCTGGCAGCACTCATACGTCGATTTGCCAAAGACAACCTCTGGATTTGACGCTGAGCATGTGCACTTCTTTGGTTGACCATGGCGAGGCCTGTTCTGAGTGGAACCTACTCTGTTAAACCACTGTATGGTGTTGGCTACCATGCTGCAGCTCATTTTCAGGGTCTTGGCAATCTTCTTAAGGACTAGGCCAGGGATCCTCAAACTACGGCCCTCCAGCTGTTGCGGAACTACACATCCCATGAGGCATTGTAAAACTCTGACATTCACAGACATGGCTAGGCATGATGGGAATTGTAGTTCTTGAACAACTGGAGGGCCATAGTTTGAAGACCCTTGGCCTAGGCCATCTTTATGTGGAGCAGCAATTCTTTTTTTTAGATCCTCAGAGAGTTCTTTGCCATGAGGTGCCATGTTGAACTTCCAGTGACCAGTATGAGAGAGTGAGAGCGATAACACCAAATTTAACATACCTGCTCCCCATTCACACCTGAGACCTTGTAACACCAACAATTCACATGACACCGGGGAGGGAAAATGGCTCATTGGGCCCAATTTGGACATTTTCACTTAGGGGTGTACTCACTTTTGTTGCCAGTGGTTTAGACATTAATGGCTGTGTGTTGAGTTATTTTGAGGGGACAGCAAATTTACACTGTTATACAAGCTGTACACTTACATTGTAGCAAAGTGTCATTTCTTCAGTGTTGTCACATGAAAAGATAGAAGAAAATATTTACAAGAATGTGAGGGGTGTACTCACTTTTGTGAGATACTGTATGTCAATGTAGTCAGCTGTCAACCTGCTGCTATGTTTTTGGTTGTGGGAGTGAGAAAGGAAGGAAGGGATGAAGGAAGGAAGGAAAGAAGGAAGGAAGAAAAGAAGGAAGGAAAGATGGAAGGAAAGGAAGGAAAGAAGGAAGGAAGAAAAGAAGGGAGGAAAGATGGAAGGAAGGAAAGAAGGAAGAAAGAAAAGAAGGAAGGAAAAAGGGAGGAAGAATGAGGGGGAAGGTAAGAAAGAAGGAAGGAAGGAGGGAAGAAAGGAAGGAAGGAGGAATATAACAAAAGTAGGTAGGAAAAGGGGAAAGGAAGAATGGGGGAAGGTAAGAAGAAAAAAAATAAAAGAGGATAGGAAGGTAGGGGTCGATGGAGGGAAGGGAAAGAAGGGGGAGGAAGTCAAGAAGATAAATAGGAAGGAAGGAAGAAACGATAGGGTAAAGGTAGGGAGAATGAAGGATGGAGGGAGAGAAGGAAGGAAGAAAGATGGAAAGGAAGAAAGGGGGGGAAGGAAGGAGGGAAACAAGAGAAGAAGGAAGAAAGAAGGTACGGAGGGAAAGAAAGAAGGTGAGAAGAAGGAAGAAGGAAAGGAAAGAAAAAATGAAGAGAAAGGAAGGAAGACAGGAATAGAGGAAGGAAGGAAGTAGAAAGGCATAAGGAGAGAAGGAAGAACAGAAAGAAGGAAGGGAGGAAGAGGAAGGGAAGTAAAGTAAGAAAGAAAAGAAGGAAGGAAAGAAAGGGGGGGCAGAAGGTGCAGCTTTCATTAAAACAATACCTGGTGCTCCTGATATGAAAGTCACTTCCTGTTATAGGTGACAACACTTTGGCCTGTCTTCCATATGACCGGGTTTACCTCTACTACTAGGGAAGGAAAGAAGGGTTCCCCCTCCAGCATGTACTGTACCCAACAAAGAAGAACCTGCGGATGAGCTGACAGCCTCTCCAGTAAAATTTTCCATCCACCTTATTAGATAAACAGCTCATTACTGATCCGTTGTCACCGGTGAATGATTTTCTTTTCCCCAAGCAGAATTTCCCACCTTGCCGGTTGTGAGTCTCCCTCTCGGCTGTCAGTCGCAGGAAACGTGTTCCTCCGCAATGTAACAAAAGGTCACTTCTGAATGGAGGAAGGCAAACTTTCTGCTCATTGACAATGTTTGCGCCGTGAAGAACGTCTGCCAATTTACCGGAAAGTTTTCCTAATTGTTCAACAAGTCGTCTCCGTCTAACCTTTTATTTGAACACCGAACCAAACTTGTAGAAACCTTTTTAAAAGTGGTAAAACTTTTTCCCATTGTAAAATGAACAGCTGTCATCCATGAACGTAAAAGGTAAGGCAAGGTGGGAACATTGATGTAGAGATCTTCGCTTGAATTGCCTACTGGTGTAAAATTTTTTTTTTTTTTTTGCACACTTGTTAAAATCTGCAATTTTTTTGCTAGAAATTACTGTAAACCCCCAACAATTGTATATTTTCTGAAAGCAGAGACCCTAGAGAATAAAATGGTGGTGGTTGCAATTTTTTATGTCGCACAATATTTGTACAGTTATTTATCAAGCGCACACTTTTTAGGAAAAAATCCGCTACAATGAATATTAGTGCAAAGAAACATATTATACCCAATTTTTTTGGTGAAATACAAAAGATTGGAATGCGTCGAGATAATAAATACCAAACATGTCAAGTCCTAAAATTGCACTCAACCGTGGAATCGTAGAAAAAAAAAAATATGGTACCCAAAATTCTCCAACGTTGACGCTTTAAAAGCCTTTACAGGTTATCAATTCCGTTTGTTACCCCAGCAATTCATAATCCTGATATGTGCCTGCTGTACCATGTAGGAAAAAATATCCTGTGCTCTTTGTATTGCTTCCTTTATGTGACATCCCTGGTGTACCTGTCAGTGCCTCTGCTTTCCTATTAAAAACTGACCTCACTAAGCAGGAGAGTACACTGTGGTCAGTTCCATAGCTATGCTGGGAGCTCAGCCTGCTCTCCTCCAATGATCAGACTTGTCTTGAAACCCCCCCCCCTCCCCGCTGCATAGCCATTCACTGGAAAGCTCAGTATACTGTTGTTTCTCCTCCCCCAGCTCTTTTGCAGCTGAGAACACAGGGAGCAGAGGGAATGTGATCACTTATAAAAGGGGGGGGGGGTATTTATCATTTTTATTATATCTATACGCAAATTTGTTGCCTTTTGTTTCAGTTTTAAACTGAATAGGCTGTTTTACAAGGTTATCGTTTCCAATTATAATTATTATTATTATTATTATTATTATAAAGGATCTATATAGCGCCGACAGTTTACGCAGCCCTTTACAACATTACTTTAACCATTAATTATGGCCCTAGAATCATTGCTCTCACTTCAACATTCACGACGATACTTTACATGTGTGGAGCAATTGATGTTTACATACAATTTACTTTATATGAGTGTGTATGGGGGTGACAGGGGTGGTTTAATTTTTTTTTTTAATTATTTTTATTTATTTACAAAAAACGCGCACACGCTCTGACACACTTTATGGAGGGACCAAACCCTAAGATTTACATTTGAAGCTGGATGGTGACGGAACTTGTTTGCAATGACCTAAAATTAAAATGGAATTTTTGGGGAGGAAAGGGGAACCCTTTAAGCCTCATGCATAATTGAGCTAAAAAATGCCGCTTTTACAGGCATTTGAGCTTTTTTTTTCTGCCTGTAAAACGCCCCTCCATGTTAACCTACACTATATTGTCAAAAGTATCCAGACGCCTGCCTTTACACGCACATGAATTTTAATGGCATCCCCAATAGAACACCTTTGGGATGAATTAGAGCGGAGACTGCGAGCCAGGCCTTCTTGTCCAACATCAGCGCCTGACCTCACAAATGCTCTTCTGGAAGAATGGTCAAACATTCCCATAGACACACTCCTAAACCTTGTGGGCGGCCTTCCCGGAAGAGTTGAAGCTGTTATAGCTGCAAAGGGCGGAGCCAACTCAATATTGAACCCTACGGACTAAGAATGGGGTGTCATTAAAGTTCATGTGTGCGTAAAGGGAGGCGTCCCAATACTTTTGGTCATGTAGTGTATGTGTCCATGCACACATAGGAGAGGAGAGGAGCTTTGGAGCATAAAAAACGCTCAACGTGAACACAAATGTGTGCTGTTTGCGGGTGACATACTGATGCTCCTCTCTTCCCCAGTTACCTCAATACCCAATCTGCACCTAATCCTACGACACTTTACTTCTGTCTCTGGTTTACAAGTAAATCATTCTGAGACCCCATACACACTATTGGATTTTCTGCAGATTTTTGTCCTCAGATTTACCAAAACCATATAATATGAGGTCAAACCTTAAGAGTTTCAATTTGTATGCAATCAGGCAGGGCCCTCGCACTACATGGTTTTGGTAAATCTGAAGACAAAAATCTGCAGAAAATCTAATAGTGTGTGTGGGGCTTTAATCTCAAGCTCTAGAAACACATACTGTATAGTCCGAGGCCTTGCAAAATTCATTCTCCTTCAAGTGGCAACCTGAAGCCCTCTCATATTTAGGCATCTCTCTAACCCCCTCCCTCCACACACTATATCAGAAGAATTACCCCCCCCCCCCCCCCCCCCCAACCCCTGTTCAAAAGATTAAGGGAGGAACTTAAACGATGGTCCAACAACCCCCCAACATGGTTTGGTCGATTGTACTCGGTCAAAATGAATATTTTGCCGAAAGTGCAACACTTATTTAGAACGCTCCCTGTAATGTTACCTATGTTGGAGAAGGATATACATGCCTCCTGCATGTATCTTTACCTGTCAAATGTCTCCCCTCTGTCTGTTATGAGACCCGAAAAACTGCAGATTCTGTGGGTGGGTCTGTTGTCTGGAGCTCGGTGGGTGGAGTCGTGATTTCAGTAGACTCCCCGCCCACCTCTACACTCCCCTTGTCAATATGCATGTTTCCCCTGTGTATTTCTTACACTGAACTTCTGCTATGATCTCTAACATCCAGTCAACACCCAGAAAAGTCACCACATGACTTCAGCATGCTCAATCATGCTGAGATGTGGAGCAGCCAATCCTGGGAGAGCTGGAGAAGAAATGAGGAGGGGATCTGAAGTACACAGAATGTCTCTCTCAGGCTCCTGCATGAGATATGTAAATCACCTGTCACAGCAAGGGGGAAGAACTGACTCCTATTTGTCTGTGTGTCAGTTTTTATCTCAGGAAAAAAAGATAAGAGGATTGCTCAGAGCTGGATTAACTCTTCGTGGCAAGACTGGGTACAGATGACATGAAATCCTATACTGTACAAGGTGCAAGCCTTAACCACTTGCTTACTGGGCACTTAAACCCCCCTCCTGCCCAGACCAATTTTGAGCTTTCAGCGCTGTCGCACTTTGAATGACAATTGCGCGGTCATACAACACTGTACCCAAATGAAATTTTTATCATTTTTTTCCCACAAATAGAGCTGAGCTTTCTTTTGGTGGTATTTAATCACAGCTGGGGTTTTTATTTTTTGCTAAACAAACAAAAAAAGATGGAAAATTTTGAAAAAAAAAAAATCATGTTTAATAGTTTGTTATAAAATTTTGCAAACAGGTAATTTTTCTCCTTCATTGATATGCACTGATGAGGCGGCACTGGTGGGCACTGATAGGCTGCACTGATGGGCACGGATAGGCACAGATAAGGCGGCACTGATAGGCACAGTTAAGGCGGCACTGATAGGCAGGCCCGGACTGGGACAAAAAATAGGCCCGGGCATTTTGGATTGAGCAGCCCATGACATGTTAACTGGCCCCTTCCCCACTCTCCACCCTGAGAGATCCCCTGAGAGAGGGGAGGGGGGAACCCAGCAGAGGTGTGGAGGGGGGGGTGCGACAAGGAAAGAGCATGGGGGTTGGAGAGCACAGGGAAGAACCTTGAGAACATGGGGTGGGGCGAGAGCACAGGGGAGAGGCAGAGAACACAGGGAGGAAGAGGAGAGCACAGGGGGGCAGCGGAGAGCATGGGGGGAGGTGGAGAGCCCAGGGAGGACAATGGAGAGCATGGGGGATGTGGACAGCACAGGAGGGCTGGCGGAGAGCATGGGGTGATGGGAAGACCGGAAGAGCACAGGGGGTAGTGGCGGAGAGCATAGGGGGAGGTGGAGAGCATGGGGGGAGCAACGGAGAGCATGGGGAATGTGAAGAGCACAGGGGGAAGCGGAGAGCGTGGGGGTAATGTGGAGAGCACGGGGGGGGGGGTGGCAGAGAGCACGGGGGTGGCAGAGAGCATTGGGGAGGTGGACAGCATGGGGGGAGGTGGACAGCATGGGGGGGAGGTGGAGAGCATGGGGGGGAGGTTGAGAGTTTGAGGGGGTGGCAGAGAGCATGGGGGGGAGGTGGAGCGTATGGGGGGAAGGTGGAGAGTATGGGGGGTGGCAGAGAGCATGGAGGGAGGTGGAAAGCATCGGGGGGGAGGTGGAGAGTATGGGGGGGTGGCAGAGAGCATGGGGGGAGGTGGAGACTATGAGGGGGTGGCAGAGAGCATGGGGGGGAGGTGGAGCGTATGGGGGGAGGTGGAGAGTATGGGGGAGGTGGAGAGTATGGGGGGGTGGCAGAGAGCATGGGGGGGTGGCAGAGAGCATGGGGGGAGGTGGAGACTATGAGGGGGTGGCAGAGAGCATGGGGGGGAGGTGGAGCTTATGGGGGGAGGTGGAGAGCATGGGGGGTGGCGGAGAGCATGGGGGGTGGCAGAGAGCATGGGGGGTGGCAGAGAGCATGGGGGGGAGGTGGAGAGCATGGGGGGGAGGTGGAGAGCATGGGGGGGAGGTGGAGAGCATGGGGGGGAGGTGGAGACTATGAGGGGGTGGCAGAGAGCATGGGGGGAGGTGGAGCGTATGGGGGGAGGTGGAGCGTATGGGGGGTAGGTGGAGCGTATGGGGGGTAGGTGGAGCGTATGGGGGGTGGCAGAGAGCATGGGGGAAGGTGGAGAGCATGGGGGAAGGTGGAGACTATGAGGGGGTGGCAGAGAGCATTGGGGGGAGGTGGAGCGTATGGGGGGAGGTGGAGAGCATGGGGGGAGGTGGAGAGCATGGGGGGAGCAACGGAGAGCATGGGGAATGTGAAGAGCACAGGGGGAAGCGGAGAGCGTGGGGGTAATGTGGAGAGCACGGGGGGTGGCAGAGAGCACGGGGGGTGGCAGAGAGCATTGGAGAGGTGGAGAGCATGGGGGGGAGGTGGACAGCATGGGGGGAGGTGGAGAGCATGGGGGGGAGGTGGAGAGCATGGGGGGGAGGTGGAGAGTATGGGGGAGGTGGAGAGTTTGAGGGGGTGGCAGAGAGCATGGGGGGAGGTGGAGCGTATGGGGGGAAGGTGGAGAGTATGGGGGGGTGGCAGAGAGCATGGAGGGAGGTGGAGAGCATCGGGGGGAGGTGGAGAGTATGGGGGGTGGCAGAGAGCATGGGGGGAGGTGGAGACTATGAGGGGGTGGCAGAGAGCATGGGGGGAGGTGGAGCGTATGGGGGGAGGTGGAGAGTATGGGGGGGTGGCAGAGAGCATGGGGGGAGGTGGAGACTATGAGGGGGTGGCAGAAAGCATGGGGGGTCGGTGGAGCGTATGGGGGGAGGTGGAGAGCATGGGGGGTGGCAGAGAGCTTGGGGGGTGGCAGAGAGCATGGGGGGGAGGTGGAGAGCATGGGGGGGAGGTGGAGATTATGAGGGGGTGGCAGAGAGCATGGGGGGAGGTGGAGCGTATGGGGGGAGGTGGAGCGTATGGGGGGAGGTGGAGCGTATGGGGGGTAGGTGGAGCGTATGGGGGGTGGCAGAGAGCATGGGGGAAGGTGGAGAGCATGGGGGAAGGTGGAGACTATGAGGGGGTGGCAGAGAGCATGGGGGGGAGGTGGAGCGTATGGGGGGAGGTGGAGAGTATGGGGGGGTAGGTGGAGCGTATGGGGGGAGGTGGAGAGTATAGGGGGTGGTAGAGAGCATGGGGGGTGGCAGAGAGCATGGGGGGTGGCAGAGAGCATGGGGGGTGGCAGAGAGCATGGGGGGCGGCAGAGAGCATGGGGGGCGGCAGAGAGCATGGGGGGGAGGTGGAGCGTATGGTGGGAAGGTGGAGTGTATGGGGGGAAGGTGGAGCGTATGGGGGGAGGTGGAGAGTATGGGGGGTGGCAGAGAGCATGGGGGAAGGTGGAGACTATGAGGGGGTGGCAGAGAGCATGGGGGGAGGTGGAGCGTATGGGGGGTGGCAGAGAGCATGGGGGGAAGGTGGAGAGCATGGGGGGTGGCAGAGAGCATGGGGGGTGGCAGAGAGCATGGGGGGTGGCAGAGAGTATGGGGGGTGGCAGAGAGTATGGGGGTGGCGGAGAGCATGGGGGGTGGCGGAGAGCATGGGGGGTGGCGGAGAGCATGGGGGGTGGCTGAGAGCATGTGGGGTGGCGGAGAGCATGTGGGGTGGCGGAGAGCATGGGGGGGTGGCAGAGAGCATGGGGGTGGCAGAGAGCATGGGGGGAGGCGGAGAGTATGGGGGTGGCAGAGAGCATGGGGGGAGGTGGAGAGTATGGGTGGCAGAGAGCATGGGGGGTGGCGGAGAGCATGTGGGGTGGCAGAGAGCATGTGGGGTGGCAGAGAGCATGGGGGGAGGTGGAGAGTATGGGTGGCAGAGAGCATGGGGGGAGGTGGAGAGCATGGGGGGTGGCAGAGAGCATGGGGGTGGCAGAGAGCATGGGGGGGAGGTGGAGAGCATGTGGGGTGGCAGAGAGCATGGGGGGGAGGTGGAGAGCATGTGGGGTGGCAGAGAGCATGGGGGGGGGCAGAGAGCATGGGGGGAGGTGGAGAGTATGAGGGGGTGGCAGAGAGCATGGGGGGAGGCGGAGAGTATGGGGGTGGCAGAAAGCATGGGGGGTGGCAGAGAGCATGGGGGGAGGTGGAGAGTATGGGTGGCAGAGAGCATGGGGGAGGTGGAGAGTATTGGGGGGAGGTGGAGAGTATGGGGGGTGGCGGAGAGCATGGGGGGTGGCGGAGAGCATGGGGGGAGGCGGAGAGCATGGGGGAGGCAGAGAGCATGGGGGGAGGTGGAGAGCATGGGGGGTGGCGGAGAGCATGGGGGGTGGCGGAGAGCATGGGGGGTGGCAGACAGCATGGGGGGTGGCAGAGTGCATGGGGGGTGGCAGACAGCATGGGGGGTGGCAGAGAGCATGGGGGGTGGCAGAGTGCATGGGGGGTGGCAGACAGCATGGGGGGTGGCAGACAGCATGGGGGTGGCAGACAGCATGGGGGGTGGCAGACAGCATGGGGGGTGGCAGAGAGCATGGGGGGAGGCAGACAGCATGGGGGGTGGCAGAGAGCATGGGGGGAGGTGGAGAGTATGGGGGGTGGCAGAGAGCATGGGGGTGATGTGGAGAGCACGGGGTTGGCAGAGAGTATGGGTGCGGTGGAGAGCCCTGCGGGAGCAGCAGAGAGAAGCAGGATAGGAGGATCGGTGGGGGTGGCTACATATAGAAGAATCATTTTCTCCATCTTCCTCCTGCAGTCTCGGAATGCCTGCTTCTCCTCTACCTCTCACAGGCATTCCGATACTGCAGGAGGAAGATGGAGAAAATAATTGTTCTATATGTAGCCACCCCCACCGATCCTCCTATCTAGTTCACAGGGGAGGCTGAACTTACGTTTTCTGTTCCGGCACCTCTCGACATAACACCGGCTCCAAGGTGTCTGCTCTGGCTCCTCCCCCCGGCACTGACGGCTGACCTATACGTGCGGCCGTGCAGCCGTGGTGAGGCCGAAGGCGTCTCATTTAGCTCCTCCCCCCGGCGCCGATGGCTGAGCTCCGGGCAGCCGCGGAGAGGCTGGATGAGCGGCACAAGCTCAAGCCTCGGGCCATGCAAGGACTTGCAGCCTGGCGGCCCCAGCGGCCGCGGCCCACCGGGCAAATGCCCGGTTTGCCCTATGGCCAATCCGGGCCTGCTGATAGGCACAGTTAAGGCGGCACTGATAGGCACAGTTAAGGCGGCACTGATGGGGACAGATAAGGCGGTACTGATGGGCACAGATAAGGCGGCACTGATGGCCACGGATGGGCGGCACGGATGAGCGGCACGGATAGGTGGCACGGATAGGTGGCACAGATAGGTGGCACAGATAGGTGGCACTGATGGGGGGCACTGATGGGGGGGCACTGATGGGCGGCACTGATGGGGGGCACTGATGGGGGGCACTGATGGGTGGCACTGATGGGCAGTGATGGGCGGCACTGATGGGCACTTATGGGCACTGGTAGGTGACACTGATGGGCACTGATATGTTGCACTGATGTGGGTGCTGATGGGTGGCACTGATGTGGGTGCTGATGGGTGGCACTGATGGGTGGCACTGTGGGCACTGATGGATGGCACTGTGGGCACTGATGGGTGGCACTGTGGGCACTGATGGGTGGCGCTGATTGATGGCACTGTGGGCACTGATGGGTTAATCTGGTGGGCACTGGTAGACAGCACTGCTGCCTATTGCTTTTTGTTATAAGATCGCCGTGATCGGGACTGATGTCCCGATCACGGCCGCCGGTGATTGGGTTTTTTTTTTCCTCCTCACGCTGTCAGCGCGAGGAGGAAAAATAGCCGATTACCGGCTCTGTTTACATCACATGATCAGCTGTCATTGGCTGACAGCTGATCATGTGGTAAGGGGTTGGGACCAAACCCTTACTCTGATCTGTGATCAGGCGAGTCTCATAGACTCGCTGATCACCGAGCGGGGGGCGCGCAGGCCGCTCGTGCACGGGACGACGTCAATGGACGTAGTCCCGGCAATTTAGATCCGCGCTGTTGCCGTCATTTGGCAATGGCCCGGATCTGAAGCGGTTAATTAAAAAAAAAAAAAAAAATTGGGTTTACATCCACTTTAACCAATTCAATACCGGGCATTTTCACCTCCTTCCTGCCCAGGCCAATTTTCCGTTTTCAGCACTGTCGCAATTTGAATGACAATTGCGCGGTCATGTAACACTGTACCCAAATGAGAGTTTTATCCTTTTTTCCCCACAAATAGAGCTTTCTTTTGGTGGTATTTGATCACCTCTGCGGTTAAAAAACACAATATTTTTTACCTTTTGCTATAATAAATATCCCAATTTTTATTTTAAAAAAAACTATTTTTTTCCTCAGTTTAGGCCAATATGTATTCTTCTACATATTTTTGGTAAAAAAAATCGTAATAAGCATATATTGATTTGGTTTGCGCAAAAGTTATAGCGTCTACAAAATAGGGGGTAGTTTTATGGTATCTTTATTATTTATTTATTTTTTTACTAGTAATGGTGGACTTTTATCGTGACTGCGATTTTATGGCGGACAGATCGGACACTTTTGGCGCTATTTTGGGACCATTCACAATTATACAGTGATCAGTGCGATTAAAAATGCATTGATTACTGTGTAAATGTGACTGGCAGTGAAGGGGTTAACCACTAGGGGGCGCTGTAGGGGTTAAGTGTGTCCTAGGGAGTGATTCTAACGGTGGGGGGGAGGGGCTATGTGTGACACGACACTGATCACCGCTCCCGATTACAGGGAGCGGTGATCAGTGTCACTAGGCAGAACGGGGAAATTGCTTGTTTACATTAGCATATCCCCGTTCTTCCTCTCTGTGAGACGATCGCGGGTATCCCCACCGACATCGGGTCCGCGGGACCCGCGATCACACTCACGGAGCTCACAGCGGGCACATGGGCGCCCGCAAGGCGCTTTTTAAAGGGCAACATACAGGTTTGTTTATATGGAAGAAAGAAGCTGCGCTATATGTAAATGCAGATCAGCAATGCGTTGTGTGTTCCAAAACACTGAAGTGCAGTTCAAACCTATGACACCCGGGGGAACTATTCCTTAACAGTGCCACCACCTTATAAAAGACTCGCTTACCAGATAGTAAGCAGAAAGGAGCAGATGGCTAAAACCCAGCCAGGGCCTTTGTTAAACCAGCGGGGACGTCCAAGCAGGGGTAGTCACTGGCTTAATGTGTGCTCCATTTCCTCTACGGTGTGGATAGCCCATAAACCTCAGCACCCAGCAGGGTAATCGGGGTATAAAAGAAAGGAAACCATAGCGTAATCTCGCTTTCACAAGTTTAATATAAAAAAGGTACTGCACTTACATTTAAATTGCAGAGAACTCACGCTAAAAACAGAGGCGGCCGGCTACAATAGAGATACCCGTCCTCCTAGGACAACAGTGTGGTAACGTCAGCACGTATCCTCCTCCAGATGCGTTTCGTCACAGGTTGACAACGTCAACCTGTCCCATTCGAAATAAACCTGTCCCATTCGAAAAGACTTGGGACCCCTGGATTAAATACCTGTCAAATACCCTATGAGACAGCTATGCCATGGAATGTCTTCCGCTGGGATTGGGTGAACCTTTCTCTCTCGAATGCTTTGTTTCCCTTCTCCTATTAACTATATTCTCACTACTTGTCCTACCATATTTGCCCTTCGTGGGCGCTCAGGTCAACTGGGGCATCCGCAACTGGCGGAGAGTTCAGACTGGCCAGTACTTCAGACCGGTGTCGTGAGTTCCTCATAATTTAGCGTAATACTTTCCTTTTTACATGTTATTCCACACATAGTGATTTCCCAGTAAGAGGCGAGCCTCTTAGATCTAACGTAGCCTTGTTGGATGGTCTACTCCCACGTCCTGATTTCCCTCAGAAGGGTGAGAGGTGACAAGTCATTATGTATAAATATTGTTTCTTGCCGATTTTCTTCTTTATTTTGTTCTTTCTGAATCACGCATTATATGTTCATAATGTAAATGGCGATGCAGTATGTTTGATGACAGTATGTACTCTTAATTGTTGCAAAGATTAATACCCTGGTTTATAGCCAACGACTGTTTATTGTCATAACAGCTATTGATGACTTTGTATACTTTAACCGCTTCCCGACCGCCTCACGCAGATATACTGCGGCAGAAGGGCACGTACAGGCAGATTAACGTACCTGTACTTTGCCCTTTAAGAGGCGGCTTGCGGGAGCGTGCGTGCGCCCGCCGGGAGCTCCGTGAGCGTGATCGCGGGTCCCATGGACTCGGTGTCCGTGGGGATACCCGCGATCGTCTCACGGTGAGGAAGAACGGGGAGATGCTAATGTGAACAAGCATTTCCCCGTTCTGCCTAATGACACTGACACTGATCACAGCTCCCTGTAATCGGGAGCAGTGATCAGTGTTGTGTCACACACAGCCCCTCCCCCCCCCCCCCACAGCACAGTTAGAATCACTCCCTAGGACACACTTAACCCCTACAGCGCCACCTAGTGGTTAACCCCTTCACTGCCAGTCACATTTACACAGTAATCGATTAATTTTAAACGCACTGATCGCTGTATAAATGTGAATGGTCCCAAAATAGCGCCAAAAGTGTCCGATGTGTCCGCCATAATGTCGCAGTCATGATAAAAATCGCTGATTGCCGCCATTACTAGTAAAAAAAAAAAATTATTAATAAAAATGCCATAAAACTATCCCCTATTTTGTAGACGCTATAACTTTTGCACGAACTAGTCAATACCAAATCTTCCCCTTCCTCACCATGGCTCCTTACGTCACTTCCCTCGGCGTCTACGCTCGCTACCGCTCCTGGGAGATGTGTGTCATCATTTCCCAGGAGTCAGTGGACAGCGCCGACGGCTTCATTGCCATCACAACGGGGCAGGCACTTCCGACGGCGACGCCCGTTGTGATAGCAACCTGAGAAGTTGACGGCGCTGCGATACTGTGAAAATGCGCGGGCGCGAGAAAGGGGGCGGTGCATGCTGGTCACTCAGCTGCACCGTATCCCGGAACATTATGCTTGTGGGCTTCACATGCCCACAAGCAATATGGGAACGGCCTGGAAGCAATTTTATAAGTTGATTTTTTTTACATTAAACCGGACATCGGGGGACGAATTTTTGTAAAGACGTGAGTGTTAAATGTCTATGTTATGACTTTAAGAAATGTTTTTTAAAAAAAATATTACACGTCGTTGGAACTCCGCTTTAATGCATTCTAATGGACAGAATTCTGGCTGATAGAATGTATTAACACCAGACACGGGAGCGCACACGCAAAAAACATGTCTTTTTACTGCGGTTTTGCTGCTGCTAAACTCCTTTAGGAGAAAAAAAGTGTCAATAGAATACAATGTGCATGGAGACTTAATCCATCAATTATTATATTTTTTTTCATGCACTGTAGGAATCTTTTTTATTAGATTTATACAGGTTTATATTCAGAATTCCTCAATCACTCCCATTCAAACCCTTTCTACCCCATTCTGCCCCTGCTTACCGTCGTCTGTATCACTAAACACAGGAACACCAGGGAATCGAGCTGAAAACTATTTTGAAAATATTGCTCTTGAATTACTCCGATTTTTTTCCTTAATAGTTATTTTTTGTACATTCATAAATCAAAGACTTTTCTCAGATATTGCTTTGAGAAAATTTTGGACATTTTGAATAATAGCAAGTCGCCTGTCGATTGATTTTTTTCACACAAATAGCTCCTTCTTTTGGCGGTATTTGATCACCACTTTTATTTTTTTATTATATAAACAAAAAAAGGCTGAAAATTAAAAAAACAAAAAAACAATATTTTTAACTTGCTGGTATAAAACATATTCAATAAAAAAAAAAATTAAAAAAATAAAAATTCTCTATAAATTTTGGCCAGAATGTATTCTGCTACATACATTCTGATACAAAAACAATCCCAATAAGTGTGTATATTAAAGAGGAACTGCAGTCTGCTCACATCATTTGTAATAAAAACATCTTTGCTATTCTGAAGCTTCCCCCCAACCACTTTGCATATTATTTTATATATACTGTGATTCTGTACTTGCCAAATATGCTGCAGAAATCTCCCTCCACTAAGTCTGGCTGCAGCCATTTTAACTGTGGGCAGCTGAAGCTGCTGCCTGTTCACTTCCTGGATTTACACAGACACACAGAGGCACACCTCCAGCTCTGCAGCTCTCATTGGCCCTCCTATGACTCATCCTACCTCCCTTCCTGGCAAACTGTCACCAGAGTGAGAGAGAGAGAGCTGTGCATGATGTCATAAGCCTTTGCTAATGACCAGACAAGAAACAGGAAGTGGGCTGTATAAGGGATTTACTGGCAGAAAAAAAAATGTTTTAATATCCAAAGCTAAAACAACAACAAGGGCAGAAGATTTAATAGATGGAAAGATGAAAAAAATGATTGAAGGTTCGCTTTAATTGGTTTGCATGAAAGTTATAGCGTCTACAAATGATGGTATATATGCTGGAATTTTTATGTATTCGTTTTTTTTTATACTAGTAATGGCAGCGATTAGCGACTTATAGTGGGACTGTAATAGTGCTGTGGGCAATCTGATGCTGACGGGGAACTGACTAACTGCCACTGACATCACCAGTGACACTAATACAATGATCAGTGATAATACTATACACTGTCACTGTACTAATGACACTGGCTGGGAAGGGGTCAACATCTAGGGGCAATTCAGGGGTTAATTGTGTGACGAACAATGTGTGATGTGTGCTGCTTTTTACTACAGATAAATTTGATTATTTTCCCTGCTTTGCAGGGAAAAGAAACAAAGTCATTGTTCCCTCTGTACAGAGCCCTGTGTTGATTGCCTACACAGCACTCTGGGCTTTGATTGGACACAGTCAATCAGCAGGTCCCAGCCATGAATCATTGGCTAGGATCTGCTGACAAACTCCCGCTGTGTACAATCACAGGGGATTCGGCGGGGGTGAAGGGGCGTGCAAGCGCCGGAGACCCGGAAGCAGACAGCGACATATAGATAATTGTACTGCGGTGGGTCTGCAAGCAGTTATACTAGTATAAGACAACATGCAGCTTGGAAAACAAGTCTGGGATAAAAAAGAATCCAATTGACTTTAATGTTAAATGTCTAGCAATGAAGATTTACTACTTTTGGAATAATAATGCAAGACGTGGCCAAAAGTTTTGAGAATGACACAAATATTTTTCACAAAGTCTGCTGCTTCAGTGTTTTTAGATCTTATTTTCAGGTGTTACTATTGTATACTGAAGTAAAATTACAAGCATTTGATAAGTGTCAAATGCTTTTATTGACAATTACATGAAGTTTATGCAAAGAGTCAATATTTGCAGTGTTGACCCTTCTTTTTCAAGACCTCTGCAATTCGCCCCGACATGCTGTCAACCAACTTCTGGGCCACATCCTGACTGATGGCAGCCCGTTCTTGCATAATCAATGCTTGGAGTTTGTCAGAATTTGTGGGGTTTTTTGTTCACCCGTCTCTTGAGGATTGACCGCATGTTCTGAGTTCTCAATGGGATTAAGGTCTGGGGAGTTTCCTGGTCATGGACCCAAAATTTTGATGTTTTGTTCCTCAAGCCACTTGGTTATCACTTTTGCCTTATGGCAAGGTGCTCCATCATGCTGGAAAAGGCATTGTTCCGCGCCAAACTGTTCTTGGATATGGTTGGGAGAAGTTGCTCCTGGAGGATGTTTTTGGACCATTCTTTATTCATGGTTGTGTTCTTAGGCAAAATAGCGAGTGAGGCCACTCCCTTGGCTGAGAAGCAACCCCACACATGAATGGTCTCAGGATGCTTTACCATTGGCATGACACAGGACTGATGGTGGCTGTCATGAACAGGTGAGACCAGAACTGTGTGGACTGCAACAGAGGGAACCAAACGCATGTAAACTGAATAATGTAGTTTATTAAAGATAAGTGAATTAAATGCACCTCCAATACCAAACAGTGTACAGCAATCAACCAACCAAACAGTGACCCACAAATAATAACAGTCTAAACCAGACTTTCTCAACCTTTTAATCCTAGAGGAACCCCAAAAATAATTTTCATGTCTCGAGGAACCCTTACTAAAACCAAATCATGAGGGCTTAATAGGAACAATGCTCCTTATATTGGTGGTCAATAGGAAGAATTTCTCCCTTAGAGTGCTGTTCTGAATGCCACCCTTAGAGACAGCTAAAAAGATATTTGGTGTCATGCTGCTGGGTTTGCTAAGTGATGCTGAACCTTAAACTCTGTAGGCATCATCAAATAGGTGGTTCATCAGCCACAGCTCAAGGAACCCCAAGCAACCTCAGGAGGAACCCCAGGAATACCCAAATCGTAAACGTAGCCAGGCCAGGGTCATACAGGGGAGATCCAACAGATGGGGGCAAGGAGCAAGACAGGACAGGGATCAGGCTGCAGGGCACGGGTACAGGATAACAGGATCACAGGAGGGACAGGAACAGGTTCAGGTACAGAGGATCACAGGTACAGGTCAGGGCTCAAAGACAATACCAAGGCAAGTGTATAAGTGCTTGTACACATCTCCTGCAATTAGCCTCAGGTGACGCCTGGTTGCAGGAGATGATGTCAGCTCCACACTGCCAGGAGACACCCGCTGGTGGACACCAGTACTGCGGCTCAAATATCTAACAGTGGCACCAGCAGGTGAAACCTTTGAGAGCTCCAGACTGCTAGGGGACACACGCTGGCGGACACCAGTATTGCGATCTAAAGAACCGTCAGCGCCACCAGCAGGTGAAACCTTTCCTAACCGTAGCGCTCACCTTTTCTTCTCCAGACAAGGTTTTTTCTGGACATCCGAAACAATGGAATGGGGATTCATCAGAGAAAATAACTTTACCCCAGTCCTCAGCAGTCCAATCTCTGTACCTTTTGCAGAATATCAGTCTGTCCCTGATGTTTTTCCTGGAGAGAAGTGGTTACTTTGTTGCCCTTCTTGACACCAGGCTATCCTCCAAAAGTCTTCTCCTCACTGTGTGTGCAGATGCACTCACACCTGCCTGCTGCCATTCCTGAGCAAGCCCTGCACTGGTGGTGCCCCGATACCGCAGCTGAATCAACTGTAGGACATGGTGCTGGCTCTTGCTGTACTTTCTTGAACGCCCTAAAGCCTTCTTCACAATTGGATCTCTCTCCTTGAAGCTCTTGATGACCCGATAAATGGTAGATTTAGGTGCAATCTTAGTAGCAGCAATATTCTTGCCTGTGAATCCCTTTTTGTGCAAAGTAATGATGACTGCACGTGTTTCCTTGCAGGTAACCATGGCTAACAGAGGAAGAACAATGATTTCAAGCACCACCCTCTCTTTAAAGCTTCCAGTCTGTTATTCTAACTCAATCAGCATTACAGAGTGATTTCCAGCCTTGTCCTCGTCAACACTGACACCTGTATTAACGAGAGAATCACTGACATGATGTTGGCTGGACCTTTTGTGGCAGGGCTGAAATGCAGTGGAAATATTTTTTTTGGGGACTAAGTTTTTTTTCATGGCAAATAGGGACTTAATTGCAATTCATCTGATCACTCTTCATAAGATTCTGGATTATATGCAAATTGCCATCATAAAAACACTGAAGCAGCAGACTTTGTGAAAATTATTATTTGTGTCATTCTCAAAACTTTTGAAACTTTTGGCCATGGCTGTAGGTATTATTTGCCACCAAGAGGCGTTGCTATGGGGGGGCTAAATATACCCATGGCATAGCGAATTCATTCATGGGAAAATGAGAGTCTGAGACAATATTTACAAATCAAAGGAAGGAATTGGTTCTGTACAAACGCTTTAGGCTGGGTTCACACTGGTGCGATCCCAGACATTGCATGCCATTCGCACTGCAAGCCTGTGCACATCACATGCGATGGCTGTGCGATGCGAGTTCAGCCATACAGTTTGTATGGCTGAAATCACATCGCATTCTCACCAAAATGGTGCGCACTGGAATTGGATCGCATGGATGTTCAGTCCCATTACAGATTTATTTCAATGTAAAATTAAATTGAAGACTTTATAAAAGAACCAACAGAGGATAAAACCCTCTCCCATCATCGGGGCTACAAATAGACAAGTCTAGTAGGACAGTCCAGATACAAATGTATTCCAATGTAAGATTAAATAGAAGACTTTAGACGTGTGCAATTTGTTTTGATTCAAAATCATTTTTTAACAAATTTTAACAAATTAGTTAATTCGGAAATATCCCAATTTGCAAAAACTCGTTTAACAATTTTTATCCGAATATTCGTAAATTCGAATACGACGAAGACGTGATGACGGAACGTGTTAGGGCGTGACCACGCGGCTCTCTTGTCAATAACATCGTACGTCATCCCGGGATTTACCGCGGTCAGCGAATCAGGGAAGTTCCAGGAAGCGGTGAGCTGACGATATGAAGTGGTGTACAGGCTTTATTTAAACACACTGTTTTTATTCATTTATTGTGTAGGTGCATCTTGTATGCGGGGGCTGAGTCTCCAAATAAATGACAGTATCACGCTATGCAGAGCATTCCCTTGTGTCTTTTATCTTGAGACGATTGATCTGAGCTGGCACAGGATTCATCTCTGGTAATCCTTTGGAAGAGTGTTCCATTTACCTTTCGGAAATATCAGGCTCATCTTTTTCAGCACCGCGGTGAGTGCATCACCAAAAGGGGTGCTCACTAGGTGGATTGGTGACGGGATTCAGGACAGGAACTTCTTGCTGTTTCATATTTCTGATGACATGCGGCACCTCACATTATTATAACATTTCTGCATGGACTTTTTACTTAGCTCACTTGATGTGTGCGCAATGTTTATAGCTCACTGTAAACTTTATAACTGCACATATTAATTTTATATGTGTATTAGCGCTGTTAATGTTGAGTTTATCTTTGCATATTTTTTTTATATGTTTTGTATTTTCTATAATAGCTGCTGCAGTACACAACTTTTATCCATTGAGCGCTGGGATTGGTCATACCTGTTGTGACTGATATCTTTTTTATTAGATATACATATATAATACAAATGGGATTTCTGTTATTAAATATAATTTCTGTTATTATTTGCCATTAAAATTAGCTATTCCCTTTTTATGATCATTATTCTCATCCCACATGAATGAAAAAGAAAAAATTACTGAGGGCTGAGAACTGAGTTATTCCGTTTCGAAATAAAAGGAACGCGCCTGCTGGGGAATTCCATTATGACTCAGCGCCGAGCGGGCCCAGGACGCACCGCAGGACACCTCTAGAGGGACACAATTAAAAATGGAAAACACTCAATAAAAGAGGAGATTGAATTGATTTTATTTGACTTTTTCCAAAACAAACAGTGAGAGGCTTTGTGTTCAAAGACAGCTCAGAGGGGACCAAACTACACGCCATCAACTTCAAAATGAACTTCTTTTTTAAGTTTTTTGTAAATTTTCTCACTTTAAACATTTGATATGTTTGGCATTTTCTATTGTGAACAAAATATGGGTTTATGAGATTTGCAAATCATTGCATTCTGTTTTCATGTAGATTTTACAAAGCGCCCCGACTTGTGTGGAATCGGAGGTCACCTTTTATACAGCTTACTTATCCAGAACTTCTTCCACTGTCTGACAAGGTATACACACCTTCACCTTGTGTATCCGGGTGCCGCCGGCTGTGTTTTCTTGAATCTTCCACGTGCTCGCCCCCTTCATGAGCAGTGACAGAGCTGGGACTTGTGTTTGTCGTGCAACAGCCAGCAGTGTTCCTCTCACCCCTCGCTTCCCTGCTGGGTGAGCGGAGCAGGTTGTGTTCCTCTCGCCCCTGTCTTCCCTGCTGGGGAGCGGAGCAGGTTTTGTTCCTCTGACCCCTCGCTTCCATGCTGTGTGAGCGGAGCAGGTTGTGTTCCTCTCACCCCTCGCTTCCCTGCTGTGTGACACACCTTCACCTTGTGTATCCGGGTGCCGCCGGCTGTTTTCTTGAATCTTCCACGTGCTCACCCCCTTCATGAGCAGTGACAGAGCTGGGACTTGTGTTTGTCGTGCAACGGCCGGCAGTGTTCCTCTCACCGCTCGCTTCCCTGCTGGGTGAGCGGAGCAGGTTGTGTTCCTCTCGCCCCTGTCTTCCCTGCTGGGGAGCGGAGCAAGTTTTGTTCCTCTGACCCCTCGCTTCCATGCTGTGTGAGCGGAGCAGGTTGTGTTCCTCTCACCCCTCGCTTCCCTGCTGTGTGAGTGGAGCAGGTTGTGTTCCTCTCACCCCTCGCTTCCCTGCTGTGTGAGCGGAGCAGGTTGTGTTTCTCTCACCCCTCACTCCCCTGCTGTGTGAGCGGAGCAGGTTGCGTTCCTCTCACCCCTCGCTTCCCTGCTGTGTGAGCAGAGCAGGTTGTGTTCCTCTCACCCCTCGCTTCCCTGCTGTGTGAGCGGAGCAGGTTGTGTTCCTCTCACCCCTCGCTCCCCTGCTGCGTGAGCAGAGCAGATTGTGTGCCTCTCACCCCTCGCTTCCCTGCTGTGTGAGCGGAGCAGGTTGTGTTCCTCTCACTTCCCTGTTGTGTGAGTGGAGCAGGCTGCATTTCTCTCACCCCTCGCTTCCCTGCTGTGTGAGCGGAGCAGGTTGTGTTCCTCTCACTTCCCTGTTGTGTGAGTGGAGCAGGCTGCATTCCTCTCACCCCTCGCTTCCCTGCTGTGTGAGCGGAGCAGGTTGTGTTCCTCTCAACCCTTACTTCCCTGCTGTGTGAGTGGAGCAGGTTGTGTTTGCCTCCCCCCTCGCTTCCCTGCTGTGTGAGCATCCAACTCGCTCCTGCTCCCACCTCCTAGCACTGCTTCCTCCTCCACTATCTGACAAGGTACACATGGTCCCATTTTATACAGCTTATTGATCCATCGCTGCTTCCTCCTCCACTACCCATTCTTTTCTTTTGTTTCTATCACTACCTCCAAACTTCATAGTATTTTTTAGTATTAATAGTTTTGCCTTCATAGAAAAGAATTTGTGAACATAGAACACTTCATAGCACAAATGACTGTGGTACATGTTTTAGTCTATATTTACTCTATTCCTCGCCCTTTCCTTCCATGCACCCTTTCTATCCAGAATCGTGGCACTGGAAGAGCCCGATCATTCGTAAAGATCCTTCTCACATTTTGCCTCTGACCATCTTTCTTCTGCCTTATTACAAATCAAATATATGCAATGCGCCCGGTACAAACACGGGGCGTAATTCCATATAGTACAGAAGACAGCTGGAAATAATGCATTGATTGCACGTGGCCGCTCTCACTAAGCCGCTTGTATTTCCCATAAGACAGTGACATTTCAACACATTTTAATCCTCCCAGCTTACAAATATTGGACTGGTAGCCAGACAAAAATTAAACTGAGATCAATCAATGACAGTGGAATTTATCCACCAGCAAAGATTATAATGACATTTCAGATGGCTATATATATAGAGAGAGAGAGAGAGAGAGAGAGAGAGAGAGAGAGAGAGAGAGAGAGAGAGAGAGAGAGAGAGAGTAGCTGCACTTGGGAGGGGAGTAATAGGACAGCAATCTATTCTCAAAAGAAAATCTGTCTATCTCTCTATCTTCTTTCTTTTTTCCTTCTTTTCTTTTTTTCTATTTTGTCCTCACAGGGTATTCCCAGAGACTTGAAGGGGTCTCATAAGCATTCACCCAGCCCCAACAAATTGTCTAATATGATTATTCCCTATGATCGTCAGCTCCATCTAGTGGCCATATTGTGTTTTTTTTTTTTACCTCAATAAGGTAAATACTACATTATGGCCACTAGATGGAGCTGATGATAATAGGGAATAATCAGACAAGATATGGGCAAAATTCATTATAGCTGAGGGAATGCATGCAACATTCATCCAGCAAATGTTTTATAATTGGACCCCCAAGTGTTCCAGTGGGAGTGTCCTGACATCACAATGCAAGATCCAATTCCATCTATCTATCTATCGATCTTTTATTAATGTATGTATCTATCTATATTTTATCCATCTATGTATCTTTTATTGAAGTATGTATGTATGTATATATGTATCTATCCATATTTTATCTATCTATCTACCTCTAAATTCTATCTATCTATCTATCTATCTATCTATCTATCTATCTATCTATCTATCTATCTATCTATCTATCTATCTATCTATCTATCTATCCATATTTTTTCTATCTATCTATCTTTTATTGATGTATGTTTGTATCTATCCATATTTTATCTATCCATCTACCTGTCTATCTATATTTTATCTATCTATCTTTTAATGATGTATGTATCTATCCATAATCTATCTATCTTTTATTGATGTATCTATCTATCTTTTATATTTTTCTATCTATCTATCTTTTATTGATGTATGTATCTATCCATATTCATTCTATCTATCTATCTATCTTTTATTGATGTATGTATCTATCCATATTCTATCTATCTATCTATCTATCTATCTATCTATCTATCTATCTATGCATCTATATTTTATGTATGTATGTATCTATCTATATTTTATCTATTGATCTATTTACAGTATCTATCTATCTATCTATGAATCTGTGCATCTATATTTTATGTATGTATGTATGTATCTATATTTTATCTATTGATCTATTTACAGTATCTATCTATCTATCTATCTATCTATCTATCTATCTATCTATCTATCTATCTATCTATCTATCTTTTATCTATGAATCTGTGCATCTATATTTTATGTATGTATGTATCTATCTATATTTTATCTATTGATCTATTTACAGTATCTATCTATCTATCTATGAATCTGTGCATCTATATTTTATGTATGTATGTATGTATCTATATTTTATCTATTGATCTATTTACAGTATCTATCTATCTATCTATCTATCTATCTATCTATCTATCTATCTATCTATCTATCTATCTATCTATCTATCTATCATTTCTTTAAAGGGTCAATCCACTGAAAAGTGATATTCTAGTTTTAGGTGGAGCCTGCTAGGCATAGTAGACCCCTGGCTTCTTGCATGTCTTGGTGTCTTGGATACTTCAACAGAGAGATCTCCCTGATGTAATTCCAGGCTTTGTTCTTCCCCTCTGGAGAGTTTTGAGTGTGCCCACCCAACTTTGTGTCCCCCCCCCCCCCCCCCCGCTCCTCCTACATTCTCCATAAAATAATGGGAACCCCTTTAATGAGCAAAGCAGATGAGCCACTCATAAAAATCAGTTCTGGGCAGCCTGATCCTTTAATAATTACAGTATGTGTGTATTTATCAATAAACCTGTCTACCTTTTATCTATGTATCATGGAAAATACTCAGAATCAGACAGGTAGGTAGAGCGCTGGCCCTGTGGACGTATTCAATAATTGGGGCCAGGGGACGATCACAGCCAATTGTAGGTAGATAATAGTCACATTGTTACTGTCCTTCTACATGTATTTTCCTTCTCTTGGCTCCTTAGTGAATTGTGAGACTCATCAGTCAGTCTGTGTTGAACATTTAGCAGGCCGGGTCCAGCCAGAATTGATGCAGGTCACAGATTTCAGGCAGTCAGCCTTTCTCCCCTCCATCAATCTCCCTGTATGCAGAATCATTCAGAATTGATACATTGTAGAGGAGAGCGGCTTCTACTGACACCACACTGCCATCTACTGGCGCAGTCTGCAATACCACCACCTTCCGCAACTACCACCGCCTTCCGCAACCACCCCGCATTCTGCTTATTTCCCATGATCTATATACAGCTGAATGTATTTTATTGGGATTTTATGCGATAGACCAACACAAAGTGGCACATAATTGTGAAGTGGAAGGAAAATGATAAATGGTTTTCAATATATTTTACAAATAAATATGTGAAAAGTGTGGGGGGTACATTTGTATTCAGCCGCCCTGAGTCAATACTTTGTAGAACCTCCTTTCACTGCAATTACAGCTGCAAGTCTTTTTGGGGATGTCTCTACCAGCTTTGCACATCTAGAGAGGGACATTTTTGCCCATTCTTCTTTGCGAAATAGCTCAAGCTCTGTCAGATTGGATGGAGAGCGTCTGTGAACAGCAATTTCCAAGTCTTGCCCCAGATTCTCATTTGGATTTAGGCCTGGACTTTGACTGGGCCATTCTAAAGCCTCATACACACGATCGGACTTCAAACAAACTTTTCCGTGGATTTCTGTCCAAAGGGCGTTGGCCGTGAACTTGCTATGCATACACACGGCAGGACTTTTTCAGCCAACTTTGACTAAATCACGTGGTTTTTCAGCTCTTTACCGCCACCCTTTGGTCAACTTCTGTATTGTCTGATCTTTTGCATGGGTTCTGAGCATGCGTGTTTGTACTATGGACTTGTGTACACACGATAGGATTTTGCACCATAGGACTTTTGTTGTCGTCAGTACTTTGAAACGTCACTACGTTCGTGTTTGTTGCCTAAAAAGTCCTGCCGTGTGTATGCATACCAAGTTTACGGCCAACGCCCTTTGGACAGAAATCCACTGAAAAGTTTGTTTAAAGTCCAATCGTGTGTACGGGGCTTAACACATGAATATGCTTTGATCTAAACCATTCCATTGTAGCTCTGGCTGTATGTTTAGGGTTGTTGTCCTGCTGGAAGGTGAACCTCCACCCCAGTCTCAAGTCTTTTGCAGAATAACAGGTTTTCTTCTAAAGGCCCATACACACGATCAGACTTTTTGATAACAAACATGCAAATTACCTGTTTTAAGGCAACATCTGACCGTGTGCACGTTCCATCGGACAAACTTTTTCGGTTTTCATCGGACAAATGGTGGCTGTGCAAACAGACAAACTTTCCGGCAACAAAAGTCCTGTGGTGCAAAATCCTATCGTGTGTACACAAGTCCATAGGACTTTAGTCCAAAGTACAAACACGCATGCTCAGAACCAATGCAAAAGATCAGATAACAATACAGAAGTTGACCAAAGGGTGGCGGTAAAGAGCTGAAAAACTACGTGATTTGGTGAAAGTTGGCTGAAAAAGTCCTGCTGTGTGTATGTATACCAAGTTCACGGCCAACGCCCTTTGGACAGAAATCCACGGAAAAGTTTGAAGTCCGATTGTGTGTATGAGGCTTATGATTGTCCTGTATTTGGCTCCATCCATCTCCCCATCAACATTGACCAGCTTCCCTGTCCCTGGTGAAGAAAAGCATCCCCACAACATGATGCTGCCACCACCATGTTTCATGGTGAGAATGGTGTGTTCAGGGTGATGTGCAATGTAATGCCGCGTACACACAATCGGACATTCCGACAACAAAATCCATGGATTTTTTCCGACGGATGTTGGCTCAAACTTGTCTTGCATACACACGGTCACAAAAATGTCAGAAATTCCAAACGTCAAGAACGCGGTGACGTACAACACGTACGATGAGACGATAAAAATGAAGTTCAATAGCCAGTGCGGCTCTTCTGCTTGATTCTGAACATGCGTGGAACTTTGTTTGTCGTGTACACATGATTGGAATTTCCGACAACTTATTTTATTGTTGGAAAATTTGAGAGCCAGATCTCAAATTTTTTATAATAGAAATTCTGATGGAAAATGTCCGATGGAGTCTACACACGGTCGGAATTTCCGACAACAAGCTCCCATCGAACATTTTCCATCAGAGAGTGTGCGGAAATGATACAGGAGTTGATCAGAGAGTGTGCGGACATTATACAGGAGTTGATCAGAGAGTGTGCGGACATTATACAGGAGTTGATCAGAGAGTGTGCGGACATGATGCGGGAGTTGGTCAGAGAGTGTGCGGAAATGATACAGCAGGTGCGAAATGTGGGCGTGGCTTAAATTGTGAAGCGTTACCCCTGTAGGGTCTGCTGAGTATAATGGTCCGTCTGCCACCCTGCCCAGCCAGGCACACACTTTTTCACTACTCAGAGACAATAAAACAGTCCTTGCATTTTGTTTTATTGAGGGGATATTACACTTGGATAGGGACTCATGAGATGTCCAGGTGGTCAAACATTGAAACATTTGACTCTATATACATCCTGTATATACTCCATACGTATCGCTCCATACTCCTCCTGCACATCGCTTCCTATCTTCTGAGTATCGCTTCATACTCTTCCTGCACATCGCTTCCTATCTTCTGAGTATCGCTCCATACTCCTCCTGCACATCGCTTCCTCTCTTCTGAGTATCGCTCCATACTCCTCCTGCACATCGCTTCCTCTCTGAGTATTGCTCCATACTTCTGCACATCGCTTCCTATCTTCTGAGTATAACTCCATACTCCTCCTGCACATCGCTTCCTATATTCTGCGTATCGCTCCATACCCCTCCTGCACATCGCTTCCTATCTTCTGAGTATCACTCCATACTCCTCCTGTACATCGCTTCCTCTCTTTCGCTCTCCAGGCTAGCTAGCACTGTAGGCCTGACACTGACTCAACCAGGCCTAAAGCAAATGCCCTTCACAGGCAGGGACCGCGGGCCCCTATGGTGTAGCAAAAGGAAAATAGTAAGTTCTGGTACTAGGTGTCCCACATGCGGCTACTGACCCCAGTCAGTCCTCTTGCCCGATGCCTGACTCCAGTGCCCACAACACCAGAGTCCTCTCCTCTGGTTCTGCGTCCATCTCCAACTGCACTCTCCCAGTCCTTTTCAGGTGTGCCTCACCCAGTCCTCCCGACTGTGCATGCCACTCACCAGCCCTCTGCAACCGATGGTTCCTCTCTCTGGAGACTTGCCCGGCAGTACTCTCTCCTGCTGTGCTCTCTTGCTCCCCCTGTGCATCCTGTCAAGGACACCTCCATGTTTTCTTAGAGAGCCCTGTCCGCACCCGAGCCCAGGCTCAAGTTGGGGATTGGTCAGGGCTCCTCAGAATACCCCAGGCAGCTCCACCTCCCCTCTCCTCCTCTCTTTCCAGAACCTTCTAGAGCAGTGGTTCTCAACTCGTCCTCAGGACCCACCAACAGGCCAGATTTTAAGTATTACCTTGGGGAGATGCAGACTAGAATACTGCAATCACTGAGCAGCAAATTATATCACCTGTGATGTATTTCAGTTATCTTGCAAACCTGGCCTGTTAGTGGGTCCTGAGGACCGGAGTTGAGAACCACTGTTCTAGAGGCTCTGGAAAGCAGAGGGAGGTCTTGGTGATACTGCCTGTGAGTCACCCAGCTTCTACTCTGAGCCACTCCCAGCCCAGATCAAACGAAAACAAACAGGCCTAAATTTACCTACACTAACAACTCTCACTCTAGCACCTACACTACTAGAGGGTGCTACAATTTGCGTAAAATATTGGACGTTGGCTTAAAGGGGTGTGGTTTAACACAGTCTGAGTTTTTCTTCCTTTCTTCTTACCTGCAAAGTAAAGGCACAAAGCCTGGGGAATGCCCAGGAAAAACTCAAGCCTACTTACCGACCAGCTCGCAGACAACCAAATGAACCTATCTAACAGTATGCGTTAAAAGCAGGGGTTTCAGTCCACACGCATTTGCAAACGCATGCGTAAGCCACAGAGCCTCATCTAAAACTAAAATATAAGTGTCCTCACAGTGAAGGCACAGTACATCATTTTGTACTGCAGCCTTCACCCCTGGCACCGTTTTTTAGAACGAGCGGTCGGCTATCTGTTGTTAACAGCCGATGCGGCTCAGCAGCCGCTCGGGCCATTATCACGAACAGTGGGATAGGACGCCCCCCCCACCACCACCACCACCACCGCCTTTCGCCACTCTGCCCGGGTCTCCTGTCCCACTGGGAGACCCGAGCAACCAACCAGCACGTCCGCCAGCTGGCTGGAGACCTGAATGAAGCTGGAATCAGCTTTGATCGGTTCTCTGATGTACAAACCCGGAAGCGACATCACTTCCGGTTTACTCGGCTGCCAAAGGCGCAAATTTAAAAAAAAAAAGACAGTGTTCCAAAACGCAGATTTTGGCTTTTTGAATACTTTTAGACCCCTTTTCACACCGGGGGGGGGGGTGTTAGCGGTAAAGCGCCGCTATTTTTAGGTGCTTTACCGCTGTTATAGTGGCGCTATTCGGCCGCTATCGGGAAGCTTTTAACCCCCGCTAGCAGCCGAGCAAGAGTTATTAGCGCCCGAAAGTTGCCGCTTTGCAGATGCTTTGGCAGCGGTGCCCGTTCATTTCAATAGGCAGGGGCGGTGCAGGAGCAGTGTGTAAAAGATGCTGCTTTCCTGGACTTTTTTCCCTGTCCTGCAAGTGCACCGCCCCAGTATGAGAGCACTCGGGCTTTCACACTGGGGCTGCAGAAGAGGCAGTTTACAGGCGCTTTTCAGGGTTTTTAGCGCAAAAACGCCTATCAAACGCCTCAGTGTGAAAGGGGTCTAAAGTGCAAAGGAGGGATTTGGGGTCTTTCAGCCCCTCGATCCCTCCATAAAGAGTACCTTTTACTGCCCATTACTGTCACAAGGGATGTTTAGCAATAAAAGTGATCAGATTTTTATTTTAAAGGGACAGTGTTAAATAATAAAAAAATAATAATGATTAAAAAAAGAAAAATGTTTAACCGCTTCAGCCCCGGAAGGATTTACCCCCTTCCTGACCAGAGCACTTTTTGCGATTTGGCGCTGCGTCGCTTTAACTGACAATTGCGCGATCGTGCGACGTTGCTCCCAATAAAAATTGACGTCCTTTTTTCCCCACAAATAGAGCTTTCTTCTGGCGGTATTTTATCACCTTTCCCTTTTTTTTTTTTTGGCGCTATAAACAAAAAAAGAGCGACAATTTTGAAAAAAAATCATTATTTTTTACTTTTTGCTATAATAAATATCCCCAAAAAATATATAAAAAAACATTTTTTGTCCTCAGTTTAGGCCGATATGTATTCTTCTACATATTTTTGGTTAAAAAAAAAATCGCAATAAGAGTATATTGATTGGTTTGCGCAAAAGTTAAAGTTGTCTACAAAATAGGGCATTTTTATTGATAATTTTTTTTTTACTAGTATTGGCGGCGATCAGCAATTTTTATCGTGATTGCGACATTATGGCAGACACATCGGACACTTTTGGCGCGATTTTGGGACCATTCACATTGATACCGCGATCGGTGCAATTAAAAATGCATTGATTACTGCGTAAATGTGACTGGCAGTGAAGGGGTTAAGCACTAGGTGGTGCTGTAGGGGTTAAGTGTGTCCTAGGGAGTGATTCTAACTGTGGGGGGGAGGGGCTGTGTGTGAGACGACACTGATCACCGCTCCCGATTACAGGGAGCTATGATCAGTGACAGTGTCATTAGGCAGAATGGGGAAATGCTTGTTTACATCAGCATCAACCCATTCTTCCTCACCGCGAGACGATCGCGAGTATCCCCGCGGGACCCGCGATCACGGTCTCGGAGCTCCCGAATGGGGCGCCCGCGTGCCGCCTCCTAAAGGGCAACGTACAGGTACGTTAATCAGCAATAGTTTCTCAGCACCTACTGTATATCTGCTGTATTCATTTTTCACTTCCTCCTCCCTGGCCGTGGCCCATCGCATCATTTCCTGTTTGCAATGCCTTCTGGAAAGGGGCGGCAACTTCCTCTGACACTGCCGTTGCTATGGAAACCTGACCAGAAACCTATTACACTGCTTGTGCTGCACTGAGCATGTGCAAGATCTGCAAGGATGAGATCCAGGAAGAAATAGTCTGGCTTCAGATGCCCACACTTAAGATGGCCACGGCCTGCTGTAAGTTTATAAAATAACAGTAAATAGAGTAAATTACCGCGCTGTGATAATAAAACTAAAAATTACCCAAAACAAAAAGCTGCTGCTGAAGTGAGATACACACAACAAATAATAAACAATAGAGAGCAGCGCTAATCCCCCAAAGTATTATAAAAGCCGTGAATAATCAAAGGTTGGTGTAAAATTAATAAACCACTCAATAGATCAATATGGTCAGAAAAGAACTAAAAATGTCCATCTTCTTATTCAACGGGGAAAATAAATAAACGGCATATCTCAGAAAGGTGACACAAAGTTCATATTGTGCATAGAGAACAACAGGATCAGTGGCCCACGGTAAGTACGGTACTTCAACCTCCACCACACTACTAGTGCTAAGAGAAATGCTCGCTTACCAGATGGCAAGCAAAGGATGCTTGCGGCCTGTACCCGGCCAGGGCCTTTATCCAATGTAGGGACACAAGAGATCTCCGGAGGAACCCGTCTAGGGGGTCAGCATGGAATCGCCAAACTTGTCAACCAAGGACCGTGACCAGGTAGGATACCGTAATATTCAGATGTTCCCAGAATATAAAGGAATCACCATAGCGTAACATTGCAAAACATCATTTATTAAAAGAACGAAAACCACTTACAATAAACGTAGCAAGTAAAAGCAGTTCAGCCGGCCGGCTTGTATGGACACCCGTCCCTTCGAACACAGCACGCGAGACGTCAGCACGTCAGCTCCTCCCGACGCGCGTTTCGTCATATAATGACGTCGTCTGGGGCACAGGCGACGCACTGACGTGTCGCGTATAAATAGGTAAACACAAGGAACCAAGCCTCGATGTGAAACCTGATCCGGAAATCATCTGCGTTCCACCTCAAGATCTGGTGGAAGTTCCTGGCGGCCATTTTAACTATTGGAAGTTGCTCTCAAATAGTGACCGGACAGAGTAACTAGTTAAACAGGTATAAAAGTAATTATTTTTACAGCCTATAAGTAACGGACAGATTATACCTCCTATAATAGGAGGTGGAATAATCCAGCCTAAAAGTGGAACTTATAATGAAATAACTCCATATTCAAGAATAATAAAATTAATAGAAACTTAATAAAAAAACTTAATAGAAAAATTTAATTTAAAAAATATAATTTAAAAGCCATCAATATGAGGCTTTTAAATTATATTTTTTTATTAAATTTTTGAATAAGAAGATGGACTTTTTTAGTTCTTTTCTGACCATATTGATCTATTGAGTGGTTTATTAATTTTACACCAACCTTTGAATATTCACGGCTTTTATAATACTTTGGGGGATTAGCACTGCTCTCTATTGTTTATAAAATAACAAACTACTGCTATAAACGAAGAAAACAGACCTTAGTTTACAGACTAACTTTACTAGAATACATTAAGCTTGTGTATTATGGGGGTATTTTTATTTAAAAAGTATAATTTCGGCCGGAATACCACTTTAAGTACCGTAGTTTGTCGCCAAACATATCAAGCCTTAAAATTGTGCATGCCCGTTGAATCGCAAAAAACGATGCTACCCAAAATTCTCCATGGGTGACGATTTGAAAGCCTTTACCAGTTAGTGTAGAGTTAAAGTGGTTTCCAACCCTTAAGGCTCCTACACACTACAAGAAAATCGGCAGAACGTTTTTGTCTGAGGAACTTTCGTAATATTTTCGTATAGTGTGTATTCCATTTTTGACAGCCAATTCCAACCTTTTTTTATACGAAACTCCGAAATTTTTCTCGTACGGGAACAGAACAAACAATTTTTGTCTAATGTTTACTGTTTCCATACGATTATCATACAAGAAAAAACAGAAAAGAAAGACTGTGCAAGATCAGGAACAATAAATACCAAAAAAAAAAAGCCTTTGTCATACAAGTATTTTCGTACAAATTTTGCTCATTGGTTCCTAATTGCTGTGAAACGAGAAAAATCGGACGATCGTTCACCCCCATTTTCTTATAGTGTGTACCCGACATTGCATACACCCAGTGAGCTGACCGGCCTCAGGTGATACACAGAGATGAAACAAATCCTCCTACATAAGTTGTACCTGTTTATCTGCAACCCTCTCTTCTCTACATCCTTTAAAGTCCAGAATGTATAAAGCTTGTCTGAGATTTCAGAAAACAGGGTGGAGAGCTGAAATGACATATTGCAGAGCTCAGCTCTGAGAGCTGATTGGAGGGAAGGGATACACATGAGATGAGGCTGTCAGCCACAGGCTGTGTGCTGGAGCTCCCTCCCCTGTCACAATTTTTTCTCTTGGTGTCAGGAAAAAAAAAAAAAAGCTTGTCAGAAGTGACTTATGCAGACAGCAGAGGAAGGAAGCAGCAGACAGAAACGACACTTAGTGCTCTTCGATTGAGACAAGTACACACTATAGAGGAATATGCTTTGTTCATGTCTGAGGTTTACAACCACTTTAACTGTGGATTATGGACGTAGAATTATTGCTCTCACTCTGACGTTCATGACGAAACCTCACGTGTGGAGCAATCGATTTTTACATACACATGCTCGCCTTATCCTGCGTTTTTTATTTGGAGTGTGTACAGGGGTGCTTTAAATGTTTTTGTAATTATCTCTCTCTCTCTCTCTCTATATATATATATATATATATACGCACACACATACATAGATATATATATATATATATATATATATATAGATATATCTCTCTCTCTCTCTCTATAGATAGATAGATAGATATTTTATTTATTTATTTTGATAGCCTGGGCAGGTGCTCTTTATAGATACATTGGGGGTCTATTAAACTCCCAATATCTCCCCTGCCCTCCATTGCAGCTGTTCTTGCACAGATTGGTGCACTTTGAGTGCCCCATAAAAGTGGTTAAGCAGATCTTATTGGAAAGGCCTTCACCGGCTCTTAAAGCCAGATTTGATGTAACGGCTTGTCCACCAATGCCGTTCACATACGTACCTTTGTAGACAAGTGGTTTATGTTGACCACCCCCCCCCCCCCCCCCTTATATTCTTCTTCCCTTTCTCATCTGTTGTTTTGGGTGCCTGCGGTAAGAAAAGGACCCCATACTTCCAGGTCTAGAGGAGCATGTGACTGACCAGCGCCCTTCACCCCATGTGACAGCTCTGGTGCTTGGTGATTGGGCATTCAGGTACTCAGCACTGTCACAAAGGGGCGTGGAGAGCATCCTCAGCTCTGTAAAAGCTCAGAGTCAAAGATTAAAGTGGAATTAATAGGAAATTTTTTTTTAAAAAAATGCAAACAGGTTATTGCAGAAGAGACCTTCCCATTCACAATCCTCTGCAGAACGAGCATGCGCTACTCCGCCAACTTTTTTGGCACAATGCCAGTGTGCCGGGATGAATGACCCCCGTCCATGTGCAGGAGTGACATCACCAGCGAATCAAGGGGGCGGAAGACCGGCACCCAGAGGAAGCTTGTGAGAAAATGCCGGTGCCGGCAACGGACATCACGGGCGTCGGACTGTTGGAACATAGTGAAGTATTGTTGCATTTGGTTCCACTTTAATATTTTTTTTTTCAGCCGCCCAAGCCAGAATTAAAGTAGGCCTATGTTCATATATTTACTATATTGGCAAAAGTATTGGGACGCCTGCCTTTACACGCACATGAACTTTAATGGCATCCCAGTCTTAGTCCGTAGGGTTCAATATTGAGTTGGTCCGCCCTTTGCAGCTATAACAGCTTCAACTCTTCTGGGAAGAATGTCCACAAGGTTTAGGAGTGTGACTATGGGAATGTTTGACCATTCTTCCAGAAACGCATTTGTGAGGTCAGGCACTGATGCTGGACGAGAAGGCCTGGATCACAGTCTCCGCTCTAATTCATCCCAAAGGTGTTCTATCGGGTTGAGGTCAGGACTCTGTGCAGGTCAGTCAATTTCCTCCACCCCAAACTGGCTCATCCATGTCTTTATGGACCTTGCTTTGTGCACTGGTCCAAATCATTTGGTGGAGGGGGGGGGATTATGGTGGGGGGTTGTTTTTCAGGGGTTGGGGTTGGCCCCTTAGTTCCAGTGAAGGGAACTCTTAAGGCGTCAGCATACCAAGACATTTTGGACAATTTCATGCTCCCAACTTTGTGGGAACAGTTTGGGGATGGCCCCTTCCTGTTCCAACATGACTGCCCACCAGTGCACAAAGCAAGGTCCATAAAGACACGGAGGAGCGAGTTTGGGGTGGAGGAACTTGACTGGCCTGCACAGAGTCCTGACCTCAACTTGATAGAACACCTTTGGGATGAGTTGGAGTGGAGACCGAGAGCCAGGCCTTCTTGTCCAACATCAGTGCCTGACCTCACAAATGCGCTTCTGGAAGAATGGTCAAACATTCCCATAGACACACTCCTAAACCTTGTGGACGGCCTTCCCAGAAGACTTGAAGCTGTTATAGCTGCAAAGGGCGGAGCCAACTCAATATTGAACCCTACGGACTAAGACTGGGATGTCATTAAAGTTCATGTGTGTGTAAAGACAGGCGTCCCAATACTTCTGACAATATAGTGTATTTTTCCATGCATACTCAGTATTGTGTCATCGTCCACCTCCAGGTGTTTATTACCTCTCAGAGGTCACAGTACTCTTCCTGACAATGCCTTCATCTGCTTTTCTCTCCAGAAGGATAGCAACATATTTGTTCAGGCATCATCCAGGATCAATATTTACTCTCTGGACTGAGATGACACAATCATGTAAATCCTTGTGAGTTCTTGGATGTGTACACAAATGTCTGACACAGATCAGCCCTTTTCGCAACCTTCTCACCTGGTAACTTGCTACAAATTTTCAATGTACAGTCTGATCAGAAGGGGGGAGAAGAGGAGACTGAGGAAATGCTTCCTCCTACCTGCAGCAAGTATGACGACATCATTCATCCCAACCTAGGCAAAGTCCCCGGACTAGTGCTCAAGGATGTCTTTTGCATAATTAAAGCAGTGGTTCTCAACTCCAGTCCTCGGGACCCACCAACAGGCCAGATTTTAAGTATTACCTTGGGGGAGTTGCAGAGTAGAATACTGCAATCACTGAGCAGCAAGTGATATCACCTGTCATGTATTTCAGCTATCTTGCAAACCTGGCCTGTTGGTGGGTCCTGAGGACCGGAGTTGAGAACCACTGAATTAAAGGAAAAAAAAAAAATCATACTGTTGCTGTAAATTGTGGCAGGAATGTATTCATCTCGTCTTTTACATTTACTTAAAGATGAATTTAAACCCACAAATCATATCACAGGGGTGTCGGTGGGATGTTTGCACTGTAAAAAACTGGCTAAAATGTGCTGTAAATATATGAAGAGACTTCTATAAAACCATCATTTCTATAAAGATATCAGGTTATCGGCTGGAATGAAGACGGCTGCATAATCCAGACATTATAGTGAGCCGCCTCTTATGGAATCTTCACCTCTCAACTCGTATTTATTCCATATTCATGGGAAAGATGTTACTGTATTATGCATGTTAATCTACAGAACATAAATAAATATGCAACAGGATTATTATTAATAGTATTATTATAGTATTATTAATAGTATTGCTGAGCTCAGTGCAATGTGCTGTGTGTGGGCACTGAAGAGCAAATCCAACCAAACAGGGGGGGGGGGGGGGGGGGGGGGCGGCACTAATGGGGACTCTGATGTAAAGAGGGACTTTGAAGGAGACCCTGATGTAAGGGGAACTCTAATGGGGACCCCGATACAAGGAGGATTCTGATTTAAGGCGGTACTCTCAATGGGGACTCTGAAGTTAGGAGTGACTCTAAAAGAGATCCTGATATAAGGGGGGACCCTAATGGGGACTTTGATGGAGACCCTGATGCAAGGGGAACTCTAATAGGGACCGGGATGCAAGGGGAACTCCGATTTAAGGCAAGACCTTGATGCAAGGGGGACTCGGATGGGGACACAGATTGAGGATTAGAGTCAACTGAAGCTGCTTATGTTCTCTACTTCTGATGAAAGGGCGGACCCTGGTGGAGCTTCTTTTGTAAAGGGGGCTCTAAAGGGGACCCTAATGTAAGGGAGTACTCTGATAGGGATCCCGATATAAGGGGGGACTCGGATGGGGACACAGATTAAGGATTAGAGTCAACAGAGGCTGCTTATGGTCTCTACTTCTGATGAAAGGGCGGACCCTGGCTGAGACTCTGATGTAAGGGGGGGCTCTAAAGGGGACCCTAATGTAAGGGAGCACTCTGATATTAGGGGGGACTCTGATGTAAAGAGGGACTTTGATGGAGACCCTGATGTAAGGGGAACGCTAATGGGGACCCCGATGCAAGGGGGATTCTGATTTAAGGCGATACGCTCATGGGGACTCTGATGTAAGGGGGGACTCTAATGTAGACCCTGATTTAAGGTGAGACTCTGACAGAGGGGATGATTTTGATGGGGACCCTGATTTAAGGGGGGCTGTAATGGGGACCCTGATTTAAGGGGGGCTGTAATGGGGACCCTGATGTAAGGGAGCACTCTGATTGGGATCCTGATATAAAGAGGGACTTCGATGGAGACCCCGATGTAAAGGGAACTCTAATGGGGACCCCGATGCAAGGAGGATTCTGATTTAAGGCGGTACTCTCAATGGGGACTCTGAAGTTAGGAGTGACTCTAAAAGAGATCCTGATATAAGGGGGGACCCTAATGGGGACTTTGATGGAGACCCTGATGTAAGGGGAACTCTAATAGGGACCGGGATGCAAGGGGAACTCCGATTTAAGGCAAGACCTTGATGCAAGGGGGACTCTGATGGGGACACAGATTGAGGATTAGAGTCAACAGAAGCTGCTTATGGTCTCTACTTCTGATGAAAGGGCGGACCCTGGCCGAGACTCTGATGTAAGGGGGGGCTCTAAAGGGGACCCTAATGTAAGGGAGCACTCTGATAGGGATCCTGATATAAGGGAGGACTCTGATGTAAAGAGGGACTTTGATGGAGACCCTGATGTAAGGGGAACGCTAATGGGGACCACGATGCAAGGGGGATTCTGATTTAAGGCAATACTCTTATGGGGACTCTGATGTAGGGTATGACTCTAATGGGACTGACAGAGGGGACGACTGATGGGGACCCTGATATAAGGGGGGCTGTAATGGGGACCCTGATGTAAGGAGGAACTCTTATGGGGACCCTAATGCAAGGGGGGGCTCTGATTTAGGGTGGGACTTTGATGTAAGGGGGACTCCTAAGGCAGACTCGGATGTAACCGGGGACTCTGATAGGGACCCTGATGGAAGGGGGAACTCTGCTGGAATTAATGTAGGGGGGAATTTAATGGGGACCGTAATGTAAGGGAGGATCTGATGGTAATTTTTTGGCATACAACTACTTGTAAAATATGATATTAATAATGTGGCCCTCGCAGTGAAAAGATGGCATAAGGTAAGTGGCCCCACATTTCAGAGCCTGTGCCACTGCCCCGCCTTCTGCTTGCCCTTGAGATGACTAATAAAGTTATCCCATAGGTGGGCTGAGTACCTGACCTCCCTCCCAACCAATAGAGATGAGCGACACTTTGATGAGTTTCCACCGCCCTGTAATTTAGTAATTTGGGTGAAACTTGAGGATTTTTAATGAAATATATTGGAGTCGATGGGGAAGGTAATATTAAGGTGGGTTTTAATGGACTTTATAAAGCTCCTGAGGGTTACAGAGGCTCCTTTGTGCTCCTGTGGACCCGTCTTTGTCCCAAAAAACAACTCACTACCTCATTATTTTATCTTCCTTTTCATATATAAAAAAAAAACAAAAAAAAAAAAAAAACACAGACAGTAAAGAAGTGTAGAAAGGTGTAATTTATTCAATGAAAAATGTAAAGCAACAGTACAGAGATAACAATCAAACACAAAGGGGGAAACACATGAAACACTAAATGAAATAAAATGAAAAGTTGTGTAAATACTTCTGCGCAGTCTTAAAAAAAAATTCTACAACGATCCCCTTATCCATTATCCCGTACCATCAGGGAGGCGTGTGATTGGCCCTAACTTTATTCTGCAGTAGGACAACCACCCCAAACATACAGCCAATGAACTATCTTCAGTGTAAAGAAGAACAAGGAGTCCTGGAAGTGATGGTTTGGCCCCCCACAGAGCCCTGATCTCACCATCATAGAGTCTGTCTGGGATGACAAGAAGAGACCGAAGGATTTGAGGCGGCCGACATCCACAGAAGATCTGTATTTAGTTCTCCAAGATGTTTGGAACAACCTACCTGCCGAGTTCCTTCAAACACGGTGTGTAAGTCCACCTAGAAGAAATGATGATGTCATGAAGGTAAAGGGCGGGTCACACCAAATATTGATTTGGATTCCTCTTCTGTTCGCCCGCTTTCCATTTCCTAAATCAACTAATAAAATATTTTTGGCATTCTCGCTTTACAGCACTTCTTTTCACCTGCCTAAAACTTTTGCACGGTGCTGTATATACAAGAGAGTGAGAGAAAACAAAGGAGAGAAGTTCATTGTTGGGGTTCACATTCCCTTTAAGGGACGGTTCACACCATGAATCTCTATGGGAATACTCTGTGTGTTCTCCTGTGCGATTCACATGCGATCCGGGGGAAGTATGAATTTAGCCTATTCATCTGAATGGGCTGAAACCGCGCCGAACTGCACCAAAAGTAGAGCAGGCGCTACTTTAACCACTTATGGACCGGAAGGATTTGCCCCCTTAATGACCAGGCCTTTTTTTTTGCGATACGGCACTGACACAAAATGTATGTCCTTCTTTTTTCTCACAAATAGAGCTTTCTTTTGGTGGTATTTTATCCCCTCTGCTATAATAAATATCCAAAAATAAAATGTAAAAAAAATAATTTCTTAATCAGTTTAGGCCAATATGTTGTCTACTACATATCTTTGGTAGAAAAAAAAAAAAAAAAAAAAAAAACTGTAATGAGTATATTGATTGGTTTGCGCAAAAGTTATAGCGCCTACAAAATAGGGGATAGATTTATGGTAGTAATGGCGGTGATCAGCAATTTTTAGCGGGACTGCGACATTGCGGCGGACAGATCGGACACTTTTGACATTTTTTTCGGGACCAGTGACATTTATACAGCGATCAGTGCTATAAAATGCACTGATTACTGTATAAATAACACTGGCAGGGAAGGGGTTAACACTACGGGGGGGCGATCAAGGGGTTAAATGTGTTCCCTAGGGAGCTGTTTCTAACTGTGGGGGGGGAGGGGGGGGATTGACTGGAGGAGGAGAGAGATCGTTGTTCCTGATCACTAGGAACAGACAATCTCTCTCTACTCCCCTGACAGAACGGGGATCTGTCTGTTTACATTGACAGATCCCCGTTCTGGCTCTCTGTAGAGTAATCGCGGGTGGCTGGCGGACATCGCGGCTCCCGGCCACGCACATCGATTCCGGGCACGTGTGTGCCCACTGTATTTAATGCACGCAGGGACGTACATCTATGGCGATTCGCCCAATAGAGCCGCCCGCTGCAGTATGACGGCGGCGGCTGGTTGACAAGTGGTTAAAAGAAAACAAGAAAACACGGCAACCGGATCGCATGTTGCTACTGTATCATGTGATCTGGTTCATGCACTGCGATTGCGACCTGAATTTGGGGTGTCAATAAACGAACACCGACACCTGCTGCAGATTGCAAGCACAGAGCATTTTGGATGTGGTGAGGGAAACGTTCTGGTGTGACTTGGCACGAAGGGGGGGGGGGGGGGGGGGGGTTAGGAACGTCAAATGGATGAAGTATGAATCCATCTAATCCCCACTGAGGCCTAATGGGAACGGTTCCTCTGGGCCTATCAAAGGGCACAGACCATGTTAGCGCTATACACTCACCGGCCACTTTATTAGGTACACCTGTTCAATTGCTTGGTAACACAAATTGCTAATCAGCCAATCACATGGCAGCAACTCAATGCATTTAGGCATCTAGATGCAGTGAAGATGACTTGATGAAGTTCAATCTGAGCATCAGAATGGGGAAGAAAGGGGATTTAAGTGACTTTGAACGTGGCGTGGTTTGTTGGTGCCAGATGGGCCGGTCCGAGTATTTTTGGGATTTTCACACACAACTATGTCTCGGGTTTACAGAGAATGGTCCAAAAAAGAGAAAATTTCCAGTGAGCGGCAGTTGTGTGGAGGAAAAGGCCTTGTTGAGGTCAGAGTAGAATGGGGCAGACTGGTTGGAGATGATAGAAAGACAACAGTAACTCACATAACCCCTCGTTATATCCAAGGTATGCAGAATACCATCTCTGAACACACAACACATCAAGGGGGTCCAACCCGGGACTAGGAGGGGGTACCTAATAAAGTGGCCGGGGAGTGTATAGAACTATAGAGACATCATAAGTATAGAATGTCCCTGGCCCCGCCCCATACTGTACATCCCGGTACCAATGAAATCTGCAGAAATTCCTATATATGAAATAAAGAAGCATATAAAGACATTTATCAGGAGGACAGCGCCTCCCCGTCCTCAGCCCCCCTTATCTCTGATATGAGACGTATGGAATGTGCTTTTCTACATTCTGATATCTGCCGCTACGAGATGAAAGGCCGATCGCCGCCAGAATTAGATTCTTCATGGATGTCGAGTGTTTCCCATTTTGCAATTTTTTTTTTTTTTTAACGGAAGACCTCTGATGGGAACGTTTGTATCTACATGGAAGTGGTTCATAAGGTAAAAGGTTTTGCATTCCTTGCCCAAAAGGTAAAAAAACATTTTGCCACTTGCTGTGCCCGTCCATCCCCCAAATACTTACCCGAGTCCGGTATCGATCTGGCGCTGTGCCCGTCTGCTGCTCTTCTCTTCTCTCTCTCTGGCTTTGATGAGGGGTCACTGGCTCCTGCTGCTGTCAAATCCTGTGCTAAAGGCAGGGCTGAGCCCATGCTGTGTGTGTCAGTGGAAGCACACAGCCCAGCTCTGGGATTGAGCCCCCCCACGTCTGCCCCCATAGCAACTTCTTGACAGAGCAGACACAGAAGAGGAGGAGCCAAGATTGCCGGCAGGGGACCCCAAAGGGGGAAGGTTAGGGCGGCTCTGTGCAAAACAGTTGCTCAGAGAAGATGAATAGAACATGTTTATTTTTATTTCGGAAAAAAAAAAAAAAAAAAGTGCCGCTTGAAGGCAAAACACAACAGGACAGTCATTAACCACTTCAGCCCCGGAAGATTTTACCCCCTTCCTGACCAGAGCACTTTTTACAATTTGGCACTGCGTCGCTTTAACTGCTAATTGCGCGGTCATGCAATGCTGTACCCAAACGAAATTTGCGTCCTTTTCTTCCCACAAATAGAGCTTTCTTTTGATGGTATTTGATCACCTCTGCCGTTTTTATTTTTTGCGCTATACACGGAAAAAGATCGAAAATTTTGAAAAAAAATGATATTTTCTACTTTTTGTTCTAAAAAAAATCCAAATAAACTCAATTTTAGTCATACATTTAGGCCAAAATGTATTCGGCCACATGTCTTTGGTAAAAAAAATGTCAATAAGTGTATATTTATTGGTTTGCGCAAAAGTTATAGCGCCTACAAACTAGGGTACATTTTCTGTAATTTACACAGCCTTTAATTTATGACTGCCTATGTCGTTTCTTGAGGTGCTAAAATGGCAGGGCAGTACAAAACCCCCCCAAATGACCCCATTTTGGAAAGTAGACACCCCAAGGAAATTGCTGAGAGGCATGTTGAGCCCATTGAATATTCATTTTTTTTGTCCCAAGTGATTGAATAATGACTAAAAAAAAAAAAAAAAAATTACAAAAAGTTGTCACTAAATGATATATTGCTCACACAGGCCATGGGCATATGTGGAATTGCACCCCAAAATACATTCAGTTGCTTCTCCTGAGTACGGGGATACCACATGTGTGGGACTTTTTGGGAGCCTAGCCGCGTACGGGGCCGCGAAAACCAATCACTGCCTTCAGGATTTCTAAGGGCATAAATTTTTGATTTCACTCCTCACTACCCATCACAGTTTTGAAGGCCATAAAATGCCCATATGGCATAAAACTCCCCCAAATGACCCCATTTTGGAAAGTAGACACCCCAAGCTATTTGCTGAGAGGCATGGTGAGTATTTTGCAGCTCTCATTTGTTTTTGAAAATAAAGAAAGACGAGAAAAAAAAAATTTTCTTTTCTTTTTTCCATTTTCAAAACTTTGTGACAAAAAGTGAGGTCTGCAAAATACTCACTATACCTCTCATCAAATAGCTTGGGGTGTCTACTTTCCAAAATGGGGTCATTTGGGGGGGGTTTGTGCCACCTGGGCATTCCATGGCCTCCGAAACTGTGATAGGCAGTGAAGAGTGAAATCAAAAATTTACGGCCTTAGAAAGCCTGAAGGCGGTGCTTGGTTTTCGGGGTCCCGTACGCGGCTAGGCTCCCAAAAAGTCTCACACATGTGGTATCCCCGTACTCAGGAGAAGCAACAGAATGTATTTTGGGGTGTAATTTCACATATTCCCATGGCATGTTTGAGCAATATATCATTTAGTGACAACTTTGCGCAAAAAAAAATAAAAATAATAAAAAATTGTCTCTTTCCCGCAACTTGTGTCACAATATAAAATATTCCATGGACTCGACATGCCTCTCAGCAAATAGCTTGGGGTGTCTACTTTCCAAAATGGGGTCATTTGGGGAGGTTTGAACTGTCCTGGCATTTTATGCACAACATTTAGAAGCTTATGTCACACATCACCCACTCTTCTAACCACTTGAAGACAAAACCCTTTCTGACACTTTTTGATTACATAAAAAAATAATTTTTTTTTGCAAGAAAATTACTTTGAACCCCCAAACATTATATATTTTTTTAAAGCAAATGCCCTACAGATTAAAATGGTGGGCGTTTCATTTTTTTTTTTCACACAGTATTTGCGCAGCGATTTTTCAAACGCATTTTTTGGGGAAAAAACACACTTTTTTAAATTTTAATGCACTAAAACACACTATATTGCCCAAATGTTTGATGAAATAAAAAAGATGATCTAGGCCGAGTACATGGATACCAAACATGACATGCTTTAAAATTGCGCACAAACGTGCAGTGGCGACAAACTAAATACATTTTTAAAAGCCTTTAAAAGCCTTTACAGGTTACCACTTTAGATTTACAGAGGAGGTCTACTGCTAAAATTACTGCCCTCGATCTGACCTTCGCGGTGATACCTCACATGCATGGTGCAATTGCTGTTTACATTTGACGCCAGACCGACGCTTGCGTTCGCCTTAGCGCGAGAGCAGGGGGGACAGGGGTGCTTTTTTTTTTTTTTTTCTTTATTATTCTTATTTTTTTTTATCTTATTTTTAAACTGTTCCTTTCATTTTTTTTTTTTTTAATCATTTTTATTGTTATCTCAGGGAATGTAAATATCCCCTATCATAGCAATAGGTAGTGACAGGTACTCTTTTTTTATAAAAATTGGGGTCTATTAGACCCTAGATTTCTCCTCTGCCCTCAAAGCATCAGACCACACCAAGATCGGTGTGATAAAATGCTTTCCCAATGGCGCTGTTTACATCCGGCGAAATCTAAGTCATAAAATGCTCGTAGCTTCCGGTTTCTTAGGCCATAGAGATGTTTGGAGCCACTCTGGTCTCTGATCAGCTCTATGGTCAGCTGGCTGAATCACCGGCTGCATTTTCAGGTTCCCTGTTGAGACAGGAGAGCCAGAGAAAAACACGGAAGACGTTGGGGGGGCATTCCCTCCCACGGCTTGTAAAAGCAGTCTAGAGGCTAATTAGCCGCTAGGATTGCTTTTACATGAAAGCCGACCGCTGGCTGAAAAGAATGATACCAAGATGATACCTAAACCTGCAGGCATCATTCTGGTATAACCACTCAAAGTCGTGAATGGCGTACCTGAAGACAAAAAAATGGTTAACAATAAAGCACAGTAAACGGTAAAGTATAAAAAATTGCATACCTGAAAAGCAAACATGATAAAACATAATAACAATAAAACATTGCAGAATAGAATACAGTAAAAAAGAGCAGAACAATAGAGAGAGAATAGAGAGAGAGAGAACAATAAAACGACAACTATTTTTTTTATTTTATATTTTTGTATGTGTTTTTTTTTTACACTTTTCTTTGTAACTGTAACTTTTATAACTGTAACCGGTTCCAGGTTCGGGTATCTCAAAATGCGATGGCCTCTTGGGAGACCCTGTGAAAGTGTGCCTAGTCTGTGCAATGCTGTACCCTACGCTAATACTCAACTAGTGAATGGTAGCGTTCAAAACATTCACCAATGCAAAGACCAGGATTGTCAGGACAGGAGGGACAATAATAGCGGGTGTCACGCCTATATTCGCGCTAGCTGCAGACACAATATCTTTTTTGGGGGCGTTCGCTGGGTAGGGGTACTCGGGAGGACATAAAAATGCCTCTCATGCAGCCGACTGCATTTGGTTGGGGATGTGAATGGGGGAAGTACGGGCGCTGCAGAAGCGGTGGGTTCCCAATTAGGATTGGCGAATGCAGCAGGAAGGGCACTATGGGCACGACGGGCCTGTGTTTGTCTTTTTGGTGGCAGCGGGACACTACTTGTGCTTGCCACCTCACCAGCTTGAACTGCACTTATGGGACTCGCCACGTCACCAAGTGTTACTGCAGTGCTGGTTTGACTACGACCGGGGTGTACTAGGCCGCTGGTGCTTGCCAGTTCACCAAAACACTACCAAAAAAAACTGTTAGCGATCGCAGGGATCAGGCCTGACTCTTTAGTTTAGTGTTTTGTAAGTGACAGTGATCGATCGATACTGCACTTGGGTGGGCTGGGCTGGGCCGGGCGGAGGGGCAAAACGCAGGTGCTAGCAGGTATCTGGGCTGATCCCGCTAACACTGCGTTTTTGGGAACCCTAAACTGCTGGGGACGCTAGTATAGATCTGATCGGATCAGATATTGATCAGATACTATACCACTAAGGGAGGCGTATGATGCGTGCGTGGGTGTTAGCGGTACTGGCGCTAACCTGACGCTGCCTGGGGCGACGCATATCACCGCCGGGCAATCAGGGGGCTAAAACTTTATTCGGTAATAAACGGCGGGTGCCCTGACACTATAAAAAATAAACGAACTAACCAGCGTCACCCGTAACAGTTATATGGTGATCATAGTTACATAGTTACATAGTAGGTGAGGTTGAAAAAAGACACAAGTCCATCAAGTCCAACCTATGTGTGTGATTATGTGTCAGTATTGCATTGTATATCCCTGTATGTTGTGGTCATTCAGGTGCTTATCTAATAGTTTTTTGAAGCTATCAATGCTCCCCGCTGAGACCACCGCCTGTGGAAGGGAATTCCACATCCTTGCCGCTCTTACAGTAAAGAACCCTCTATGTAGTTTAAGATTAAACCTCTTTTCTTCTAAATTTTAATGAGTGGCCACGAGTCCTGGTAAACTCTCTTCTGCGAAAAAGTTTTATCCCTATTGAGGGGTCACCAGTACAGTATTTGTAAATTGAAATCATATCCCCTCTCAGGTGTCTCTTCTCCAAAGAGAATAAGTTCAGTGCTCGCAACCTTTCCTCATAACTAAGATCCTCCAGACCCTTTATTAGCTTTGTTGCCCTTCTTTGTACTCGCTCCATTTCCAGTACATCCCTCCTGAGGACTGGTGCCCAGAACTGGACCGCATACTCTAGCTGCGGCCGGACCAGAGTCTTGTAGAGCGGGAGAATTATCGTTTTATCTCTGGAGTTGATCCCCCTTTTAATGCATGCCAATATTCTGTTTGCTTTGTTAGCAGCAGCTTGGCATTGCCTGCCTTTGCTGAGCCTATCATCTACTAGGACCCCCAGGTCCTTTTCCATCCTAGATTCCCCCAGAGGTTCTCCCCCCAGTGTATAGATTGCATTCATATTTTTGCCACCCAAATGCATTATTTTACATTTTTCTACATTGAACCTCATTTGCCATGTAGTCGCCCACCCCATTAATTTGTTCAGGTCTTTTTGCAAGGTTTCCACATCCTGCGGATAAGTTATTGCCCTGCTTAGCTTAGTATCGTCTGCAAATACAGAGATTGAACGGTTTATCCCATCCTCCAGGTCGTTTATGAACAAATTAAATAGGATTTGACCATTCTGAGTACTCCCCATTTATCACCACCCTCTGAACTCGCCCTTGTTTTCAATCCATGTACTCACCCTATGGTCCATGCCAACGGACCTTATTTTGTACAGTAAACATTTATGGGGAACTGTGTCAAATGCTTTTGCAAAATCCAGATACACCACGTCTACGGGCCTTCCTTTATCTAGATGGCAACTCACCTCCTCATAGAAGGTTAATAGATTGGTTTGGCAAGAACGATTCTTCATGAATCCATGCTGATTACTGCTAATGATATCGTTCGTATTACTAAAATCCTGTATATAGTCCCTTATCATCCCCTCCAAGAGTTTACATACTATCGATGTTAGGCTAACTGGTCTGTAAGTCCCAGGGATGTATTTTGGGCCCTTTTTAAATATAGGTGCTACATTGGCTTTTCTCCAATCAGCTGGTACCATTCCAGTCAGTAGACTATCTGTAAAAATTAGGAACAACGGTCTGGCAATCACTTGACTGAGTTCCCTAAGTACCCTCGGATGCAAGCCATCTGGTCCCGGTGATTTATTAATGTTAAGTTTCTCAAGTCTAATTTTAATTCCGTCCTCTGTTAACCATGGAGGTGCTTCCTGTGTTGTGTCATGAGGATAAACACTGCAGTTAAAATCAGTGATCAGTGGTGAAAGGGTTAACTAGGGGGCAATCAAGGGGTTAAAACATTTATTAGATAGTATATGGGGGTCCCTGACGCTATAAAACGCTGACGGCGAACCTAAATATTTACGTCCCTAACTAGCGTCACCAGCGACACTAATACAGCGATCAGAAAAATGATCGCTTAGTGACACTGGTGACGGGGGGTGATCAAGGGGTTAAAACTTTATTAGGGGGGGTTAGTGGGGTACCCTAGACCTAAAGGGGGGTAATACTAACTGGCCCAACACTGTAACTGTCACAAACTGACACCATGCAGTAATCAGGAAAAAAAAAAAAAAAAAAATTAAAACCTGCTTGGTGTCAGTTTGTGACAGGGGGGGGGGGTGATTGGGGGGGGATCGGGGGGTGAATCGGGGTGTTTTGTATGCCTGGCATGTTCTACTGTGTTGTGTTGTGTTTGTGCACTTACATTACAGTCTTCTCTCCTCGGCCCGGAACGGAAAATACCGAGCCGAGGAGAGATGACATCATTTCCTCTGCCACTGTGTACAATACAGAGACAGGGAAATGATCCCATTGGCTGGGAGCGATCGCGAGGGGGGGGCCACGAATGGATGGCCTCCCCCTCACCACCGATCGGCGGGGAAGATTTGCCGACCGCCGCAGGCACCGGGGGGGGGGGGGGGGGGGAGGGTCCGATCGGACCCCCCACCCGCGGGCAGGCAGGGACGTACAGGTAAGCCCTTTTGCCTGCCCGTGCCGCCCTGTCGACGTACATCTGTGTGCGGCGGTCAGCAACTGGGCACTTAAACCCCCCTCGTGACCAGACCAATTTTCAGCTTTCAGCGCTCTCACATTTTGAATGACAATTACTCAGTCATGTAATACTGTACCCAAATGAATTTTTTGTCCTTTTTTTCATACAAATAGAGCTTTGTTTTGGTGGTATTTGATCACCTCTGGGTTTTTTATTTTTTGCGCTATAAATGAAAAAAGACCGAAATTTTTTTTTAAAAAACGCATTTTTCTTTGTTTCTGTGATAAAATTTTGCAAACTAGTAATTTTTCTTCATAAATTTTGGCCACAGTTTATAATGCTACATATCTTTGGTAAAAATAACCCAAATTGGTGGATATTATTTGGTCCGTGTGAAAGTTAGAGAGTCTACAAGTTGTGGTGTAAATCATAAAAAATTGATCACACCTGATGGCCTATCTCATTTCTTGCGACCCGAACAAGTCAGGAAAAGTACAAATACCCCCCAAATGACCCCTTTTTTGAAAGGAGACATTCCAAGGTATTTAGTAAGAGGCATGGGGAGGACCAGGACAATGACAAATGGCGCCGATGACAGATGGCACCATGTGGCACCGATGACAGATGGCACTGGGGACAGATGGCAGGGACAGATGGGAGCGGGGACACTTTTTTTTTCTTTTCTGTTCACTTACCGCCGCAGCGGTTCGCTCTCCCTCCTCACACGCTGTCTTTGTGTGAGGAGGGAGAGCCGGCGATGAGAGAGGATCTCATATGTTTACATATGAGATCCTCTCTCATTGGCACCGCCGATCGCGCTGAAAACGGCCGCTACGATTGCCCGTTTTCAGCGATCTGTGACTGCCTGTGTCCAAGGGACACGGCCAGCACAAAACTTCCCCGAAGCGCGCCCGCGGGAGCACGCAACGCGGAAGTAAACAGGAGGACGTCCAGGGACGCCCTCCTGGCAATTGTAGTCCGCGCTGTAGCCGTCTTTCGGCTATAGCGCGGACGCCTAGTGGTTAACCACTTCAATACCGGGCACTCTCACCCCCTTCCTGTCCAGGACGATTTTCAGATTTCAGCGCTGACATGCGACATGGTACCCATATGAAATTTATATAGTTTTTTTTGAGACAGATAGAGCTTTCTTTTGGTGGTATTTAATCACCACTGGGCTTTTTTTTTTTTGCTAAACAAACAAAAAGACAAAATTTTGAAAAAAAAACAAAACAAAAAAAACACTTGTTTTTCGTTTCTGTTATAAAATTTTGCAAATAAGTAATTTTTCTTCTTCAATGCTGTGCGCTGATGAGGCTGCACTGACGAGGTGGCACTGATGTGCGCTGATGAGGCGGTGTTCTGTCAAAATAGGCAATTCATTGAGCTCTCCAATCACGTCACTTAAGGTTACTGTAAAGGATCAGTAATTGGAGATTTAGATGAGTTGCCGTTTAGACACAACACCGGTAAGCGTGTACAGTCCGATACACAATATTATTAGCGGACATTGTTAGTCTGCCCGATACTAACTAGGGATGCACCGGATGGGTTTTTTGGTGCCGAAACCGATACCGAAAATAAATCTTCCTTGATCCCGAAAACGGAAACCGTTACCGAAAGTGACTGTTTTTAAAAATATTTTTATACAGGAGATGGTCAGAGACTGGGGACACGGTACAGGAGATGGTCAGAGACTGGGGACACGGTACAGGAGATGGTCAGAGACTGGGGACACGGTACAGGAGATGGTCAGAGACTGGGGACACGGTACAGGAGATGGTCAGAGACTGGGGACACGGTACAGGAGATGGTCAGAGACTGGGGACACGGTACAGGAGATGGTCAGAGACTGGGGACACGGTACAGGAGATGGTCAGAGACTGGGGACACGGTACAGGAGATGGTCAGAGACAGGGGACACGGTACAGGAGATGGTCAGAGACTGGGGACACGGTACAGGAGATGGTCAGAGACTGGGGACACGGTACAGGAGATGGTCAGAGACTGGGGACACGGTACAGGAGATGGTCAGAGACTGGGGACACGGTACAGGAGATGGTCAGAGACTGGGGACACGGTACAGGAGATGGTCAGAGACTGGGGACACGGTACAGGAGATGGTCAGAGACTGGGGACACGGTACAGGAGATGGTCAGAGACTGGGGACACGGTACAGGAGATGGTCAGAGACTGGGGACACGGTACAGGAGATGGTCAGAGACTGGGGACACGGTACAGGAGATGGTCAGAGACTGGGGACACGGTACAGGAGATGGTCAGAGACTGGGGACACGGTACAGGAGATGGTCAGAGACTGGGGACACGGTACAGGAGATGGTCAGAGACTGGGGACACGGTACAGGAGATGGTCAGAGACTGGGGACACGGTACAGGAGATGGTCAGAGACTGGGGACACGGTACAGGAGATGGTCAGAGACTGGGGACACGGTACAGGAGATGGTCAGAGACTGGGGACACGGTACAGGAGATGGTCAGAGACTGGGGACACGGTACAGGAGATGGTCAGAGACTGGGGACACGGTACAGGAGATGGTCAGAGACTGGGGACACGGTACAGGAGATGGTCAGAGACTGGGGACACGGTACAGGAGATGGTCAGAGACTGGGGACACGGTACAGGAGATGGTCAGAGACTGGGGACACGGTACAGGAGATGGTCAGAGACTGGGGACACGGTACAGGAGATGGTCAGAGACTGGGGACACGGTACAGGAGATGGTCAGAGACTGGGGACACGGTACAGGAGATGGTCAGAGACTGGGGACACGGTACAGGAGATGGTCAGAGACTGGGGACACGGTACAGGAGATGGTCAGAGACTGGGGACACGGTACAGGAGATGGTCAGAGACTGGGGACACGGTACAGGAGATGGTCAGAGACTGGGGACACGGTACAGGAGATGGTCAGAGACTGGGGACACGGTACAGGAGATGGTCAGAGACTGGGGACACGGTACAGGAGATGGTCAGAGACTGGGGACACGGTACAGGAGATGGTCAGAGACTGGGGACACGGTACAGGAGATGGTCAGAGACTGGGGACACGGTACAGGAGATGGTCAGAGACTGGGGACACGGTACAGGAGATGGTCAGAGACTGGGGACACGGTACAGGAGATGGTCAGAGACTGGGGACACGGTACAGGAGATGGTCAGAGACTGGGGACACGGTACAGGAGATGGTCAGAGACTGGGGACACGGTACAGGAGATGGTCAGAGACTGGGGACACGGTACAGGAGATGGTCAGAGACTGGGGACACGGTACAGGAGATGGTCAGAGACTGGGGACACGGTACAGGAGATGGTCAGAGACTGGGGACATGATACAAGAGATCAATGCAGCCTCACCAGTGCCCGTCAGATGCAGCCAGTCAGCGTCCCTATTGCAGCCAGTGAAGGGAGAGGAGAATCGCAGCCTGTTTGATTACAGCGCCGGGAACATCACAGCTTTCATTTCAATAGCTGTGTGTTCCCCGCTGCGCGCCGTCACATACATTGTCTGGGGAACTTTGACAGGATTAGACGGGTGATCTGTCTATCAAAGTGCCCGGACAAGGGGGAGGGGCTGTATGTGACGGCGCGCAGCGGGGAACACGCGGCTATTGAAATGAAAGCTGTGATGTTCCCGGCGCTGTCCCTCAGCACTGTCCCCAGGTGTCCCCCTCCTCCTCAGACAAACAAAGATTTGGGGGGCACACCCTAAAAACTAATGCATAAAAGATGGTGCAGCCATAAGACCAAACAGACAGAAAGAATAAATTACAGCGCACACATACAAAAATGACATTTAACTCCTGCAAGGCTAGGTAAAAACAGCTGAACATATTCATAAAATATGGGGATTTAGTTATACCATATGGCCATATAGTGCTAAGCCCACTACTACGTCAAAGTACCCCAATATCAGTGGGTCCTACACTATCCATAGAGATCCTGCTTCTCTGACCCATGGGAGACATACAGTACACTCCTCTATATGGGAGAACTAAAAGGACTCCTCCTATAACACAGGTGGACAATAATAAGAGGTAATGGGGGGGGGGGGTGCTCCAGCCCAAAAGGATATGGTCAGAATCTATACACTAGACAAAGATTTGGGGGTGCCCCCACCTCCTCAGGTCTCCCCATCCCTGTGCCCGAGTGTCACCCTCCTCCTCAGGTGTCACCATCCCTATGCAATATTCCCAGTTGTCACCCTTCTCCCCAGGTGTCACACTCTGCCCCAGGTGTCAGCATCCTTCTCAGGTGTCCCCCTGCCTCAGCACTGTCCCCAGGTGTCACCCTCCTCTTCAGGTGCCACCCCATATGTCCCCCTCCCTGTGTACTGTCCCCATATTCCCCCATGTGCCCCCCTCCTCCCCGGGTGTCAGCATCCTTGTCAGGTGTTACACTCTCTGTGCACTTTCCCCAGGTGTCCCCATATTCCCCATGTGCCACCATCGTTCTCAGGTGTCCCCATATTCCCCATGTGTCCCCATTGTTCTCAGGTGTCACCCTCCTTCCCAGGTGTCCCCATATTCCCCATCGTTCTCAGGTGTCACCCTCCTTCCCAGGTGTCCCCATATTACCCATGTGTCCCCATCGTTCTCAGGTGTCACCCTCCTTCCCAGGTGTCCCCATATTCCCCATCGTTCTCAGGTGTCACCCTCCTTCCCAGGTGTCCCCATATTCCCCATGTGTCCCCATCGTTCTCAGGTGTCACCCTCCTTCCCAGGTGTCCCCATATTCCCCATGTGTCCCCATCGTTCTCAGGTGTCACCCTCCTTCCCAGGTGTCCCCATATTCCCCATGTGTCCCCATCGTTCTCAGGTGTCACCCTCCTTCCCAGGTGTCCCCATATTCCCCATCGTTCTCAGGTGTCACCCTCCTTCCCAGGTGTCCCCATATTCCCCATCGTTCTCAGGTGTCACCCTCCTTCCCAGGTGTCCCCATATTCCCCATGTGTCCCCATCGTTCTCAGGTGTCACCCTCCTTCCCAGGTGTCCCCATATTCCCCATGTGTCCCCATCGTTCTCAGGTGTCACCCTCCTTCCCAGGTGTCCCCATATTCCCCATGTGTCCCCATCGTTCTCAGGTGTCACCCTCCTTCCCAGGTGTCACCATCGTTCTCAGGTGTCACCCTCCTTCCCAGGTGTCACCATCGTTCTCAGGTGTCACCCTCCTTCCCAGGTGTCCCCATCCCTCAGCACTGTCCCCAGGTGTCCCCCTCCTTCCCAGGTGTCCCCATATTCCCCATGTGTCCCCATCGTTCTCAGGTGTCACCCTCCTTCCCAGGTGTCCCCATATTCCCCATGTGTCCCCATCGTTCTCAGGTGTCACCCTCCTTCCCAGGTGTCCCCATATTCCCCATCGTTCTCAGGTGTCACCCTCCTTCCCAGGTGTCCCCATATTCCCCATCGTTCTCAGGTGTCACCCTCCTTCCCAGGTGTCCCCATATTCCCCATGTGTCCCCATCGTTCTCAGGTGTCACCCTCCTTCCCAGGTGTCCCCATATTCCCCATGTGTCCCCATCGTTCTCAGGTGTCACCCTCCTTCCCAGGTGTCCCCATATTCCCCATCGTTCTCAGGTGTCACCCTCCTTCCCAGGTGTCCCCATATTCCCCATCGTTCTCAGGTGTCACCCTCCTTCCCAGGTGTCCCCATATTCCCCATGTGTCCCCATCGTTCTCAGGTGTCACCCTCCTTCCCAGGTGTCCCCATATTCCCCATGTGTCCCCATCGTTCTCAGGTGTCACCCTCCTTCCCAGGTGTCCCCATATTCCCCATGTGTCCCCATCGTTCTCAGGTGTCACCCTCCTTCCCAGGTGTCCCCATATTCCCCATGTGCCACCATCGTTCTCAGGTGTCCCCATATTCCCCATGTGTCCCCATTGTTCTCAGGTGTCACCCTCCTTCCCAGGTGTCCCCATATTCCCCATCGTTCTCAGGTGTCACCCTCCTTCCCAGGTGTCCCCATATTACCCATGTGTCCCCATCGTTCTCAGGTGTCACCCTCCTTCCCAGGTGTCCCCATATTCCCCATCGTTCTCAGGTGTCACCCTCCTTCCCAGGTGTCCCCATATTCCCCATGTGTCCCCATCGTTCTCAGGTGTCACCCTCCTTCCCAGGTGTCCCCATATTCCCCATGTGTCCCCATCGTTCTCAGGTGTCACCCTCCTTCCCAGGTGTCCCCATATTCCCCATGTGTCCCCATCGTTCTCAGGTGTCACCCTCCTTCCCAGGTGTCCCCATATTCCCCATCGTTCTCAGGTGTCACCCTCCTTCCCAGGTGTCCCCATATTCCCCATCGTTCTCAGGTGTCACCCTCCTTCCCAGGTGTCCCCATATTCCCCATGTGTCCCCATCGTTCTCAGGTGTCACCCTCCTTCCCAGGTGTCCCCATATTCCCCATGTGTCCCCATCGTTCTCAGGTGTCACCCTCCTTCCCAGGTGTCCCCATATTCCCCATGTGTCCCCATCGTTCTCAGGTGTCACCCTCCTTCCCAGGTGTCACCATCGTTCTCAGGTGTCACCCTCCTTCCCAGGTGTCACCATCGTTCTCAGGTGTCACCCTCCTTCCCAGGTGTCCCCATCCCTCAGCACTGTCCCCAGGTGTCCCCCTCCTTCCCAGGTGTCCCCCTAACCCCCCATGTGTCCCCCTCCCTGAGCACTGTCCCTAGGTGTCCCCATACCCCCCATGTGCCACCCTCCTCCCCAGGTGTCCTCCTGACTCACTTGCTCCTTGACGGCCAGTCTGAGCGGGGCGAGCTGCTCCTCCATGCCGGGTGAGTGTGTGGTGTGTAGAGCGGTGAGGAGGAGGCTCGGGGAGGAGAGCCGTTGGCTCTTGTGGCGGAGGGATCGGGGCTGAGTAGTGAGCCGCAGCAGCAGGGCGGGGAGGGATCTCAGCACGCGCATCACACCTGCGACTGCAGGTGGCCCCGGGGGCGCTCTACGGCCGAGCGGACCGCCATCTTGGGCGAGGGCAAAATGCCCTTAGTAGAAGTCTAACGTAACCCTCTGGCAACATAACGAACAGTCATATCGGTGCACACTAATCCTCAGTGACTAACACGAATCACAGAAATGATGAAAAAGCCTCACATGGCCGACCTAGAAGCGGAATGGATGACCCTAGCAACCAGTCAGGTTTCTGTGTAGAAGTGATTGGTTGCTATGCAGACAGAGATAAACATATTGTTGGGATTTGCTGCCCTCTACTGTTTGAATCTGATAATGACTGTAAGTGTATAATGTACGCACTTCCGGCCCCTGGTCGTTGACTTGGAAGCCCCCTAAGGGGGAAAGTGGAGCGGGAGAGAAGAAAGTTTCATTCACATGGCCTCTCAGTGCTGCTAAATCCTGGAGGAGAAGAGACCAGACGTGACTAGGGAGATAATAACACACAGACACAGAGGAGGTGGGCGGGCTCTGAGTTCAAGCGTTCCAGGCTGGTTGGACAACAGGATCCATCTCTCCGCCCCCTGCGACCACTGTTCTCGCCTTCAGGTCTCCAACGCCAAGACGAACGAACGCCAACCACCCTCAGGTGCCCCCGCAATGCCCTGGAGGTATCTCTATTTTTTTTATTTTAATCAAACATGTTTTACTTTTTTTCTCTATTGGTATTAATTCATTTTGATTTGCTATTCATTTATTTTGTATTATTATGATTATTATATTTACGATTTAATATTTAATTCATTGTTCATTTCTGTAGGCCCAATGGTGGTCCTGAGGCAATATTTGCACAACGTCTCGTTCTATTGGACGTACGTCTTCTCACACTGCTGAATAATCTCTTATAATTGGCGGTGCCCGAAACTGAAAATTCAGGGTGCCCTTGGCCGAAACTGACGGTTTTTAACTACTTCAGCCCCGGAAGGTGTTACCCTCCTAATGACCAGAGCATTTTTTGCGATACGGCACTGCGTTGCTTTAACTGACAATTGCGCGGTCGTGCGACGTTGTACCCAAACAAAATTGACGTCCTTTTTTTCCCCACAAATAGGAGCTTTCTTTTGGTGGTATTTGATCACCTCTGCGGTTTTTATTTTTTGCGCTATAAACAAAAAGAAGAGCGACAATTTAAAAAAAAAAATGTTTTACTTTTTGCTATAATGAATATCCCCAAAAAGTTTTTAAAAACAAATTTCATCAGTTTAGGCCGATATGTATTCTTCTACATATTTTTGGTAAAAAAAAATCACAATAAGCGTATATTGATTGGTTTGCACAAAAGTTTTAGCGTCTACAAAGTAGGGGATAGATTTATGACATTTTTTTTTTTTTTTTTTTACTTGTAATGGCGGCGGTCTGCGATTTTTAGCGAGACTGCGACATTGCAGCGGACAGATCGGACACTTTTGACACTTTTTTGGGACCATTGACATTTATACAGCGATCAGTGCTATAAAAATGCACTGATTACTGTATAAATGACACTGTGCAGGGAAGGGGTTAACACTAGGGGGGCGATCAAGGGGTTAAATGTGTTCCCTGGGAGGTGTTTCTAAAGCCTCGTACACACGATCTGATTTTCTGACGGGAATTGTGTGATGACAGGCTGTTGGTGGAAAATCCGACCGTTTGTACGCTCCATTGGACAATTGTTGGCCAACTTTCCGCGGACAAATGTTGGATGGCAGGTTTATAAATTTTCCGCGGACAAATGTGTGTTGTCGGATTTTCCGATCGTGTGTACACAAGTCCGTCGGACAAAAGTCCAAAGTACAAACACGCATGCTCGGAAGCAAGGAGGAGCCGGAAGCGGTCGGTCTTGTAAACTAGCGTTCGTAATGGAGAATTAACATTCGTGACGCGGCAAATTATGAAATCTGGAAATGCAGCTCAAAATTCTCTTCTTCTTTAATGGGATAATAATGAAGCTGCTTTGCTGGTGATACTGATGGAGTTATCGCAAACGTAATTTAAAAGGCTTATATTTTCTAGTGATATAAAGAATAATATTATGTTATTATATTATATATTATATGTTTCTTTATTTTTTTTTTATTTGGGCAAGTTCCCACAACACCAGTATCCCAGAGATAATTCCGAAAATCATCCGGATTATTCTCCTGGAGCTCCCGCAGCAAAGGCATATGAGATAATTGGTCACGATTAACCACTTCAGCCCCGGAAGAACTTACCCCCTTCCTGACCAGAGCACTTTTTGCGATTCGGCATTGCGTCGCTTTAACTGACAATTGCGCGGTCGTGCGACGTGGCTCCCAAACAAAATTGACGTCCTTTTTTCCCCACAAATAGAGCTTTCTTTTGGTGGTATTTGATCGCCTCTGCGGTTTTTATTTTTTGCGCTATAAACAAAAATAGAGCGACAATTTAAAAAAAACGCATTATTTTTTTACTTTTTGCTATAATAAATATCCCCCAAAAATATATATATATAAAAAAAAATTTCCCTCAGTTTAGGCCGATACGTATTCTTCTACGTATTTTTGGTTAAAAAAAATCGCAATAAGCGATTATTGATCGGTTTGCGCAAAAGTCATAGCGTTTACAAAATAGGGGATAGTTTTATGGCATTTTTATTAATTTTTAAAATTTTTTTAATGGCGGCGATCAGCGATTTTTATCGTGACTGCGATATTATGGCGGACACATCGGACATTTTTGACACATTTTTGGGACCATTGTCATTTATACAGCAATCAGTGCTATAAAAATGCACTGATTCCTGTGTAAATGACACTGGCAGTGAAGGGGTTAACCACTAGGTGGCAGTGTAGGGGTTAAGTGTGTCCTGGGGAGTGATTCTAACTGTCAGGGGGATGGGCTGTGTGTGTGACATCACTGATCTCTGCTCCGATGACAGGGAGCAGAGATCGAGTGACACTGTCACTAGGCAGAACGGGGAGATGCTGTTTACATCAGCATCTCCCCGTTCTTAAAACCTGGTCGTTGCTTGCCAGTTCACCAGAAGGATGAGCGGCACTAGTGCTGGCTCTCTGCTCCGTACGAGAGCCCTGCGGTTCTTGCACCTCAACAACAGCAGAACGGGGTCGGGTACGCCTGACCTCGGCAGGGACCACAACTCCGTCACCAGAGCTATCTATCTGTCAGGGTGCCACTGCTGTCTACAGGAACGTATTCTGAGCCTGAATCTGACAGAAGAGTGACTTCCTCTTCACTATCTGTCATGCTCAGAAACGTGTAGGCCTCTTCACTGGTGTACCTTCGATTTGACATTTTGGTCTCTAAATTTACTGGTACACTAGTGAGACTCACAGGAAAAAGAGTTCCTGACTGTCAGCGACTGATTCAAACACTACCAGAAAAACTGTTAGCGTTCGCAGGAATCAGGGCTGACTCTGCAGTTATGTGTGTTGTGTTCTTGTAAGTGACAGTGATCGATTAATACTGCACTTGGGTGGGCTGGGCTGGGCGGAGAGGCTAAACGCAGGTGCTAGCAGGTATCTGGGCTGATTCGGCTAATGCTGCGTTTTTGGGAACCCTTCACTATTGGGGATGCTAATATAGTTCTAATCAGATTAAAGATATCGATCCATACAGACACTATACTACTAAGGGAGGTGTATGTATGACGCTGCCTGGGGCGGCGCAGACCCTGACTGATGCTAAAACCTAACTGATTTCACCCGCCGAGCGATCAAGGGGGTAAACCTTTATTGGGTAATATAAGGCGAGTGCCCTGATGCTATAAAAAAACTAACTAACCAGCGTCACCCGTAACACTAATACGGTGATCACTGGTGACAGGGGGTGAAAGGGTTAACTAGGGGGCAATCGGGGGGTTAAAACCTTTATTAGGTAATATATGGGGGTACCTGGCGCTATTAAAACCTGACGGTGAAAGTAATCAACTAACTGGCTAACTAAAGTCACCATGGCACAAATACAGCGATCGATTAGTGACACTGGCGACAGGGGGTGAAGGGGTTAATGGGAGGCGATCAAGGGGTTAAACCTTTATTAGGGGGGTAACTTAGACCTACTCTGGCCTACTACTAACTGCTCTAACACTTATTTCAGTCACAAGTGACACCAATGCAGTGATCAGTGAAAAATCTGAAAACTGCAATTGGTGACACAGTGACAGGGAGTGAATGGGTTAACTGGGGGGGGGGGGGGCGATCGGGGGGGGGGGGGGTGTCAGGGTTACCTGTGTGTACTTGTGTTAGTGTAGTGTTGTGCAACTCACAGTTAGATGTTCTCTCTCCTCTCACTGGAATCGAAAAGACTCCACGAGGAGAGATGACATCACTTCCTCCTGTCTGTGTTTACACATTCAGGGGAAGGTTTCCATTCGTTAGGACCGATCAGCAGGTCCAGGCCATAAACTTATTGGCCTGGCCCTGAGGACTGATCGGTCCTCTAACGAATCCGACCGCCGCCATTGAGAAGGGAGGGACGTACAGGTACGCCCATTTGCCCACTTGTGCCATTCTGCCGACGTAAATTGGCGTGCGGCGGTCGGCAAATGGTTAAACTATATAAAAATAAAGCAAAATAATAAATGATTCACTGTAAACACGCCCTACCCAACAGTGAAATCAAATAGCAGCGCTAGTAAGAATTCCCTCAAAAAATGTGTATGAAAATTAAATGTGACAAAATAATTACCACCACTTTCTAACAACACAATGTGACCCTGTGTTCATAATCAACATACAATGTATATAACATCTATATGATAAATTATATCAAAAAACTGATTGTAAATAAAAAACAAAATATTCAGTGTGACGTAGTGATATTAGTGATAGTCCATAATATATTATAGTGCAGACCTTCAATGACAAAATCTTCCACCACACCGCTGTGACATGTGAAATCCCCTCCCCTTCAGCGAGCAAACTCACCAGCTTTTTTTGCCTTACACTCTCGTGTTCGGCTCACAGACTTTTCCCACACAGTATGGGACAAAGTGGTAACCTCCAATCACTCCCCGTTTAGTATCCAGAGTATATATGCATCGCTCTCTCCACATGAAAAAAAGAAAGGCGATCCAATAGTGCAGTAACGCAATAGAACTTTAATTAAAACAACACTCTCCTCCACCATTGAACTCCCATTTCACAAATTTCAATCAAGCAAAGAAGCACAGCAACCATGGTCCTCACCAAAAAAACTCTTCAAACGATAAAAAGGAGGTATGGTGGTCACGGCGGACCCAGGTAACTCAATAGTCGGTGACACTCTCACCCGTTCCCTGGAGTCTCCTGGAGCCGCTTCCCCGCTTTCTCGTATGGCGCTTCCTGTCACAGCGTCCTACGTCAAGCACGTTAGATTGCAGTATAGCCACGCCCCGACATGTTTCGTCACAAAGGACTTATTCATGGGATTGGCTGAATGGTCTGGCAATCTTTCTTATATACCCTCCGATCGTATAACGAGCGGCATTGATGACACTGCGCTTGCGCGCTCCCTGTGTCCCCGCTCGCACCATACATGCACATTACTTGTGTTAAACAGTCGGCATACACTTAGAGTCCATTAGTACTGCAAATGTCACACTCTACAGCTATAAGGAGAGAGTAACTGATTACATAGTCGCGCAATCCACCAATAGAGAGCGCAGACAATCAATCAATCCTATTTGCAGACACTATACATTAAAAATATGAAATGACCACTAAACAATGTCAATTATAAAATTATTTAAATTAACATTAAAATAAATGGTTGGACATAAATATAAAATATGAAAAAACTTAAAAAAATTTAACCCATTATGGTGTGCATCCAATTAGTCCATCATGTGGGAGCCCTTGATACAACTAATGCGATGCACTTACCTATCCAGAGTCGCACCCCCCTAACTTTATCAAAGACAACTGGTTGTCACATACCTCCGGTCTCTCCAATTTGTTGCCCACCCCCATAGGTGATCTCATAATTGCGTTAGTGTTACAGAGTGATTCTCAACCTATCAACTTTTCAGGGTCAGGGTGAGCTAAGAGTACACCTCAACTGTTCCCTCAATAGTTGTTAATAAAACAGTTGAGGTCCAGTTCTATATTCAAACCCCCGGGAAAAAGACATCTCAAAAGGTATATCCATCGAGTTTCTCATTGGGATAGATCTCTTATCCTATTTGAACCCCTCCACGATGGATATACAATGTCTATCCCACAAAACTGGAGTAGACTCGGATCCTGATTATGTCTTTCCTTAAAATGAAGGGAACACACTATGATGTTTGAAACCATTTTTTATATTTGTTAGATGCTCAGAAATACGGACCCTCAATAATCTTTTCGTGCGTCCTACATAGTCTACCATAGTCAATATAGAGAGATTGAGTTGATTTTCAAAAAATATTGGTACATTCTCCGTAGGGACAGGCATCTGGGAGAGCTGTTACCAGAAACTCCCAAGTTCATTTACAGAAGGGCCCCTAGTTTTGGAGACAAAGTGGTGAAAAAAAATCCTTGACCCACCAGGCAGGCCATCAATTAGAATAAATCTCAATGTTTTTTTCCCATGCAGAAAGTGCGTGTGTTGTAAGACAGTGAGAACTAGGAACAGGGGCATGAAGAGCATCACTAACCAAGAAAATGAGACATTTGGAATTAAGGAGTTCATCACGTGTAATTCATCATATGTGGTGTACTTGATGTGGTGCCCATGCGGCCTGTTCTATGTAGGACGCGCAAAAAGATTATTGAGGGTCCGTATTTCTGAGCATCTAACAAATATAAAAAATGGTTTCAAACATCATAGTGTGTCCCTTCATTTTAAGGAAAGACATACCGTATATACTCGAGTATAAGTCGTTCCGAGTATAAGTCGAGGCCCTAATTTACCACAAAAAAAATGGGAAAAACTTATTGACCCGAGTATAAGACGAGGGTGAGAAATGCACAGCTACTGTAAGTGGAAATAAGGGTCAACAATGCCCATTTGCAGCATAACTGTGCCCATTTGCATGCCTCACTGTGCCCATTTGCAGCCATAGGTCCCCTGAACTTCAAACTCGGTAGTTAAGGGTTCCTAGATGCCCCCTAGCTGCAGCCAAAATTTGGGGTCTCTGAACCCAAAGGGTCCCGAAATGACATTGCTGCAGATGGACACAGTTGACCGAATTTGGGGCCCCGTATCTCGGGGACACTTAGTGCTAGGAACCCCAAATTTGGTGTGCAAACCCAGTGGAACTAGCACCATAAAATATCCTAAGCTGGGGTTTCTAGCTCCAAGTGGCCCCGAGATACAGGGCCCCAAAAATCAGTTCAGAAAATGTGAAGCACTTTTCTGCAGCAGAGAATGACATTTTCCGAACCGATTTTGGGGCCCCGTATCTCAGGGCCACTTGGTGCTAGGAACTTCTGCTTTAGATATGTTTTGGTACCAGTTCCACTGGGTTTGCACACCAAATTTGGGGTTCCTAGCACCAAGTGGCCCTGAGATATGGGGCCCCAAAGTCGGTTCAGAAAATGTCAAGCACTTTTCAGCAGCAGAGAATGTCATTTTCTGAACCGATTTTGGGGCCCCGTATCTCGGGGCCACTTAGTGCTAGGAACTTCATCTTTGGATATGTTGTGGTACCAGTTCCACTGGGTTTGCACACCAAATTTGGGGTTCCTAGCACTAAATGGCCCTGAGATACGGGACCCCAAAGTCGGTTCGGAAAATGAAATTGTTTGCTGCAGAAAAGTGCTTGACTCGAGTATAAGTCGAGGGGGGCACTTTCAGCACAAAAAAATGTGCTGAAAAATTCGACTTATACTCGAGTATATACGGTAATCAGGATCCGAGTCTACTCCAGTTTTGTGGGATAGACATTGTATATCCATCGTGGAGGGGTTCAAATAGGATAAGAGATCTATCCCAACGAGAAACTCGATGGATATACCTTTTGAGATGTCTTTTTCCCAGGGGTTTGAATATAGAACTGGACCTCAACTGTTTTATTAACAACTATTGAGGGAACAGTTGAGGTGTACTCTTAGCTCACCCTGACCCTGAAAAGTTGATAGGTTGAGAATCACTCTGTAACACTAACGCAATTATGAGATCACCTATGGGGGTGGGCAACAAATTGGAGAGACCGGAGGTATGTGACAACCAGTTGTCTTTGATAAAGTTAGGGGGGTGCGACTCTGGATAGGTAAGTGCATCGCATTAGTTGTATCAAGGGCTCCCACATGATGGACTAATTGGATGCACACCATAATGGGTTAAATTTTTTTAAGTTTTTTTCATATTTTATATTTATGTCCAACCATTTATTTTAATGTTAATTTAAATAATTTTATAATTGACATTGTTTAGTGGTCATTTCATATTTTTAATGTTTTTAATTTTAGTTTAAATAATTTTATCATTTTATAATTGACATTGTTTAGTGGTCATTTCATATTTTTAATGTATAGTGTCTGCAAATAGGATTGATTGATTGTCTGCGCTCTCTATTGGTGGATTGCGCGACTATGTAATCAGTTACTCTCTCCTTATAGCTGTAGAGTGTGACATTTGCAGTACTAATGGATTCTAAGTGTATGCTGACTGTTTAACACAAGTAATGTGCACGTATGGTGAGAGCGCGCAAGCGCAGTGTCATCAATGCCGCTCGTTATACGATCGGAGGGTATATAAGAAAGATTGCCAGACCATTCAGCCAATCCCATGAATAAGTCCTTTGTGACGAAACATGTCGGGGCGTGGCTATACGACAATCTAACGTGCTTGACGTAGGACGCTGTGACAGGAAGCGCCATACGAGAAAGCGGGAAGCGGCTCCAGGAGACTCCAGGGAACGGGTGAGAGTGTCACCGACTATTGAGTTACCTGGGTCCGCCGTGACCACCATACCTCCTTTTTATCGTTTGAAGAGTTTTTTTGGTGATGACCATGGTTGCTGTGCTTCTTTGCTTGATTGAAATTTGTGAAATGGGAGTTCAATGGTGGAGGAGAGTGTTGTTTTAATTAAAGTTCTATTGCGTTACTGCACTATTGGATCGCCTTTCTTTTTTTCATGTGGAGAGAGCGATGCATATATACTCTGGATACTAAACGGGGAGTGATTGGAGGTTACCACTTTGTCCCATACTGTGTGGGAAAAGTCTGTGAGCCGAACACGAGAGTGCAAAAAAAGCTGGTGAGTTTGCTCGCTGAAGGGGAGGGGATTTCACATGTCACAGCGGTGTGGTGGAAGATTTTGTCATGGAAGATCTGCACTATAATATATTATGGACTATCACTAATATCACTACGTCACACTGAATATTTTGTTTTTTATTTACAATCAGTTTTTTGATAGAATTTATCATATAGATGTTATACACATTGTATGTTGATTATGAACACAGGGTCACATTGTGTTGTTAGAAAGTGGTGGTAATTATTTTGTCACATTTAATTTTCATACACATTTTTTGAGGGAATTCTTACTAGCGCTGCTATTTGATTTCACTGTTGGGTAGGGCGTGTTTACAGTGAATCATTTATTATTTTGCACTATTTTACCTAATTTAAGCAGCTGCTTAGAGTGAGGCTTTAGTCTCATAAGCGCAACGTTTGGCACATAGGAAGGGGCGGAGTACCTGTGTACCATATTATTGATATATAAAAATAAAACCTTTAATTTTTTGCGCAGGTAAGGGAATTACAAATATTTCCACTTTCCCCTCTTCCTCAGAAGTAATGTCTTTTCAGACCCTTAAACCTTTGGATGAGTATTAAGTATGCATACTGTCAATGTTTTGTGCTGTTCTATTCGCCATTTTGCTTCTTCAATGTTTTTGATGCCGTAGTTCATGTCTTTTGATTAACTAAATAAAAAATTTGTAAAAAAAAAAACCTTTTTGATGATTTAGAGGAAGGCAAGAACCCCCCTTGGTCAAATTGGCTCCAAAGGGGAAAAAAAATCCTTCCTGACCCCTTAAAGAGGGAGTCGACGAAATTTTTTTTTTTTAAAAGTCAGCAGCTATAAAAATACTGCAGCTGCTGACTTTTAAAATAAGGACACTCACCTGTCTCAGCGATGTCAGCACCCGAGACCGAATCGTCCCTCGGTCCTCGGGGGCTGCCGCCGCCATTCTCTGTAAGGGGAATCAGGAAGTGAAGCGCTGCGGCTTCACTTCCCGGTTCCCTACTGCGCATGCGCGAGTCGCGCTGCGCTTCCTAACTGGTCCCCGCTGTCTCTGGGACCCGTGTGTGTCCCAGCAGACAGAGCGGTGGGGACGGGAAGAGGCGTAGACTCCCGTGGGAGTCTATGCCGGAAGTGGGTGCAAATACCTGTCTTAGACAGGTATCTGCACCCCTCCCCCCTGAAAGGTGCCAAATGTGACACCGGAGGGGGAAGGGTTCCGAAAAGCGGAGGTTCAATTTTTGTGTGAACCTCCGCTTTAAGTCTTCCCTGAATCATCAGTCTAGAGTGCCCAAATCGTCTACCTGTAAAATGCTATCTATCACCTATCTATGTATTGATCAGTGTTATCACCTTACTTTTCAGACCCCTAAACCTTCAGATGATTCAGAGGAAGGCAAAAACCCCCCCTTGGTCAAATTGGCTCCAAAGGGGAAAAAATTCCTTCCTGACCCCATAAGGCGATCGGATCGTCCCTGAATCATCAGTCTAGAGTGCCCAAATCATCTACCTGTAAAATTCAATCTATTATTCTATTCGGATATCCTATATCCTTTCAGAGGTTGATATCTACCTGGATAACATGGAGGAAATCAAACTCCCTGGGGACCCCCTTCACATCACCCCCCCCCCCCAGTAGTGTCCTGTGTGTATCTATCTATCTGACTCCTCAGAAGTAATGCCTTTTCAGGCCCCTAAACCTTCAGATGTACCAGAAGAAGGGAAAAAAATCCCTGGGGCAGATTGGCTCCAATGGGGGAAAAAAATTCTCTCCTGACGCCTCCTGAATTATCAGTCTAGGGTGGGCAGATCATCTCCCTGTAAAATACTCATGACGTAGAGATGGGTTAATGACATTCATACAGAAATCATGTAAAAAACATTAATGTCTGATGGGACAGGCGGCTGTAGCGACAACTGCTGTGTCCTAATGTGACATCTGTGCAGGTGCACAGCCCTAAAAACACCCAGGGTGAGTTCAGGGACATGCACCCGCACC